>JAVSCE010022144.1:0-326744 GCA_032199065.1 Smutsia gigantea
ATTTCCTGGGCTTCTCAATTATGATACACTGATTTCCTTACATTTTCTTTTCCTGCTTGGTTCTCTTTTGCCGTATCACTATAATCTGAGCATTTTTGATGTGGTTCTTTCTTTGCTTTTCCTCACATCTTCCTTTTCTTTCTCCCCTTCTCCTCCTTTTTCATGCTTCAATAGTCATCATTTTGAAAGCTCTTTTAGATTCAGTCTTCAGTTCAACAACCATTTATTAAGCCCCTACTATGTGTCAGGCATTGCTGCAGATCTGTCCTGGTAATACATGGATAAACTCTTGCTTGGAGAAGTTGAGGTTTCCCCCCCACCACCCCAAAGTCATGTAGTTGATGAGTGAACAAAATACTAACATCGAATTTATATTCTAATGGGAGAGACCGACAATAAAATATATAAATAAGTAAATGTAGGAGATGTTAGTTGATGCTAAGGAGAAAAGTCAAGTAGGAAAGAGGAAGTACTAGAAGGAGAGTGGGTTGTAGTTTTAGATAGGAGAGTGAGGGTAAACCCCTCTTAGAAGATAACTTTTGAATTAAGACCCAAAGAAAGGTGAGGGAGCATTCATGTAAATACTTAGGGCAAGAATTTCCAAGCTGAAGAAAGATCAAGTGCAAAGGCCCAGACACAGGAGTGTTTCTAGCATGTCTAAGGAATAGTGATGGGTCCAGAGTTGCTGGAACAAAGTAATCCAGGGTGAGAGTGCTGGGAAGTGAGGTCAGAGAGGCAATGGGGAGGTGGCAGATAATGTAAGCCCATGAAAGATGTTAGCTTCTACTCTGAAACGGATGAGGTGTCAAGTAGGTGGTGCTAAGCAGAAGCATGGCAGGACTTAAATTGCAGCAGGACCCCTCTAGCTGCTCTGGTTGATAATAGATACAGGTGGGCAAGGGTGGAAGTCAGGAGTTCAAACATGAGGCTGCTGCAAAAATCTATGTGAGAGATAACATTAAGGTTCAATCATAGAACAGCTTTATCAGGTTAGTGGTATTATTCTCACTCTATAGAATAGGAAACTGTGCTTGAGAAAAGTTGGGTTATTTGCACAAAATCATCACACAATGAGTGACAGTGTAGATCAAAAATTCTAAGTTCATCCCAACTGCATCAGTGGTAGCAAGAATCAGCCAAAATTTGAAATTGGCTCATTCAGAGAAGATGAAGCACTCTTTATTATCAGATTCAAAAATGAGAACTACTGATCTAAGAACCCATGTTGGAGAGTCAAATAAAAAAAAAGCAAATTCAAATGCTTATAATTTAAAATCTGCATTTGTGCACATCTGTGATTTCTGTTAGTGGCAACAGGGAGATGCAAAGCAGAGCTATTCTGGAGGGAGCCCAGGAAGGGCTACAGTGAGAGATGCTGTGGGAATCAGGAACCCGGGTTCTGTTCTCTGCACCCTTGCCTTATGGGTGTGATGTTTAACCTGCTGAAGTTCAGGCTTCCTCCCTTGGACTGCAGTTATGGTGACAGCTCTTGACAGTTGTCCACCTGGCAGTGTGTTGACACCAGGGAACATTTTCAAGTTCCATGGAGTGGGAGGCTTCTTGTAGGGGCTCTCAGGTCAGTGACATTACTTATAAAGGTTTGGAAAACCGTCATTATTTTTGCCTATACCATGATGTGTTTCAAGGTCTATGCCTGTCTGGCTTTGTTTTTGTAGATGGCCATAATATTAAATGGCATCTTCCTATCCCTGGGTCAGCCTCTTATGCAATAGTAGCAATGTAGCTTTTTATCAATATTCAGATGAAAAATGGGCTCACCGCTAGCTAATAATACACATATGGCCAAATTGTGCCCTCTCCCATATCAGCTTCTCTGTCTTTATTGCCAGAGACCCTGTTGTATGAGAACCTTCCTGCATTGAGGTGAGGAACAGTGAGGGGTCACTAGGAAACAAGCAAACAAACAACTCTGTACAACTGGCAGAGAGGCAAAGGTAGCAGAATTTGAAAAGGCAATAAATGTAGAAAAAAATCAGTTCAGTTTAGAGAAGTAGTTCCTGAGGGCTCATTTATCTAAAGCCTCATTATTCTTTTCTTATTCCCCAATTTAAAAAAAAAGTCTATGTTGACTTGGTACTTTGTAACATTGTCTTATATTCTACAAATTAGGCATAAATTTTGGCAATAATCATCCTTTTTTTTACAAATGCAAATTCTCATGATTATGGGACTATCTATCATACATTAGTATAAATTATTTTACCCTGATTGTTGTAAAATTAATATTCTGTTGGGCATTTTTTGGCCGGAGAAGTTTATCTTGCATTACAAGGGAATTTGGGGACATAGGAAAGGACCCATGGAATCTTACTGAAGGAGTTCTGAGCATTCTGAGGGACTGGAAACAGGAGAAAAGGAACATTAGGAACTGAGAAAATGCCATTAAGAAAGGGAAGCAAAAACTTAATCCATCTTGTCTATTTTAAATAGTGCTTAGGCTTTGCCCTCACGCTGGAAAATAGGGAAATGTCTTCTCTCTTGTACCGTATGCTCACCTGCACCCAGGTAACCAAATTCAAGCCAGGACTGTGACCTATCTATAAATTAGGAACTGCCAGTAGATGTTCGCCTCTCAGCTACAAAGAAGAGCACCGTACTGTCTCTCAGTACAGTTGCCAGGGGAGTAAGTTACCAGTTCTGACAAGCGCTTGGCCTTTTCAACATCCACCAGGATTATTAGCTGAGCTTTGGATTCCCCTATTGCTCTGCTAAACCACACACTACAGGGAACTCAAATAGGACTTGCAGAGGCCAACATGGCATTCTCTCTCAATCTCTCTTCTTTTCTTTCATGGTAATCATACCAATTTAGTGTTTATCCAAATGAGTCATGGAAAAAACTTGGCCCATCACAGACTGCAACATTTTTAAAGGGCTTTTTTTGTGTGTGTGTGTGCCCAGTTTGTAGCACAAATTTTATAACTGGAGCCAAAAGAATCTGGGAATTATCTAAACTGTTTGCCTTCATAGAGCTCATGCCTTATAGCTATAAAAGCATTTTGTTTAAGAAAAACAGTTTTTCTTTCTTTAGAAAGAGATTTTAAGGATGATTTTTCAGAACATGTACGAGAATTATGAAGTGTTCATTATTCTAGAGAAGTGACTTCTACATGCCAGGCACTTTGCATATGTGAACTCTTAATTTCATGACAGACTGCATTATCCTTGTCTTATAGGTGATGAAACTGGTGTTTGGTGAGGTTGAGTCATTTGCTAAGGACTCGGAGCAAACCCAGATTTGATTATCTGACTCCGAAGTCCGCACCCGTTTCATGTCTACCTCCAGTGTGAATGAAACACCATCCCCAGGCTGGGTGACTCTAGAACCATCACCTAACTAAAGTGCAGGTGCGAACATGATCACAGAGTCAGCTGACTATCACTTGTCACAGTATACAAATGAAAATTTCCAAGTTTTAATATTTAAGGAGATCTTAGGATATGGTTTTCTTACTGTTTAATAGTACACATAAAATAGACATGCATCATGATTTTTTAAATCTCTTACTGAACCATAAAATATCCAGGAGCTGTGTTTTCTCTCTTTCCTGTGTGAAATGACTCCTACCTTGGCTGTGGTTTTAAGTGTCATTGGAAATATTATAACTCATTATCGTCCTTAGGATCTCTGTTCAGGAACCACATATTCAGGATGACAAGGAATACTTTAATATGTGAGAATCTGCAAGATTTGGGATGGTGCTCTTGGAATGTTCTCGTTGGGAAAAGTTCAGTTGGAGAGTAACCTTTATTCTCTATAAGGTAGATTGGAGCCTCCTCTTTGCAAACTGTGATTGACAAGACTTCTGTCGTGGCTAAAGGATTGAAGAATTTGCAGGGTGTAAGCTAGCTCACTCACAAATGAGTTTGGATGTACTTCATATTGTAATGTTTGAGCTTTTGCTAAATAGAATTATCCTCTGTGCCATTTTCAGGTGTGACAGTTGATGCAGGCAGTCAAAAAAAAAATCTCATCATTATGCTGAAGGAGAACCTTCTGGGAACTGAACTTCTCTTTGAAATGCAAGCTTGTAATCTAGACATTGTTAGTGAAAGAGGAATGACCTCTTCCTGAATTTGAAATCCCCTCCAAAAACACTGTACCTTTTTCTCTGGATGCCATCATTGAGGTAAAAAATCAATTGTCCCCCACCCCCAGCACTGTTACCACTGCAGTACACACTAAGGGAGGACAGAGCAAGACTGGCACACAAGGGCAGCAGCGACTAGCTTATGATCACATGGAGCTCTACTGACAACTCAATGGGAAAACAGTTCATCTATTAGAAGTGCCTGTATAATGAGACTGAGTAGGATGAAGCAGGTTGAAAATATTAACGACTGTATTCTGGAATGGGATGACAGCTCTGTTTTTGAAAAGCTTAATGCATTTTTGCAGAATTAAAAAAATTCTCTCTCAAGTAAGAAGAGAGTAGACATATGAATATATTTATGTAGTTTTAAATCAATTATGAATTGCTGATGCCTCAGGCAGAGAGTCAATAAACTATAGCCCAAGGTTCCACAGTTTAAGGCAGATGCAAAACTAAAATCCCATTTCTTTTATAGCTACCAAAACGGGGCGACAGCATTAACGGTTATGACCATAGATTGGGGAGCTGGTGCCGTGTAGGCGGGTGTTTCTCCTCTGACCTGCTCCCAGGCAAAACGACCCCTGTTAGGTTCTGACATTTGATGCCATTAAGGTGAGGGCTGAGCTTTTCCGGTAATGACAACACTCACAGCCCCTTTGTTTATAAGGGCGTATCTGCCTTAGTCTTCATTCATATTTTTTAACTGGGAGGTTAGCAATTTCCTCCTGCCTTGGTATGGCTTCTTCCTGGAGCCCTTCATCTAGTTGGCGGTGCAGTCATGTTTCTGTGGAGTTTCAAAAATGGTGTTCAGCAAAAGCAATCTTCTTTTCTATTGTACCAGTTATTCAATCTTCCTCTTTAAGGCTCCCCACTAGCTCCCTGCTGCTTTCTAAATCAAGCTGTGATTTTCCTGGTTTATCAGCCTCTCCATCATGGGGTTTAAATTTGCTATTACAGATTTTTTTTTTACTGGTATCCTTTTTGGTGCCAAAATACATCATCTTCACTCCAGAATTGGGCAGCCAGGAACCCCTTTCTGTCTGTGTCCAAGGTTAGTGGTGCAGGCATCTGTATGAGTATGGATGGCTAAGGAAGATGGCCTATAGCTTTTCTGCTCTGCCAGCCACGGTTGTTAAGTGATGACACTGTCTTTGAGTAGTCCACACATTTCATTCTGATTCTACTAATGCAAGCAAGTCTTATTTGTCTACATAGTTAGGAGATATGGTTTAAAGAAATGAAACTATCCAATACAATCTGTGATTGTATTTTTCACAAGATCAGAAAATATGATGGTAAAGAGATGACACTGAATCCTGTGAGTGTTTTAGGAAAGACTTTAGCAATGTATTCATATATAATGTAAAATACACTGTATAATAAAAATATCATTTGGCAATATGTAAAAGTTAAAACATTAGTTTCAGTTCTCCATTCCCCTGCAGTAGTAACAGGACCTCATGCTAGGTGGAGTGTACAGCCCTAGGCCTTGACTTGGGGCTTGGCTAACCTATTGCTTCAACCAGTGGATTTTTAGTGGACATGATGCAAACAAAGGTTCGAAATGTGCTTGCACATTTGGGCTTGTTTTCTTGAGCTCCCACCTTTCACCCAAAGAAGAACATTCTTTGATAGCTGATGGTCCAAAGACCATGAGAAGTATGTAAAACAGACCTGGACTTTACTGTGGCTTGGAGCCAGTTCCACTGACCCCAGCCTAGATCAGCTGAACCCCCAGTGAGCAGTAGTCTGGAGACTGAGAAATAAATGCTATGGTTTATGCTGCTGAGGAGAATTTTGTTGTTGTTAGTTGCTATGCAGCACAGTGACTGAGACATGTATATAAATTATTTGGAAAAAACATGATTAGATTATTTTGTCCACTCGCAGATAAAACAGAGATTTATGGGTCAAGAAAAAAACCCTCAAAGTTCTACACAGTATATCCTGGGGAGAGCCCACATTCAGACCGAGCACTTACATTACTTCTACAATCTTACACCATGAAGATTCACACTCTTTGCATGACCCGACACAACGAAGATCTTGAACCATCCTGAAATTGAACATCCTCAGCAAGTGCTTATGTCACACAATTCCATACACTCATGGAGTGCCTGGAATAAGCAGTATCAAGGTTAAAATGAATGCATCCAGTCACAAAATAATCTTAAAGTAAGTGCTTTACTTACACTTTTCAAACAGCATGAAGAGAGACACATACATTGCAGTGATACTTTAAAAATTTCTTTATCTTTCCCATTTATTTCTTGCATTCATTGCAACTGCTTCCACATTTCTTTCATCCTAAATGGTCCCTAAGACCTTCAAACCTTTCCATTTGAAGATTTCCTCAGCTGTAGCCTGTTTTCTCCCAGTCTTCCTCTGCCTCTAGCTGTCCTGCTGGCTCTGCTTAGCAAATCTCAGGAGAACCTGGCCTAATCCAGTTGTCAGGAGACTGAGGACTTCAGGCCAGAATCTTTATTGGCCAGAGTTAGGAAAAAGACTGCAAATACTCATAATTCAATAACTGTTGACATATCACATGTCACAGCTCTGTGTTAGGGACACGATAGATGTTTGGTATAGAATGCAGACACAAATGGAAGTTTCTGCTTTGAGATCTCACTAGCATTGGAGAATTTTGTCATTCAAACAAAACATTAGAAATACAGGAGGAATAAAACTTAAGATGGCAAATATTTCATGAATTGCAATTGGCTTCTTTGTAAGGATATTGAGTATAAAGGAACTGACAGAAAAATGTTAGAGAACAATAGATAATACAATTTATGCCAGAAATCAGAAAGCCTAGGGCTAATAGGATAAAATAAAGCCCAAATGTAATATTAATATATGTATACACACACATAAATATATATTTTGTATTTGTCATAGTAAACATAGGGGTGTCTTAGTTTTATGGTCTCCAAATAAGTGGCACTTTGGGTTGTAAAAATGTCACTTTACTTCTCTTTAAAATTGAATTCAGCTTTCAAATTTCCATTTCCATTGATGGTGAAAAAACTTAAATAGACCAGTTTAAGGAAATTGAGTTTGTGTGGATTTAACACAGTCTCTTAGGGTTCTCTTCTCTCCCCCGCCCCCACCTCCCTTTCCTGGGGTGAAAGTGGACTTAGGAATTGCCCTGGTGTTGGGTGAAGGGAGTTAGCTTTGTGGGTAGTTCCTTCCCTGGCATCTCCCGATGTGGGCCTATAGCTTCTGTTGAAACTTGAGGGCCATGCCTTCCGTGTTCACCTTGTTCCAACTCCAGGGGCCATTGGCTGCTTCAGCTACTTTGGCACCTCTCTTAGGCACCTGTGAGAACTGAGATTCTTCCAGGTGACACTGGGGAGTGAGGAGTTTGAGGAGGCTGCCCTCAGGCCTCTATCTAGGCACTTTCCTCTGTTGCTGTGCTAATGCCTTGGGGCTTCTCTGCAAGGCTTCCAGTCTCATAGGTGATTTGGTTGCCAGAGAATAGTTCTTTCTGTGGTGCTGATGCTTTTAGCCTATTTGGGGCTCATATAATCCATCCTTTCCCCACTTGAGGATTTCAACCTTGTATTAGTTTTGTGTTTGTAGTAATAACAAATTGCCACATATTTAGCTGCTTAAATCAACACACATATATAATCTCACAAATTCTGTGGGTCAGGAGGCCAGACATGGCTTAACTGGGTCCTCTACCCAGGTTCTCACCAGGCTGCAATCAAGCTTTCAGCCAGGCTGTATTCTCATCTGAAGTCTCAACTGGGGAAGACTCTACTTCCAAGCTCATTCAGGTTGTTGGCAGAATTCGGTTCCTTGGTGTTGCAGGACTGAAAGCCCTGACATTTGGCTGGCTGTCAACTGTTGGCTGCCCTCAGATCCTAAGGACCACCAGTGGTTCCCAGAAACTTCTTGCGGTTCCTTTCAGTGTGGGCTTCTCCAACATGGCAGCTTATTTTATCAAGCTCTCTAGGAGACACTCTGGTAAGATAGAATCTTGTGTAAAACGTAATCACAGGAGTGACATTCCATTACCTTTAGCATAAAACTTAACCTAATTATGGGAGTGTTGTCCTGTTAACTTGCCATGTCCTATTGGTTAAAACCAAGTCACAGGTCTTGCCTTCACTCAAGATGAGGGGTTGTTTAAGAATGTGGACAGAAGGAGGGGGGGTTATGGGGATCACCCTGAAATCTGTTCATCACAAACCCTACAGTGAGGTGGACAGTCAGGCACCTTGGAGGACCACTGCAGAAAAGTTGTAGTCACATCCCCTCATCTCCTTTTCCTGCAAGGCAGTAACATTTTTAGTCCCTCAATTAACTCTTACAGCAGCATGCACACTTTTTTCAATCCAGCTATGGATAAAATTTGACCTTTCCAAGGGCTGGTCTCTAGAACTTTCAGATTTTTAGAATTCCAAAATTTTAGAATTCCAAAGCAGAAATTTTCTCTCTCAATCCTGGCTCTTGAAAAATGGCCTTCAAGAATGATCATCTCTGCTAATGTTTTGCAAAAAATCTACTCAGGAGCTAAAAAGGTAAAAATATGATTCCACCCTCTTTGTTTTCCCTTAAATTATGCAATGAACCTTAACCTGTCAGTCTAGTTTTAGTGGTGGGATAGACACAAAATTAAAAACAAATTAATTATCAAGAAGGAAAAATATATCAGCTGATATTTCTAATGTAATTGTTGTCCATAGGTATAAGAACAGTGGGGAGTGCTATTATAATTAAGTGACTGCTGCTTAGAAGCTTGCAAATCAACATTGAGAAGACTCATTTTTGTACTTAATATGGTTCAGTTAGATTAAGTAAAATCACATAGAAAAATTAAAATATATAGATCAACCTATTTAAGGCTATATTATTAATGCTTTGAAGAAACAGGAATACTCTTGTACTGATTATAAAATCAATCTATCAATACGTATGGAGGGCCACGCAATTGTTCATCTTTTATGATAAAATGATCTGCTTCATGAAAATTAATAGCAGAAAAGGAAAAAGAAAAAATGAAAATGAAAAAAAAGAAGGAAGAAAGAAAGGAAAGCTGGCAAATGTAAGTAAAAAGGTATTTTGTAGCATAACTGAAACACTGTAGAAATCTGGAAAGCAACATAAGTATTTACCAATGGGTGTATTATTAAGTTATTTATGGCACATTAATTCTATGTTATTTCATTCAGTCAGTAAAAATGATGAACAAAACAATTTCAGCTTTTGGTAAAATCACCTAAAAATATGAGAAGAAATAAAATATGGATCGTATACACTTTGATTACAATTCTGTATATAAAATCTTCATTTATACATTGATAGAAATTGGAAAAGATCAGAGACATATTAATATGAAATAATGGTTATCATTTCTTTTAACTTAGCACCTCATGTACACCTTTAGGTGTGGAAAAGTGATATGCAAATTAAAGTTATAACTAATTTAGCAAGTACTCAGTTATCTCTCATATTTGAAACATATTTATGAACCAGAAAATAAGCATATACATATCTAAGGAGCCAAAAAGCATTGGAGTGCCATTGCTCTGAAATTCACACATTCCATTTATAGAAAAACACTTCCAACTTTTCGTGAGAGTGCTCTTACAAGCCCGATTCCTGTACTTTGGCAGATTTAAAGAGATTATCAGAAGAGAGGGAACAAATCTCAGAAAATAATGACAATAATAAGATCCATACAACATCTCATATATTTATAAAGTGCATTCACATGCACTATTTCATTTGATTCATACAAAAAATTTGAGATCATTATTTTCTCATCGTGTCCACTTTACAGAAGAGGACATTGAGACTTCAGTGGTTAAGTGTCTTTGCCAACATCTCACAATTTAAATGTAGGTGTTCTACATTCAGATTCCTTAATCTCTTTACCTTCACTGCATCCTGCTTTGAAATGCTGAAAAGTGACATCTAATTGTCTGCCAACTTGGAATGTCAACATAGCAGGTTCTAGATCTGTCAGACTTATTTTTGCCTCCTGATTTACCTGCTTCGTGACAATTCTAGGTTTCAGTTCCTTCATTTATAAAATGGGGGAAACATTTATGGGGTCATTGTGATGATTAAGTGAGAAAATGCAGGTAAAGTGCTTGGTGTAGTTTCTACCTAGTAGGTTGGAAAGTTCTATGCTTAGAGTAAGCACATCCTTCAAGTTAAGACAGGATACAAATAAACTGAATAGACAGATTGCTATCTATTCACTTTGGGATTTGACACTATTTTAAAGCAAAATAGCTTCAATGGTGATACATTTGCATAGCTATTGGTTTCTTTTCTTTCAGAGCATCCTTGCTGCTCTGAATCTCCACAGTTCTCTTAGCCACCATGGTTTTCATTCTAATCAGGAAATAAAATATTAGGAACCCTGGGCCTTTTCATACACAGGTGGCAATTTTCATTCCAGAACATCTTAATGAATGGAAATATGTAGACTTCTAATGGGTGTTGCTGTATCATGGATTTTAAAAAGAAGACAAGTCCCTGAAATATGTACATCAAAAGCTTCCATCATGAGCAAAGACTTCTACCAGCTATAGAAACCTAAGTCAAATGACACTCCTTTGAAATGAGCTTAAGGCATCATATAATTATTTCTCGTGTTGTCTTTTGGCTTCATGAGATACTTAATATTTTCTAAAGTTCTTTTAGCTAGATTAATTGGTGTGTTCTAGATTATCTTGGACCCATAAAAGGATTGCTCAGGGAAATAGTTTTGGTGCTGGTAATTTTTTCAACACACACACACACACACCCACATCATTGGTATTTACTGTCCTGAATGCACTGCATTGCATTTCTGTCATGTCTTTGTTTTATTAAGTCAATCTTTGAACCTAGAAAAACAGTTCTGATTGTGTGTATAAATTATGGGATCCACTCTTCCTTGGATGATACATATAAACTTAACTCTTTGATACCTCCCCAAACTTACTTATGATACCAAATAGATGTGTAATAAAAATTCAGACTTTCCTACTTCCGGTTAACTAGATGAATTAAGTGTATTTTACCTGCATTCCAGCAATCAGAAGAATACATGTATCACACTTGGACTGATGCATGAATGAGTGGCAGGGGCCACTAGAAGTTTCAGCTTCAGCCCTCCCTCCTACCCCGAACCCTGGTCTGCAAGAGTAAAAGCGATTCATAACAAAAACAAAGATACAAAACAATAGAATAACAACAAAACAAAAATTCCCACCCACAAACAAGCAAGACAAAGAAGGACTTAGTAGAAACGGCTGGGGGCAGGGCCTGCAAATGTAGACAGTTTTTCCAAAATGTCAATCCTTGTTTTTCCCTTCTGTCATACATATGAGCTTATGACTGTGGCCAAATAGACTCAGCCACAGCTGGGACCTACGCTAAGGTCGAAATGTTCCAGTGCATGTTTGTGTTAAGGTGACAAGAGATGGGGAGTGTTACTGGTGATTTTGGAAAATCCATTAACCTAACTGATGTGTAGGGTGAAAGGAATGGGTCAAACATCAACACCAGGACCTAGCATCTGAGTAGGAAAGAAGGCCCAGATTTCTGAACTATTGAACTGTCATGTTGGTACATACCACACACTCAGTATTAACTATTAATAGTACTGACTAAAAGTAAACTCTACATACCATTTTAAAAATCAGCAAAAATACTTTGAAAAGTAGAGGGCTTCAGTATACAGGGAGACTATGTTACTTAACTCAAAAGTCTTTGAGAATATTTCTGCAGTTCAGTGGAATGCAATGGAAGATCACCACTAATCTGTACACTTAGATGGCATTAATTTATTCCCTTTAAGAATTGCACACAATAAACTATATTTAATATTATGTACTTGTCTTTTATTTTACTTGCAATAATAAACTTTGCTAAAGCATTTGCTGGAAGTGAGGTTGAAGTTTTTCTCTTCTATCTAATAACTTAGTTGTGCTTATATAACATTCCCTGTGAGCAATTCTTTCAGAAACAATTTATAGAAAAAGCTTGGTTTCTCTTTAGGAACTACCATCTTCCTTTTTATTTTTCTCATAATTTATACATTCATAAATATCCTAAGGTTCACTCAAACCACTTGTTTCTGAATAATTTACATTCATCTGACTGTTCGTAGTTAAGAGTTATCTGCTGTCTAAAATAACATCTAATTTGTGCCTTTGCAAAGTTTTCTAAGATCTGGAAAAAAAAAAAAAGGTAAAGCAATTTATTTCAGCATTATCTAAATTTGGGCCTGAGCTGAAAACGTACTATGTTTAAAAACTCAGAAACTTGATACACAGTTAATCCCAAGCACAGGGCCCTGTACACCCATAGCTGTCAAGAATAACAAAAGCACAGTGCAGTTTCAGTCAGGCACCTCTGTCCCACCTCCCCACCACCCTGTCAACGGCAGGTAATATGGACAGATTGTATAGCAGCTCTGGAAAACCTAACTGAGGAACTGGGAACATCTGAATCATAAAGGCCACTGCCAATGACAATAAAACTGCTCATTATGGCTGGTTCTGTGCAGGAGTGGGCAGTCATCACAGCTGGCGAGGCTGGACTCTGCAGAGAGGAAGGATTCCTGTTAGTGGCTGTGGGTAGAATCCTGCCCTTTGAATCATCCACTTGCCTGATTCTGTGAACTTCCTCACAGGCATTGCTTTGTGGAAATAGTTTCTTTCATGAAACCTTGAGTCCTGTATACATGATTGACATTTCCTTTCCCTGATAAGGAAACAGAGGAAAGCTTCGCTTGTTTATTTTGGGAAAATGTAGAGTACTCCTGGCTGTGGAGGAGAGGTCTGTGAGTGCTTAGAGAAGACATCTTTAGATGTGAGAACCCATCTAAGTCCATCCACCTGCTGCAACAAGATGCCCCTGGGTGGCTTGTAAACAGAAATTTATTTTCTTATGGTTGGATACTGGAAATCCAAGATCAGAGAGCCAGCATGGCTGCGTGAGGGCCCTCTTCTGGGTGGCAGGTTTCGTATATCGTCACAAGGTGGAAGAGGCCAGGGATCCCTCTGGGGTTACTTTTATAAGGGCACTAATTCCATTCGTGAGGGCTCCATGCTCATGACCTCTTCACCTTTCAAAGGCCCCTCCCACTAATACATTTACCTTTGGTGGTTAGGATTTCAACTTATGAATTTGAGGGGAGGATACAAACATGCAGACCGTAGAAAACCCTCTGCAAAATATTCCTATGTCCCTCAGTTTAAATTTAAATAGGCTGAAAGATAGTTCCAAATGCAGGACCGTGGGCATTTGTTCATGGGCACATGTGCCGCATTGCCTCCGTGGATTGCAATCTCGGGCTGACAGCTTGTGTTTGCTCTTTTCTTTCTCTTATGTTTGTGATTTGTTAGTGTCACTTCAGCACATCACATGTTCAGTTAGCCAATTAGTGTAAATTTGCTCTATTGTCATATGTGGAAGTGTTTGTATACAGATAAAAATACACAGGCTTTTCATCTTCAAAATCATGCTAATACAAGTTCACTCAAAAATTAATAACCCAATCAGACTTGATCCATGATCAGATGAGACAATATCGCTTTCCAAAGCATGGCAGGTGACCCACATAATTCTTCTGCAAAATAGTAAGAGTGGGTCATTCATTGTATGTTTGCTCTCAGGCATTGAAGAATCATGAATGTTTCTTTTTCCTTTTTTTTTTCTTTTTGGTTAATTCCATCAGCCTACACATAACTCTTTGCATGACCTGTCAAGGTTGGGTACTGCTGGACTCAGGTCAGAGAATCTCCACTCAGCCAACCCAGAGTATATAAAATTGCAGCCTCAGTTGGTCTCCATCAAGAGTATTCTGAGATGGAGATTCTGTTTTTACAGTACAAAGGGAAGTTGCAAGATTATTACCAACCTCATGTTAATAACTTTAGTTCTGAATTACAAACATGAAAGCTGATATTTATTTGTGCATCAGTCAAAGCAAGATTACTTCGAGGATGATAGTATAATTTAGGCACCAAATTAAAAATCAAATGTAAGGACATTTTAAATCGGATATGATTTTAAATTTCCTTGGAAACTCTAATTTTGACACATTTGAGTGTTTTATTTATTTTCAATATAGTAGATGAATTGACCATACTTGCTAAGTAATATTATATACCTTTATCATCAGCTTTTTAATGAAAAAGTTTATGAGAAATTCAATATGGAACTAGGAGAGTATAGAAAGGTGTGTATCAGGAAAAAATATTTGGGTAGGAATGTAACAAATACGGAAAGATGATACCAGAAAAAGAGTGGGCTCATCATAGGAGAGTTCCCATTCTCTGTGGTGGGTAAGAGATCCCGGATACAATTCTTGTGAGAAACCACACAACTGTGGAGCAGCCTGTGGTTTCAGGAAGCTGTGGGACGCTGTGGAATCTTCTCTTATGGCCTTAGGCCAGGTTCTTCAGAAACAGACTCTGGCACAAAGACTTCAGTGCAAAAAGTTTACTGGAGAATGTTCTCAAGAACAGCACAATGGGAGACTAGGAGACAAGGGATACAAACTGGGTGGAGGGGAAGATAATTTAGTTTCAGCAGAGGGCTTAGCAGATCCCACTGGGAACTCTGGAGGAGGGCTGGCCTTTTAGGGTTGTCCCAAATTGAAGCAAGGGGTAGGGCCTTTGCTCCTATGTTCCCAACCTTCCTCTATCAACCAGATACTGGAAGAGGGCTTCCTTGAGAGGGAGTGAATCTTGGGCAAGATTCCTCCCCTTTTCAGAGGGTTTCCCAAAGACTGACTCAGTCATGAGTTATCAGTCATCAACAATCCTGGGAATTGGAATGATGAGGTCTCTGTTCCGAAGGGGGTTAGGGTGGCTTGCCCATATTCCCTGTGGTTACAATGCCCTGTTGAATGCAGAAGATGCAAACATATTATAATAGATATCATACTATATGTCACATGACATATAATAGAATAAAATTATATTGTTATTAATATATAAATTATGATTAATTATTACTAAATTATTTAGTATTAATATAATTATTACTACTAATAAATCATTATTTATTGAGACCTCTTTCTGTATTGGACCCTGTGCTTTATGGGACTGGCTACTTTGATCATGACCACACTGTAAGGCAATATAGAGCACAGGTTACAAACACAGACTATGGAGTCAAAGTCCTTGGTTAAAGTGCAGGATCAGCTTCCGGCTTCCTAGCTGTGCAATTAAGTAAGCTTAATCATATAAAGCATTTAGAACAGAGCCGGTCATATAATTTATGTTTGAGAAATGTTACATAGTTTTGTCTATTGTACAGATGAGGAAACTGGGGCTTGGAAAGGTTACAGAAATGCCAAGGCATACAAACTCCAGTGATTTGACTGCTGAGTCCATTCTCTTACCTTTACTGAACATTTTCTGTGACAAAGTGCTGAGTATATTTGATAGGTAGAGGTCCAGGAAGTGTAATAGAGTACGTTTTCTATGCCTTCTGGATGAGAGGGCCAAACCAAGTGAAGCTCAATTCCATAGCATAACGTGGGTTCTTCTGACACTGCAGCAAGATTCTAACTTTAAAGAGGACATAATAATTTATTTGTTTATTCATTCATTATTCGATAAAATTTTTTTGAGTAGAGCCATTGTGTTCCAGCTATTCTGTTGGATCCCGGGATGAAGTGGTTAGCAGGATAGTCATTGTTCCTGCCTTTGGGGATGAACAGTCAAATAAGAAAAGTATGTTAAATATTACAAAGGAGAAGTATAAGCTATGTGGGTACGAGAGGAAGAGTGGGCTTCTGATTTAGTTAATACTTTAGTTCTTACTACAGCTGTGGCAAAAACTGACACTCTCATACTCAGAACCTACGTTAGTCATTAATGATTTTGCTATTTCCCCCGGCCCTTGATGTGGCCTCACAGCATGTAGTAGAATCACATGTGCTCAAAAGAAAAATAAAAAAGTAAAAATTTATAGTGCAGGGAGCCATTTTATTCAACGTCTACATGCAAAAACTGTGAAATGGGAAATATTATTTTGCTATTCAGTCAGTTGGCTTCAGTTTCCATTTACTCCTTATAATATGAACATTTTATTGAGCTGGGCATGATTCTTATGTTAAAGACAGTTGCTTTTCAAAAACATGGCCTCTGAACATAAACTATTTCATCTGTGTTGAACTGAAGAAATAGCAATCTGTTCCAATCCTGGAGGAAAAAATCTCTGGTGTTGAATTTATTGGTCTCCAACAGAGTATAGAATATTCCCTCTATGGTAGTTGATCTGTGATTAAAGGGATTTTTAGTGGTAGTTTTGATTATATGCAACTTTTGCTTTATACTTTAGAAGTTCCCTGCTGAGTAAGATGTGACTTCGTATAGCATTGTCCTTAGGTGAATGGATCCCTGAGCTAGGACAACTTGGGTTCAAATCATTGTTTTCACATTACTAGCTGGGTGGATACTGGGGAATTTGATGAACTCTTCTATGCTTCATTTTCCTCCTCTGTAAAATTGGGATAATGCTATAACATAAGGTTGTTCTGAGGATTAAATGAAAACATATGTAAAAACATTTAGCACAATATTTTATTAAGCAATAAGTGGTCTATCTAGAAAAATCCTTGTCAAACAGAACTCTAGAGAGTCGGAGTTAGCACAACAGCGAAAAGTTATTTTGTGCTGATATGCGTATTAGGAGCCAATAAAACATAGAAGAAAGTAGTATATAAAACAGTGATTAATTTTGGAGTTAGTGCTGAGCTGGAAACCCCACTTACTACACTTACAAGCAGGGTAGCTTTGGGTGAATTATTTGACTTCTCCAAGCTGTTGATCTGTAAAATGATGCAACCAATAAATCCTAACTCAAGAGGGCTGTTGTGAGGATTAAATGAAATGATCCATATAATGCACTTAGCTGAGTTCCTGGCACATAGTATGCATGCAAAAGTGTTGGCTATTATTATGGGGAAATTTCACACACATTAGCTTTGTAATCCCCACAGTTATTTTACAAATGTAAGAAAGGAAGTTCAGTGACTTGTCTAGCTGATAAGTGGTGATGTTTGTCTCAATCATGGATCTTTTGACTCCAGGTTCAGTGCTTTTCCCATAGCCTGCTTCCTCTCCCGCCTCACACTATCACTGTCTTCCTCTCACCCATTTCCCACCCCTGCACCTTGCTCTACTCTTCCCAACAAAATATGGGCTGTTACAATTTATGCTGTTGATACAAGTTTATAATAGCACAGATCTGATACTCAGTATTAATCCTACAAGTAAAATTAAACTCATGGAAAATCCCGGGAAGATTTCAATAACATACAAATATGTCAAACTGAAATGTCACAATACCAGAATGAGTTTAGAAATAATTCAGAGGATATGTCAAACTTAAATTCAGACAGAATTTTGAAAAGTAAATGAAAGCTACCTTTTGCAAAAGCAAAGCATAGACTAGAAGTGGCCGAGAAGGGCATGGACATAAACTTTTCATGTGGTCATCTTAGTTTAGGAAGAATTCATGATGATTCCAACGTTATGGTTTAGAAAAACAAATAAAATCCCTTGTTCTCTTACCAATGTCAATTTTTTTAACTAGTTATAAAAGCCTTTTAGTATTTATACCTTTAAATGTATACTTTTAATGTTTACATTTATCAACTGAGAGTGGACTGTTTCTTTCAGGAGAAGAAACTAGGTAATGTGTTGGATGTCCATTGGTTAGATACCTTATAAAAGTGATCCATGTCTTTGAACTCTGGTCTCTAGTGGGATGAGCAGATCCTTAGTGTCACATTACGAATTCAGAGTGCTTGCTGCATATCATTTCTGTGGCACAAAGCAACAGGGTACACGTTCAAGATGGCGGTGGCTTCAGTCTAGTCACTCTAGATCATGGTCTTTCTCCACTTGGTTTAGGAGCTGAATCCTTTTGTCCTTTGCACTTAAGCCTGCCTAATATCTTCTGACTCATAAAAGTGAGGCTTGTAGTTCCAAGTCTTCCACTTCCTCTTCCTGATTTGCTGCCTGTTCTCATTCTGACTCAACCGCTGTCCAATTCCTGTCACTGGACTGAGACTATCCTTTACTTTACGTTGTGTCTGAGGCGCTCCTAACTTTCATGTCACCTTCAAAGAGTTTGGTTTGAATGTTTTATGGGTGCTCCCTGCTCTGAATGTCCCAAAAACCTTGTCCCTTCTTGGCTTTCCTGTCTCCTACCCACGTACCCACCAGCACTCCAGGAAGATGAACGGTTAGCATATCAGGCAGGTTTCTCAGATACCTGTTCCTTTCTTGGGGGATTTCATATTATTGCTCACTGCCCCATCCCCCACACATATAATGAGAAATTATCAAACATACATGTATATTTCTTGAATTGCTTCTTAAATCACCATTTTTTTACATGAACTCTGTTCAACTGCACATGTATAATAGTTATTTCACAATCATCCTCCTGGGCATTATAATAATAATTATATACTTACATAGCACTATATGCCAGGTACTATTCCAAGCACTTTATACACATCAAACTCATTTAATCCTCAAAACAACCCTATCATGTAGGTAATCACAGCTCCATTTTACAGATAAGATAACTGAGCTGCAGAGAAGCTAAGTAAGTTCAACTGAAACACTATTAAGGGAAACTTACACAGCGTTCTGTCATGTTGGCACATTACATCTACTCAGTTACCAACAATATCAACTCTGCTGATCTTCAAGGGCTTCTGGGTTACAACATTCAGTAATAGCATCAGATATGTATGTCTCTAATGTTTCTCATGTCCCATTAAGTGCCATCCTCCCCTCAGTGCCCAGCTCTTTGACTTGTCTTATCAAAAGAAAAGCAATCCTAATAGACGATATATAGTAAAAAGTAACAGGAGTTGGAAGGAGAAAGGCAAATCTCTCATAAATATATAGAAGGATGCTCAACTTTACTAATAATCAGGAAATGCAAAGGAAAACAATCAGCTATTTTCACCTAACACATTGGCATCTCTTAACCATGATAATCACAAAGTTGAATTCCTATTTATGCTTTGCTCCTGATGTATGAATTGGTATAGCCTTTCTGGACAGTAATTTGGCAGCATCTTGTAAAGACTTAAATGTGTGTGATCTTCAGAGTAGTATTCCACTTCTGGGTGTCTATCTTAAAGAACTATTCAGATGTGGATATAAGAAGTAAGAGGATATTTACCACATCATTATTAATAAGAACATCCATCAATTGATAACTAGTTGAATAAGCTGTGGTGTCTGCATTCAGAGCACCACATCTGTAGCAGTTCCAAAAAATAACGTAGATATAGATATACTGACATTTGAAAAACTCCAGGATATGTTATTATGCAAAAAAAAAACTGAGAAAAATAAATAAAGGCATGTGTTAACCTAAAAAATCAACACAAAATTATGTATCTATATGAACATGTGTGTCATATGCTTATAAACCAAATGGAGTGGTAGCTATCTTGGAGAAAGCATCTGGAAAGTGGTGACACTATTGTTTGAAGTTATACTTATACACACAAATACATTTTATGGTTTTCTTTCTGTGTGTACATTTTAAAAATCAAATAAATGTATAATATGTCTTTTTACAGAGAATTTGTGTCTTCCATGTTATCCCTCCCTGTTTTATTTACTTTTTAAAAGAGGACTGCAGAAGAGGGCTACCCTTTGATCCTTTTCTGTATACTCAGAAGTGGCTATTCTGTGGTTAAGGCAGATTAATGTTAAAGGCTTTTTGGTGTTTGTACAATATCTCCAAAGCAAAGTGGACTTAAATGATAGGATAGCAACAATCATTTAGCACAATTTCCTAAGCCCCAAGCCCAGTTGTTCTTATCTATATTACTCAGTTGCTCAATATTACCTCCTAGCTTGGGCCTCTAAATGTTGGATCTATTCCTTTCCCCTTACCTGGCTAGCTCGCCCGCATGTCAAGTAGGCTTAACCCTTGGACTTCAGATGTTCCCAAGGTCTTTTCAATGTTTCTCAATACTTCTTCTAATGAGCCCATTGATAATCTCTCTGGTTGCCTATAATATTGCATTTCTAGCCTCAGGCCAAACAAACCATGTTCCGAAAATGGACCAGGCAGGCTTCTGAATACTGGGGACTTTCAAAAACTATTATGAAGGGCCTCAACTACTTGGAAAAGAGAGTGGTAATCAACTGAAATGGAGAGGTAGGGAAGGTCAATATGTGAGAAGCAACCATTGTACTTTGGTCTCCTATCCAACAGGCAAAGGGGATAACATGAGTGGTGCTTCCCAGACCACAGGCCGGGGGTTTCCTGGGAAAAAGCTATGAACACAGTGAGGGTGATGCCAGAGAGTAGATGAAGGGAACACAAGAAATACGCACGGTAATTAAAAACAGGAACATGTCCACAGTTGCTAAAGTTACCTGATGTATTTTTCACACTGGCCCACACGCTCTCCCAGACGAGATCACGGCACACTACTTTACAGACACTGCTGGACTCTTCCCTTGCTGCTCCATTAAGTGCTCTCCTTTTCCCCCCTTTTCTCAATATGATGGCCACTTTTTGGCTTTGGTGACAGTGGGGCTGTTGAACTGAAGGCATCATAGGCCCACAGGCCTGCTTTTCAGTTCCATGAGCATTGGAATCTGTCCCGGTGCCCTGGGGTTCTAGCACTATGGAAACAGAAGGAAGAGGTGACAGCAAGGCTTTCTGGGCTTAGTGTAAAAGGAGCCAGGCTGTAGCCTTTGTAGACTCTGTGCTTGTCTCTTTACACTCGGTATTGTGAAATCTCCAAGACTGGTTAAGTATCCTAAAGTAATTGAAGAGTCATCGTCTATTCCTGAGCCAGAACCTTAATGAGAGGGTAGTATAATCTCCAAGGGCTGGTATGTGGTGGCTGCAGGAATCTGAGTATGAAATTCAAGAGGGAAGGTGGAACTTAAGGAGAACCTGGTTGGAATCACTTAGTCCTGTTTGGGGATTCTTTTCTCCAGAGACAACTTTGGGGGTTCTGGGCTTGATCAAGGAGAGGGTTTTCAGTTATAGCTACCTTTTGGCAGTAGTAATTTCTTCACCTTTGTGGGTATTTAGACAGAGTTAGGATGACTGCTCTGCAGGCTTGTCATAGAGAAGGTTCAGGAAGCTGATAAAATTGGAATTCTAGATGACACCACAAGGAACCTTGCAATCTCAGGATTTAGAATTTCAAATTCTCCATGTTAGTCCAACATCACATGGCATTATTAAATAAAGGGTAGTATATTTTGAATTTTTAGAAAAAGTAATGCAATAGACACTCTTCCATTAATATGGGGAGTGGACCCTGGGATTATCACTTACTTGACAGGACTATTTACCCTAAATGCTCTCAAAGTCAATAAAAGAAAGTGTTTACTCTTCCGGCATCTTCCTAATTGTGAAGCTCTTATTCTCATAGAAGATTTTTTTCTTTAAATCAGCATACATGCAGATATTCAATAAAGACAGCCTTTGTATTTTTCAGAATCAGTAATTTGAAAACAAATATGTAGAAAATGTCTTCACAGTACTTGTATTATCTTTAAAATAACAAAAGTGTTTAAAAACAGGGCTTTCACAATATTTGCTTTTCTATCTATATTCATTGAACTTTGCTTTATTTCTTATTTAGATTTATAACATGTGGCCCAACACCCAAGTCTCTGGGTGCACATGTTAACACAATTAGGAGGCAGTAGACTGCTTAGCGACCATAGTGATTTGTGTTGTTAAAAGCAGTTTTTAAAGTAATAACAACTCTTGAACTTAAGCTCCACTCTGGCAAAAGCTTCATTAAAAATAAAGCATTTGCAGTTTGAAAATCAACTTATTATTTGTGCCTAGGGATAATGAAACCAGCCCTCAGCACAGCCAACCATCTTCCAAACCTAAAGAATGCAATGCAAGTGAAACAACAGTCATGCAACGTACCCCATTCCTAGAAATATAAACACAAGGAACATTCATTGTCCTCACAAACTGTCGCTCATATGATCACCTCATTTGTCCTTATCATTTCTGTCATATGTTCACAGGATCATTTTCAAAGACAATGAGGGGAACAGAAACGATTTTGCGGCCCTCACTAGGAGACATCTCATTTTAGCCCCAATTCTATTACAATGTGAGTCAAATAATCTGCTCTTTGAACACAGTTTATGCTGCAGCTTTCTTAATATAATGTGAAAAACCTCTTAGTGCTTGTCTTGATTCTTCACTATTAGGCATATTTGCAGTCCGGAGACAATAAAAATAATAATTGCAAATTACATTTACTGAGTAGTTCCATTTATGGAATATATATATATATATATATATATATATATTTTCAACAACTGACTCTTTGTAGTGGTCTCTGTAACTTGGTAAAGGCTTTCTTCCTGAGAATTTCTCCTCTCATTTCCAGACTGGCTATATCCTTTTCCTGGATGGTTCTCAGAAGGTTGAACTTGTTAAACATGTACTCACCCTGTGGTAAATGGCAAACACTGCTGTCCACTGGGAGGCATGCTGATAACAATTATACTTGGTCACTGACTTCCACGAATTTTTACTTAGGTGCCATATATTAAGGACATACAAAGCTATCATATGCTTGTCACTGTTTATAGGCATGGATTTTTAGTCGTCTTTCTGGTTAGACAATAAGCTCCTTGAGCTCAAGGAGACCATTCTCTGCTATCCAGTGTTGCATATCAAATTCCTAGCATAGTGCCTGGCTCAAAAAATATTTGCTGAATTAATGGTCTAGTGGAGGAGATAGAGATATAAATATATATTACAGGAATGATTCAGGAACAAGAAGGAGAGCTGATGCTGAAAGTAGAAATTGAAATCACAAGTATAGTCCTTCTGTCTTATATACTAAACAATATGGTGGAATTCTGTTGTTACACTTTAAGTTCGACAATGATGATAATGGCATTCTAGGTATAATAATACCTGAGCCACAGTATGTGACTTTTAACTTTTTAGATGATTTCCTAACTCATATCTCATATTATAATCAATACCTTTTTAAGGGAGGCAATAGTGGAAATGAGGCAATTGAGGTAAAAAAAAGTTTTAAAAAGTAGTACAGTTCTTTCTAAGCAGCCATGCTATGGATACCATCTATGCTGCTCTATGTTTTCTTCTAGAGGTTTTATGGTTTTAGGTCTTATGTTTAAGTCCTTCATCCATTTTGAGTTTATTTTGTAAGTAGTGTAAGATAGGGGTCTCATTTCATTCTTTTACATGCGATTCTGCAGTTTTCCCTACACTATTTATTGAAAGACTATCTTTTTCCCACAGAATTATCCTGGGTTCCTCAACAAATATTAGCTGACCATATAGGTGAGAGTTTACTCCTGGGCTCTCTATTCGGTCCCACTGGTCTGTTGGTCTACTTCCATGTCAGCACCATACTGTTTTGACTTCCATTGTTTTGTAGTACTGTTTGAAATCAGGAAGGGCAGAGACATTTTTTTATATCAGGCTCTATGCCCTCTGGACATAGCCAGTGGGATTAATGGATGGCACCAAGTTCATCCAAGAAGCTCAACCAATAAGCTGGTCTTATGCAAAAAGACAAATCAAGCCTATCAGATTCTATCTCTGGAGAATACTGAGAGAAAATGGCAGAATTACGTAGAATAAAAATTTAAGGGAGCAGAAGCCATTACAATAGATACAAGAAGAGTGGCAAAGCTGATAGAGAAGCAAGAAGATGCACGCAGGGAGAGAGGAGATGAGCTGTATAAATGGACGAGCATTTGAAGGATGAGACATAAGGTCCCTGGAGCTGCCATGGACCAAAAACAAGCCTCTATAATTTCTGCAGTTCCTGAGGCCTGGATGTTCGGGCTTTACTATGTCACTCCTATGACCTGCAGCACTTTGAATGAACTGCTGTCTTTATAACCCTAGAGTGCAGTACAAGCGTGCTCAACTGTGGCACAGAGGTTCGATGATCGGCTCCGGGGCATTGCCGGCACCAAGCTGACCCCAGGCCCAGCAGAACTGGGTTCATCAATGGGAGTCATTGGTATAGGACTCAGGCAAGGAGTGAAATGGCATGTGACCCATTACTCAGATTTAGGTAAAAGGTTGGACTTATGATGGTGGGCATGCTGGCAGTGGGAGCATTCCACCAGGCAGTGGACCAGTGAGTCTGCTGAGAGCCTCCTTGCTTTTCCAGGCCAAGAACAACAGTGGCCTCTGAACCTAGGGCATAATTTTGATAGCTGCAGGGATCTACGTAGGTAACAACTGAATTCTTCAGTCTTATCTCACTTCTCTGCCCTTGCTTACTGTACTTTCTAGCCACAGTGGCCTTTTCCAGTTTCTCAAGTGTTGCTCTGATTTTTTCCCCTAAAGACCTTACTTTCTCCTCATTATTAATGTCTACTCATTTTTCAGGTTTTAGGTTAAATGTCCCTTCTAAATACTTCCTTGATTAATAATTCTAAAATACACCCTCCCTTATAGTTTTTCCTTGGAGCCCTTAAAATTTGTAATCACATATTTACTTGCATGTTTCTATGATTAATATATGTTTTTTCCACTGGACCTTATATTTCACAAGGGCAGCACCTATGTTTGTCACTGTAACGTCTATAACCCTAGCTCCTAAGTTTCCTGGCACAGAATTAGGCTTTAATAACATCTGATGAATGAGTAAGTAAATACATGGGAATTAAAGTGATATAGGAGTAGGGAGTTGGGCAGTCCATTACGGAACCAAGTATTTGTTTTCCTTCAGTTTAAGATCATTACTGTTACCTAATGATAATTTTCTTCTTACTACAAAACTTCATTGTATTTTTAGTGACTTTAGTCTGAGTACCTTTTTTTAAAGCCCGTAATTAAGGGAATATTTGTTCTTGGGTGAATTTTTTTGGTGTTATGCGGCAGACATATACAAAGTGATATTATTAATGACAGTCTTAATATTAATAGTTGCCTTTTAAATACTTTTTCTGAAAGCTTTCCAAAAGAAAGTCACAGGACATACAATGTCATTAGTAAATGATGCCACCTTTTCTTTGAAAAATTCTGCATTTCTTGATTTTAGTTGAAAATCTGAGTATTACGAGCAAGTGACTCAGAAGTTTTTCTCCTTATTAGAATGAGAACTTAATCTCGATAGCCTAGTTTATGCTGGCCCTGTAGAATTCAGCATGTCAAGAAAAATTTGATCTGTTTTTCATATCAGATTCCATTGCAAATTCACAGTTGGATCTAGCAGAAGGGAAAGCATGGATGTCAAAGAAACAGATGTTGGCATTGTAAAAGCAGATGCTCTATGCTTAATTTTACATGCCCCCAAAAATTCTATTATTAAAATTCAACATCTGTCTTCTTAGAGGAATTACTCACTCTCAACCAGGTGGAAAGTATGCCCTAGTATTCAATTATAGGAATGTTTTTTTTACTCAGAATGTTGTACATTTGAAAATCAAGTCAATAAGCCAGATGCAAACTTCTTCCATTATTAGAGGGTCTTCACAGTGATGTACGCAAGTAGCTTCTGACATGAAAGTTCTCCTATATGGATTGTATCTAATTTTTGCCTCCCAAAGTGTCCCTTTTCCCCTGATGATCCTGGCAATGACGGGGATGCTGCTATGAGACTACCCATTAGAAGGAAGCATGGAAAGGCAGCTGGTTTCTGAGGAACTGAAGTCTGAGCCCAGGAGTGTTCCTGGGGAGATTTTTGATCAGTAATGAAGGGAGACCTATCTAAGCCTATGCTTTGAAATCCTGCATCCTTGATAAGGTCAAAGATACAGAGCTAGCTGCCCTAGGAACCTAATTAAAGCCCTGCCTCTCCAAGGGAAATTAAGCATTGGCAGGAAGGAATGCACCGGCAGCTGTCAAGAAGCCGTTTCTTCAAGGACAGCCGCACCTCGACAGCACGTTAAAAGTGTTTTCCTCATCTGCTCTGCGAACTCCTAAAAAATCAGTCCTTTCATCTCTGATTTGACAGCTGGCCCTGAACATCTTAGTCTCTGTTGCTTTTCCCATGTAGGGAACTGTGCTCATGCAAAGGCCTTCTCATTTGTGGCAACTCAAAGTCATTGGACAATAAGGCAATGGATGGCCCACTCATTAGGAGAGAGGGGAAGACAAGCATCATATTAATCAAGGAACCTGACTTCCCTCTGAAATGCATTTCTAAATTAGACTTACGGAGTGGCAGTACAGCTTTTCACTTGATTTTTAAGAGAGAGGTCTGGGGAACACCTTTAGCCCCACCAAACTGGCTGGCAGAAAAGCCCTCAACATGTGTTGATTTGTTTTCAGACACTGAAGCTCTGGAGGAAAGGGTGCAATTCCTCCTAAGTTTCCATAATACTTCGCAGTGTGGGTTCTTGTGAGACCACTGTGATTCCCATCAGGGAGCTTCCGAAGGATATTGCTTTTCATCTGTGGGTTTGGAATCTAGATATTGATGCCTGAAAGCTGTGTTAGGAATTGACAATGGCTAAGGGATGAGCAAATAAACAAGGGAGTATTCTGAGGACAAAAAGGAAATTGAAAGCTTGTTAGGAAAGTCAGAAAAAAAGAAAACGTCCACTACAAGACACAATCAAATACATATTTCACTTTTTGCTGAATGAAGACTGAATTTGAAAGTTGAGAAGCACAGACTTTAGAAATATGCACGATTCTGGTGTACTTTAAAGAAATCCACTTGGTAATGACTACAGGGGGAGACTTCTCTTTGGGACTATTGGGAAGCTGTAATAAGATATACTAGCTGTCCAGGACAGTCCGTTACATAATGCTGAGATCAGCATTGAAAGCAACAAACAAAAAGCAAACTTAAAAAAGTGTATTATGTTGCCATTGCTTTTAGCAGTTGGTATTGTAAAGCTCTCTTTTTCACTTGCATGGGCCGAGGTTTAGGATAAGGTTGTGTGTGGCCTTTTATAGAAATGGCTATGACCTCTTTAAAAGTTCAGCTGATTTTTTCATCCAGTTTCAACTTGAGGAGCTGAAGTGAACTGAGACAGAATGATAGTATTAAAATTTTCTCTAGTATAAAGAAAAGTAACACAGACACCAGCCATGTATACTGTTCTCTGATCCTTACAAAGGACTTTGGGCTCTAGCAGTTTGCTCTGATTCTCTCTGATGCCATGGGATTCTGGAAGAAGGAGGATTCAGCTCTTTTCTGGCTTCATGGAGGTGAGAAAAGACTTCACAGAGGTGATAATATTTTGGCTGGGATCTGTAGGATGAGTGGAAGTTTGCTGAAGTTGTGAAATAGAGAGGTGTGGGCAAGCATGGTATGCTCACGAACCTATAAATTCTGCTCCTATTATTTTTTCCTATAATTCACTCTTTGCCCAGTAGCCAAAGTACTCCTTTTAAAACATGAACATTTGGTGATGTCATTTCTCTGTTCTCTGCTTGGTACCCTCTTTTGGCTTCACAGTGCCAAACCTCTTATTTCTCCAAGTCCACTCTTCTCCCACCCTAGCTCTTCAGAAGCACTGACTTTTCTATTTCTTGCAACTGCTGACCTCCTTTTTCCTTAGTCTTTCTCCTGTTCCCTTTCTAGAAAGTTTTCCCTCTTGATTTTTAAAAGCTGACTAAGGGTGACATCATTTGACTAAGTTTTTACGAAGGACTGCTCTGGCTGCTGCAAGTAGAATAGACTGTGAGTGGGGGAGGGGTGGGAAGTGGGCGACTAACTGGGAAACTGTTGCCCCCTATTGTTACTGAAATAATTCAGATACTGCAGGACAATGCTTTGGATTGGAGTGGGACCAAGGGAATGGAAAGTGGCTGTATTCTGGCTGTTTTGAAAGTATAGCCAATAGGATATATTGATGGATTGGAGGTGCATGGGAGAAAACAAGAGGAGTAAAGATTACTCAAGATTTTTGACTTCAATCACTGGAAGAAAGGAGTTGCCATCAACCCAAATGAGAAAGGCTGTTGGTGGGACAAGATTAGGGGGAATACTGGATGATTCATTTTTGACATAATTTCAGATGCCAAGTAGATACAGAACTGAATATGTCAATTAGGTAACTGGCCATATAAGTCTCCGTGGAATGAAGGAGTCTTCTTGGATACTTAAGACTGAGAGTCATTGATAGATGATGGTATTGATAGCTATAAGATGGGATGAGGTCACCAAGTGGGTGAAGATAGAAAACAGGAGACTCAAAAACTGAATCTTAGGCCACTTCACCAAAATCAGAGATTGGAAAGATTGAGAGAAGGAGCAGCTGCTAAGAGAATAGGAAAATCAGATGAGTGAGGTGTCCTGTTATCCAAATGAAGAAAATGTTTTGACGAGGAGGGAATGATCAGCTCAAATGCTGGAAGGACTGTAAGGGAGGCCAAACATTGAACATTGAATTTAACAATCTGGAGGTCATTAGTGACCTTAATAAAAGCCCACTTACTGGAGTGGTAGAAGTGTACACCAGATAGGAAAGCCATGAAAAAAACAGGAGAGGAGTTGAATAGAATGGAGAACTTGGTAAGAGGTTTTTCTCTAGAGCAATGATTCTCTTTGGGGCAGTTCTCCTCAGGGGACATTAGGTAATGTCTGGAGACGTTTTTAATTGTCATAATGGGGCCAGGGGAGCTACTTGCAACTGGGTGACAGAGGACAAGAAAGCTGTTGAACATCTTACAAAGCCCAGGACAGCCTCCCCCGATGTGTCCAAAGCATTCTCCATCCTTCCTCATGAAAACTGAGCTTTGAGACTTTTGTCATCTGTCTCTAATGCCCACTTTCTCTTTATGCTGTGGTCATCTATCATCCTCTAGGTCATTCCCTTCATTTCTAGAAAATTTTAATTCTTGGTTCACTGTCACTTTCTGCAACAATTCCCATCTTTATTCTTAATGATTTCAATATCCACATAGAAAATCCCTCCAACGTTCTTGGCCTCTCCTTTCCTTGAGTTTCTCCCCACATGGGGCTTGCTCTCCAGTTCATCACATCCACAGTCTTCGCCTTGAAGGGATTTGTTGTTTCCAGTGTTACCAGCCCTGCATTTCCTGTTTGAGAAGGCTACTTTCTGACTGCTGCCTTCTGTCTTCCCAGGCGATTTACTCTGCTGCCCCGATCCTATTCATGTGAGTCCAGGGGGACCTTACACTGGTTTCCTGACATACTTCACTTGTTCCATACCCACTTCTGGTTCTCACTTTTCTCTTCACCCAGCTAAGTCATTATAATCATCTCATTCCATACAGTTCTGGGAGAGCAGCTTATTCAATTACTTTATTGTTAAGTGGAAAGTCAAAATGTGCAGGAAAAAAAGAGATTATTTAATTCCTCTCATTTAAGTTCCTTCACATAGATTGACTTTGAAATCTCACTAGGCTGAGTAAACGATTGAAAAATATACTATGGAAGATGATTTCCGGTACTTTTGTAACAGGGCCAATGATTGTGAATGTTACACAATAAATATCCAGATCACTCCCTCCTCCACATAACAGCTTTATCATCAGCTGCTGGAAGTCCAATTTCTGCCAAAGAAGCAAGGTTATTTTAAGTTTTTTGACAAAATGGTTTTAACTCCCAGAAATAAAGCTAGTTGCTTTAATGCCTATCAGCTGTAGATTTTATTTCCTCCTCATGTAACATGCTTCTGCAGAATAAATGGAAAACTCCTACACTATAAGGAACTTGAACATTTTTCTGTTTTAAAAAATGGTAAATGAAAATGGGAGAAGCAACGTAGTCAGACATTTCAGAGCTCTAGGGGTTGCCATATGGCAAAGGTAATCCAGGAACACACATTGAGGAGAGCATTAAAAATAATGTGATTTGCATCATGAAAATATTGATCATGACTGCCACAGAGAGTCTGAGGAGTGTCAGAACAAGAAATGACTTGGAGTAAGTAAACACCCACACTCATGAATTACAAAGGGACTTCCTCAGCAATTTTATTTCTCAACTCCAGTATTGGGTAAACCTGACTGGTGCTGCTTGACAGCAGAGGTGCATCCAATTTCTGTGAAAAGCCAAACAGTAAATATTTTAGGCTTTTTGGCCCATACTGTACCTGTCACAATAACTTGTCTCTGCCACTTACAGCGTTAAAGCAGCTATAGACAACACATAAACAAATGGGCTTGAACGTATTTCAGTAAAATTTTACAGGAATACCTTGGAGATCCTGTGGGTTTGGCTCCAGACCACTGCAATAAAGCAAATAATGCAATAAAGAGAGTCAAATGGATTTCTGGTCCCACAGCATATAAAAATTATGTTTACACTCCACTATAGTCTATGTAGTATAAAATAGCATTATGTTAAAGCAGTACCTACTTTAATTAAAAAAATACTTTCTTGCTAAAAAGTGTTGACCATCATCTGAGCTTTTAGCAAGCTGTGATCAGTGATCACAGATTGCCAGAAATATAATAATGAAAAAGTTTTAAATATGGTGAGAATCACCACAATGTGACAGAGAGACACAAAGTGAGTAAATGCTTTGAAAATACGGTGCCGATAGACTTGTGTGAAGCAGGGTGGCCACACACCTTCAGTTCATTAAAAACACAGTCCCTGCAAAGTATGATAAAGTGAAGCACTAAGAAATGAGGTATGCCTGTATCATAGATCCTGAAGTTTGAATTTCATGTAATTATCACATGTCACAAAAAATCATTTCTTGTTTTTCACCCTTGTAAAATGTTATATTTATTCTTAGCTCATAGGCCTTCCAAAAGGAGGCAGTAGACTTGGTCAGGCCTATGGCTCTTGTGGAACCTTGCTTTACAATATGAGTATTTTTTTTCTATTATGGAATTTGGGGGATTAAAAACATTAATCACTGGAAAGAATTTATGGGGCTTCCATGTCTGGCAATAGGGTAGAACAGAGATGCTGAAAACATTCTGACACTGAGCCCTAGAAATACTCTCTAAAGTTTAAAGGGGGGTAGGGTGAGGGGAAGAAATGTTTTAAATAAATGAATGTGCCTACAAGAAGGTAAGGAAATCTGGTGAAGTTAGAAATACTGGGAACCCAAATGAAGGAAAAAGCAAATGCCAAAGCTAATGGATCACCCTAGAGAAAACTGCAGATGTTTAATGGGGACCCCACATTCTTCTGTATTTTGACTTAGTATTACATAAGAAAATTTGGCTGCAGAAGTTCATTTCTGGGATGAGCTGAAACACTTAAGCAGTGGGCCAAAGGGGGCACAGGAAAGAGGACCCGAGGACAGGATGGGTTTGAAGGGAGGACAGCAACCTGTGGACCCAAGTTAAGAGAGATTAAGGAAGATCTTTTAGAGACAAAGTACATAAAAACCACCCAGCTGTTTACAGGAAAGACTATATTTATGATGTTGTTAGTAGTGATTATTTTGTGTGGGGGCGAGGTCCAGTTTTCTGCTTGTGTTGTCTGACTCTGGCTAATTTAAATGAGATTTATTCCCATTAGTAAGCACTGTTTTGGAAAAATGCCGAACAAAAAGTGAATTCGAATGAGCTCTCTGGTAAAAGGACTCTCCTGGCACAACTGTAGAAGGATGAGGGAGAGCAGAAATCCTTCTGACAAAATACCAGAAAGGATTTCCTCTCACTGTAACCATCTCTTCCATTTCTTATTGAACCCAGATAGCTTTATCTAGACCAGTGGTGCACAGTTCTGGCTGTGCAGCACATTAGAATCACTTGTGGAAATGGCATAAATATATGCCAAGGTCTACCCAAGACCCCTATGTCTAAATTTCTGGGTGTTGGGGGGAGACCCAGTAGCTTTGCCATTTTTAAAAGCTCCCTGGGCAATTCTAATGTGCAGCCACGGTTGAGAACTACTGACCGATCTAGACATGAATTTCTCAGCCTCAGCACTACTGACATTTGGGGCTGGGTCACTCCTTGCAGTGGGGGCTGTCTGGTGTATCCCAGGACGTTTAGCGGCATCCCTGGCCTCTATCCATTAGGTGCAAGTAGCACTCGCCTCCTCATTAGTTTGTGGCAACTAAAAATTTCTACAAGCATTGCCAAGTTCCCTTGGTGGGTAAAATTGCCTCCAGTTGGGAATCACTGATCTAGACCAAAAAAACCCCAAAACAAACTAGGAACAATCAGATAGGTGCTCTGAAATGAATTCCAATTACTTTAAGGAGGAGATGATACCTTAAATATAACATCTTAATAAATTCAGTTACATTGAACATTGGTATAACCACTATGGGAAACAGTATGGAGGCTCCTCAAGAAATTAAAATAGACCTACCACATGGTCCAGCAATTCCACTTCTGGGGATATATATGAAGGCAATGAAACCAGGTTCTTGAAGACATATGGGAACTCCCATATGCATGGAAGCATTACTCACAATAGCTAAGACCTGGAAACAACCTAAGTATCCATAATGGATGAATGGATAAAGGAAATGTGATATGTATCTATGCATAATGGAATACTATTCAGCCATGAAAAAGAAAGGAAATCCTGTCATTTGCAATAACATAGATGGACTTTGAGGGCATTATTCTCTGAAAAAGGCCATCAGAGAGAAACAAATACCATATGACTTCACTTATATGTGGAATCTAAAAAACCCAAACTCATAGATACAGAGAGTAAACTGGGGTTTCCAGGGGCTGGAGGGTGGGGCAAATGGGGTACAACCTTCCAGTTATCAGAAAAATAAGTTCTGGGTGTCCAACATACAGCATAGTGACTATAGTTAAGAATATTATATTATGTACTTAAATATCACTAAAAGTAGATCTTAAAGTTCTTACCACACACTCACACAAATGGCAATCATGTGAGGTGATGTGTTAACTAAACTTATTGTAATCATTTTGCAATATATGTGTGTATCAAGTTATTACACTGTACACCTTAAACTTACACAATGTTTTATGTCAATTATACCACAATAAGTTTGGGTAAAAAATAAAAAAATTTCAGATACATTGAATAGTACGGAAAATGTGGACTCTGCATTTTTCTCCTCATATTTTTATTAATCTGTATATACAAAGATGGCTCCTCCACTTGAAAATATACCCTTAGGCTTGGCTCACTGAAGTAACAGGGTAGCCTGGGGTATGTGAAATTTGGGGAAAAATTAATATTAAAATTTATATCATACATTCTATTTTACTCATAGTGTTATGTGCATGTGTGGCATTAATTCAGAACAAGAATTTCTAGTTATGTAACCCATGAATCAAGCGATCAACTCTGATATACTTTAAAAAGGAAGAGCAGCAAAGATTGACCAATATAGGAGACAAAAATCTCACAGTGCACATGGGTTTTAGGAAGGAAAAATGGGACATCATGATAATTATGAAGAATATGTGTCAAGGACTGACCTAAACTCTCTACATGTTTTATTTTTTTTTAAACATTCACAAATAACCCTATGGAGATTAATACTATCTCCTGATCAGAACTATATCCATATTTACAACCAATTTGCCCTGGTTGGGAGACACCTTGGTATAATGGGAAGAAAGCATTTTACGTTAGAAAGACCTCAATTTGAATGCGAACTACATCAATTGCTAGATGTTCACTCTCTGGTTGGTTATCTATTTTGAGCCTGTATTCCTTATTCCTTAATTTTTGAGATGAAAACATTATGGTTACTGTGTGTGAGAATCAGAAATCATGCATATAAGAGGCCTTCGTAATATCTGGCAGTAGCTGACACACAATAAACATTAGATTCCTATTTTTCTCTCTTTCCTTTTCACTAAGTATGGACTGTTTTAAGTTTTTCTCATTTAATCCTCACAGCAACACAAGTCCTGAGAATACATCAGATATTGTCTAAAAAGTGAATGATTCCCAAACAGATAATCATATCCCATTATGATGAGAGTTCATTAATTGGATGTCACAAAACAAAAGGCGAGGCAGTTAAAGAGTTTCACAAAAATTCCAAAACAAACCCCAAATGAGGGCAATCTGCCAGAAGCCACAAAGAAACAACAGATTAAAAAGAAGAAAAAGATAAAAATGCCAGAGTTTCATAGATGATCTCTTTACCATTTTATCAGCTATAATTAGGAAAACGGATAAGATGGTACAGAGATTTTTTTCAATGATATGGACAATTCATTCAATTACGTAGAACCTGTACCTCCTTCATTAGGTCCAAAACTGTAGTGTTTGCACCTGAACCTCATGCATCCTCATTTCTTTTACCAGCTTTTACCTTTACCAGCAGGTTAAATTTCAGTGTAAGCTCAGATATTTGTGTTTGATTTCTGGAGCTGAACCATTCTGCCTGCACATTTTTGAAATATTACCATGGAAAATAATTGCAATGGATTGAATTAGTGAAAGAAACTAGAATATATGAGGTGAAATAATCTCTTCAAAAATGTGTTGAAAATAATGAAAGGGATTCAATAGATTTTTAAGAAGAAAATTTCTGTATATTTATAAATCTCTATATTTTTGGAAAGTGAACACAACAAAATTAATCATGATTATCTTTGGGAAGCACTGAAAGGTTTTTGGATGAGAGGAACAGAGAAGGAATGCTTAAATTTTTTTAACTTTTCTTTATTGCTTGAATTTTTAAACTCATGTACGGACTATTTTTTTTTAAGTCAGACAATTATGGGGACCTTTTTTTCTTTAATATTTAGTATTAAAATAACTAATAAATACTGACATAATTTCAGGATTATGCAATCTTAATTAAGCAGGATTAAGCAGGCTTTAGAAATCTTACATTGGTATAGGACAAAATCTATCTGAACTTTCTACTTAGATAAATTCATAAAATGTCTTAAGTTTAATTTTATGTATGGTATGTCTAAAGAAGCAAGGAGATATTTTGCAACAACTGCCGTATCAACTGGAGAAACATCTGATGCATTATTTGGCACAATGATTGCAAACGTGGCCCTTGCCCCTTAGTTCTATTCTTGTTCTTTTGCAGTTAACTGACAGCTTCACTGAATCACTCTTATTTCCTTTATGTTTTGCACCACTGAAGCTGAAACTCCTGTTATCCATTGACATGCTAACAGTCTCATCAGCAAATCTGCTTTGCTCTGAGAAGAGTAAACATCATCATTAAATTTATTATTTGCCCCATGTGGCAGGACATCAAGCTCAAGAATGTCACAACAAAATTCATATTTTCATAATATATTTGTGGAAATGATTTTCTGATATTAATAGAAAAAGCCATGATGGACCTAAGACAGTTTTATTCAATTATTTCCTAAAGTCTTTGGGTCTATGAAAGAAGAATTTTTTCACAGTCGCTTAGAAATAATCTGGCATTGACGTATGAAGGTTAAGAGACTGGGCTTTGGGGTTAGACACACTTTGGCTCTCTTCCCTATTTACCACTTGGGAACTGTTTAACTTCGAACAATTTATTTAACCTCTCTGAACCTCAGATTCTTCATCTATAAAATGCTGATAATATTACCTTATAGTGTTGAACTGAGTTAAATGGACAATTAATTTAAAGCATTTAGTGCTCAATTATTATTGCTACTAATATTTTTATTGCTCCATACTTTCCTCATATTTATGAAAACTCAGTTCCTGCAATGAGGAGAGTTGCCTAAAAGCATAATCTAAATGGCTTTAAGCTCTGGGGATAACAGTAATAATAGCTAATATTCACTGGACTCTTTCCAACCACTTTTCTTTCATTATCTCATTAGGTATTTCACAACATTGGACTTCTTCTGGCTAAGATAAGAAAAGATTTACCCTTCTGCCGGAAATACCTAAAAAAAATGAAACAAAAAGATCAAAAACCAGACCTAGCATATCAACAGTTTTCAAGACATTGTACACGAGGCAAGGGAGGAGAGAGACTCCTGAGGGATATGGAACAGTCGTGGGGAGCCCTACGATTTCTCTAGCTTCCTGACTTGAGAGTGTTTCCATGTCATGGTGAAGGGAGGGGGAAAACTGGGTCTACTCCAGGAATTTTCTTGAGTTGAGAAGACATGAGTCTGGTGGGATTAAGGTAGCTGGAGTTCACAGAGCAGAGTATCAGAGAGGAGGGGGATCCACAGAGAACTCTGGAGATCTGCAGATATTCCCCTTTGAGTCAACAGACTTATCAGCACATGTATATGAAGAAACTACTGAGGCACATGGAAAGAACAATCTGAAAGGATTGGAAGCAGTAGTAGGTGGCACTCAGGCAGGGCCAGCAATAGCGCCTGTTCCCATTAGCCAGACTGGAAATCTCATAATTCACGAGGCACTGGATAGAGCACTTAGGAGGGTTGGGACCCAGTAGTGAGGAATCACTAACTCTAGACTAATGCTGCTCTGCTTCTGCCTGACAAATGTTAAAAGCAAGGCCCGAAAGAACAAACTGTTTCTAAGTGCATTTTGGGAGAAAGTTCAAGATTCTTTATGGGCATAAAAAAAGTCTAGCATGAGACAAGATAAAATTCAGTCTGATATCCAATAAAAAAATTACCAGTCATATAGCAGTAAAGTACAATCCATCATAAGGAGAAAAATAAGTATACCAAAGCTGACCAAGAACTGACCCAGATCTTAGAATTAGCACACATTGATGTTAAAATAGTTCGATAATTGCATTCTACATGTTCAAAAGCTAAAGGGAAGATTAAACATGCTAAGTAGAGGCATGAGAGATATTTTTAAAACCCAAATTGAACTTCTATAGATGAAAACTACAATGCCTGAGATGAAAAGTACACTGGATGGAATTAATAATAGATCTGACATTGAGGATAAAAAGACTGGTGAATTCAAGACACAGAAGCAGAGAATATCCAAAATGAAACACAGAGAGGGAAAAGGTAAAACAACAACAACAATAATTAAGAGTGCATTAGTGAGCTGCAGACTAAGTGACATAATGTGTGTGTGTAATTGGAGTTTCTGAAAAGAAAGAGACAGAAAGCTATTTGGAGAAATAACGGGTAAAAAATTTCCAGTTGGATAAATCCACAGATGCAGGGATCTCAATGAATCCCAAGCACAAGAAATGTGCACAGATTTTTACCAAAGTACACCATAAATAAATTTCTCAAAACCAATCATAAAGAGAAAATCTTAAACGCTGCCAGAGAAAAAAATACATTATATATAGAGGCACACAGACAAGGTCTGTGACAGATTTCTCAGTGGAAGCAATGCAAATGACGAGATAGTGGATTAACATTGTCAATGTCCTGAAGGAAAAAACTTCTGACTTAGAATTCTATATCCAGTAGAAATATCTTTCAAAATTGAAGATGATGGAAAAAAATCTATTGTAATATAAAAATATGAAAGGAAGTCCTTCAGGTAGAAGGAAAATAATACTGCACAGAAATGTAGAGCTAAACAAAGGATTATTTCACTCCACTTAAGGGCAAAAATTGCCAGATTGGATAAAAAAGCAAAATCCAATTATATGTTACTTATATAAAATATACAAATGGGTTAAAAGTAAAAGGATAGAAAATGAGAAACATGCTAATAATAATCACAAAAAAGCTGAAGTGGCTATAATTAATGTCAAGTCAAAGTAGGGTAGATTTCAGAGCAAAGATATTTGCAATACTCGTATGAGGGTAATATATTAGGGTTCTCCAGAGAAAAACAACCAATAAGATGTGAGATCAATCAATCAATCTATCTATCTATCCATCCATTTATCTATCATCTTTCTATCAAGAGAGATTTATTTTAAGGAATTGGTCCACTTGATTGTGGGGGCTGGCAATTCCAAAATCTGTAGGCAGGCTGGCAAGCTAGATGCTCAGGGAAACACTGGTGGTATAATCTTGAACTTGGAGACTGCCTGGAGGTAGAATTCTTTCCTTCTTGGTGGGCTTTTTTCTTAAGTCTTGCAATTGACTGGGTGAAGCCCACCCACATTATGAAGGGTGATCTGCTTAACTCAAAATTTAAATGCTAATTACATCTTAAGAAAATCTCATAGCAATATCTAGATTGGTATATGACCAAATAACTGGGCATCATAGCCTAGCCAAGTTGACATATAAATTTAACCATCACAGATAGGTAATATTTTTAGCTTCATTTTATAGATGGAATAAGCTAAGGCTCAAAAAGATTAGATAACTTGCTTATGGACACATGGCTAGTAGTAGCAGGCTACCTCTGGAAAAAAGACTCTTAATCAATGTGCTAAACTGATAAAAGTATCTATTGTTATGTAGGATTATCTCCTTCTTTGATACAAAGTCTGTTTTATACCTTTTCTATATATTACCCACATGAGGGCTAACTTATATTTCTTAGATTCAATTTATTAAATGAGATCAGATTCTTCTGTAAGGTTTACTTCAGTATTATTTTGTAAGTAGCCCATGGATGAGTGCAGCATAAAGGTGAACTCATTGTGATAAAAACATCTTACATTCATTATGTGTCTATTATGAGCAGACACATTTTACATGTGTTACATTATTTAACTTACAATATAATAGAGGCTTTATAAACCTTATTTCCACTATAACACTGTGGGCCAAATGTTATGAGTAAATGGTAATATTATTTAGGAAAAGTATATTTTTAACATATTGTATTAAAACATTTCTCTTGTGTATTATTTTTATTAATAAAACTTGTATATACTTCAGGTGTACAACACTATATGATATACATAGTCACAGCAAAATGATTACTATAGTCAAGCTAATTAACACATCTTCCACAGTTAGCTTTTTCTTTTTTTCTGCGATGAGAGCACCTAAATATACTCTTTCCACTAAATTTTCAGTGTCTAATATAGTATTAACTATAGTCACCATGTTGTATATTAGATGTCTAGATTACATTAAATTATATTTGTCCTGCATAACTGCAACCTTTGCACCCTTTAAGCAACTTTTCCCCATTTCTCCACTGCTGTGTCTGGCTTATTTCACTTAGCATAGTGTCTTGCAGATTCATCCATGTTGCTGCAAATGGCAAGATCTCCTTTTTAAAGGTTGAATAATATTCTTATGATATATATGATATATATTTATGTGAGATATATATCTCACAGTTTTTTATCCATTTATCTGTTGATGGACACTTCCCTTTATTTGATTTTCTTTATATTTATTTGAACAATAAATAATGAAATATTTTCAAACATACTTCCTAAAATGTGAACTACAAGAATGTACTTTTGTTTTTCAATTCAACCACAGTTGCTCAGGTTTTCATATGTGCTGTAGAATTCTTGGAGCTTTATCTGCATAATGCAAAATTCCTCACCTAATTCATGCAAGGAAAATGTTTAATAGTGAGTTACACAGGAAGAATAATGGTGACCTAATTTCTTCTTAAAGTGTTACCCATTTTCAGCTCAGAGCCAGATTTGAAGATCCTCTCCCTGCCAAAAAGATGTGGGATAACCCCATGTCCATCACACAGCAGACCAGAATATTGATTCTGCTGAACACAGACAGCTAGCCAGGGAGTCAAGAAACAGAGAAGAACCTATTCAGCCATGCAAGAGAAAGCAGAAATTATTCCTGCGGAAAAAAGTAATCAGTTACAGACAATTATTAGATGGCTTTGGCAGGTTTTTAAGAACTCTTGTACTTAAAGTTATCAGATTGAGAATGAGGTTGAAGATTTTCAGGTATTTGATGCAAGGAAGCAACCATCCCATTACAGACTAGGGTGGGTTAGGACACAGGACCAGACTCAGCCAAATGTGAATGAAGGAGCAAAATCCAGAGTAGAGCAGGCTAGAAAGCGTTGTCTTATTCAAGGTGAGGAGTTTTCTAGTTCATTAGGAAAAAATGTACAAGTTAATCTCCTTCATTTATTTTATCATTCACCAAATATTTTCTGAGCACCTACTCTGTGCAGCCTCTGTACTAGATGCTGGAGAGAAAATGTAGCAAAGCAGATACAGGCCTTGCCTTTTTGGAGTTTACAGTCGAATGAAGGAGACATTTATATTCATAAAATATAAATGTGTAATCACCACGTGAAAAGTCCTCCCATCCTAGGGCTTTGAGTCCTGCTGTGCCCTCTGCAGGAACTCATTCCACTCAGCTGTTTGTTTCATTCCCTCATCCTCTGCTAGTGGTTGCTCAAATCCTGTCTTCCAAAAAATGCCTACACTGGATATCCTGTTAATATTACAGTTTCACCAACATCCCTTTGCTGGCACTCTCAATCCTTTCGCCCTACTTTTTTTTCCTTAGACTTTATCATCTCTTAACACACTGTGTGATTTATTAACTTACATGTTCATTGGTACTGCCTTTATATTGCTAGAATATAGAGCTTCAGGAAGGAAGGGCCTGCTGTTTGTTTTGTTCAATGAGCTCATTTACAAAGTACCTACAACAGTACCTGACACAGGAGGTGTTCAGAATTTCTTAAATGAGTGAATAAATGAGGCTATGAGAGTCTATACAATCATCCACAGTGTCAAAATGGTTATAAATGACTGTACTTGACTTAACCCCCCCTGCAAATTGTACATTGTATTCTGTTCATATAATTGATTCCGGTTTTTTGGTTTTCTCAATTAATTTCCTCATTAAGTCCCAAGAATTACTTTAAAAAAGGAAAGAAAAAGAATGCAAACTCTTCTGTCAGTTTTGATACATTGTGCCAACCAGGAAGGTGACTTCCTTGCAAAGTGTTGCCTTAATGTGATTTATTTTTAAACACATTTAACATTCCATATCTTGATCCATGTGACATGGGTTAATATGCATTATTTTCATGATATATCACAATACTTCCTTGGCCTCTGATTTCTCAAATCTTTCTTGTTCTTTTTCTTTTAACATATCTAAGCTTATTGCAATGCTTACCTGATCCTCTCCATAACTATCTTCATAAAAATTGTAATTCATGAAACATTTCCATGGTTTACAGAGGAGAATATCTGAAACCACAATTGTTCTAGAGAATTTAGATTACATGGGCACAATCCCTGCTGGGATCTTCAGCATATAGTTAAGTACTGATTATGTGCCAGCATCTGGGGATTTTAAAATGAGAGGACATAGAGGTTCTTCAAGGAGTTGCTGGGCTCTATTAGCCTTGGAATTGAGCCATTAGTGATGGTTCACTGCAGCCTAAATTCTGGACCAATCATGTGTAAGCATTGTCATAATTTAAGAAGCTTTGTGGAGCTAAAATTTCTTGTTAAGTATTTTCTCTTTCTCTCCCTGAGACAGAGTAAGTAACTCAGGACTTACCAGAAATCTCTGTAGGAATCAAATCTATGTGTAACTGGCTATCTTTATTCACAAATCTGGGGTTTACTGACATGAGTTCATTCTATTAGAAACCTGTGTCCTCCACCCTCTGACACTCAATGAAGAAATCTTGTATCTTAGATGCAAGTAGAATTATAATTGTTTCAAAGAACTTGTTAATGTTCTTGCATCCTGAAGTGTGCCACCCAGGGGTTTGGAATGGTTGGGGCACAGAGGGGTGGGGGTGGAGGGAGGAATGGAAGATGAGGCTGGAGAGCTAACAAGGATCCAGTTCAGGAGAGAATGTTGTTCTACATTAAGGAGTTTGAACTTTATCCTGAGAACAAAAGGGGTCTATCAAAGTATTTTATTTTTAATCAGGGGAATGATATAATCAGATTTGCATATGTGGACAATAACTATAGACCCAATGTGCAGAGTGGAATGGGGGGTGCAGGATGAGATGCAGGACAATTTACTTGACAGGTGATGGGGAACTGAGTTAGGACAATGGCAACAGAAAAGGACAAAGTACAGAGATGGTCTTGAGGAGGGCATGCAGAGGAGCAGGAGAGGGAACAAGAGATAAAAACAATGTTTCTGGCCTGAGCACTTAGGTGTCAATCTCAGGACAAGCTCATTTGGGGAAAAGATGACAAATTCATCTATGGACATAATGAGTTTAGATATCTATGGGCCATCAGAAATAATCTCTGTTTAAACAGTTAGGTGTGTATCTCTGGAGCTCAAGAGAGATATTTGGATGGCAGTAAAAATTTGGTATTTATTAGCATATAAATGTTAATTGAAGCCATAGTTAAAGATAGATTTACCAGGGAGAGGGTGTGGAGTGAGAAGAAAAGAGCGTCAGTACTATGACTTACTAATGCAGGATCTGTAAATGATGCTGAGATGGGGTTCCAGAGGGTAAACAGAAAACCATTGCTATAAGCAACAGACCGTTAGCTTCCACCACCTAGATGGATCTTGGAAGTTCCTCAGGGCATGAGCAGAGTGGAGAGGAAGACAGCTATTGCCAAGGTCTTTACTGAAGGAGGAGAATGATCAGGTGACAGAAGAGGATGGTGACTTGTGGTGACTAGGAGGGGGAGTGTGGCTGGATGACCGCATGGCACATGCTTCACAGTGGTGAGAGCAAAGTTTGGGTGGGAGAATGAGAAACCTTCCATGGTGAAGGTTGCAGAAAAAAAGATTTTGAGGGAAGTGCTATAGACTGAATGTCTGTGCTCTCCCAAATTCATATGCTGAAACTTCACTCCCAGGTATTTGGAGGAGGGGGTTTTTGGGAGGTGAATAGTCATATGAGAGAGTGGAGCCCTCCTGAGTAGGCTTAGTGCCCTTATAAGAGAGACCCCAGAGGGTCTCTCACCTCTTCTGCCATGTGAGGACACAGCGAGAAGTCAGCTATCCATGAACCAGAAAAAGGTCTCACAGGACACTGAATATGCTGACAGCCTGATCTTGGACTTCCCAGCTTCCAGAGCTGTGGAATATGAGTTTCTGCTGTTTACAAGCCACCCAGCCTATGGTATTCTTTTGCAGCAGTTCAAAATGACTAAGACAAGTTTAACTTGAGGAATGAGAGGGGTGAAGGAAATAGTTAAAAGATTGTGTATAAAGAGGAATTTTATAACCCAGGAATTAGGATTGTGGAGGGCACAGTGGAAAGATTTGGGTCAGAAGGGAGCAACTGGTGGCTGTGTAAAGGGGAAAGCAGCAGAGTATTACGGTAAGTGATAGCAAACTAGAAGGCTTCCCTTGGCTGCTGTCTAAAGACGGCTGGCGTCTCGGGTGGGTGGGTTTAACTTAGTAAAGTAGCTAGATAATCAGTCTCGACTCTACTATCCTGTATGGCTAGAGTTCTTAGGCTTCTTAGGATCTTTGGCCAGAGGAGTCCCAGCTTTTGATAGATGAGTGGCATGTGCTCTATGAGTAACCCAATTTTCAGCTGAGTAGTCAAGTACACTGGGTTCTATGTGCCAACTTTTCTACTACATGGAACACCCTTTACCCGCATTTTCAGATCAAAATTTGAGATCTGAAGCCTTCTTTGTCCCTTGAGTCACAATTATATGCCCCCTTTTAAATGTTCCTGTGGCATTATATAATTTCCCAGTCATAGTCCTCGCCAAAATATATTATTGCTAGTTTACATAGCTATAGCCCCTGTTAGGCCATACTCTTTAAAGGACAAGAAATTTCTGATCTACTGATATATTTCCAGAAACTGAGTAAAACATTTCTCTATGCCCCCTTCCCCCACACCACACACACAGTACATGGGTAGGGTTGGTATATCCTATGGGTATTGGATCTTCTGTCTGAGGAACTGGTGTTTGCCTGTGTTCGGGTAGGTGCTCTACATTAAGGTAGAGTTTTTCTGCCCTTGGTGTCTAGGGGGACGTGTGGAACAGAGGGGTTCAGTCGCTTGTTACCAGCTCACATTGATCATAGCCAAAGGAGGGCAGCATAAAGTCACAGACCAGAGGCGATCTGAAGTGGTGCAGAGAAAGGGTGTGAGAAGCGCAGAATCGAGAGTGAGTTTTGGACACGAGGGACCGAGTGGTGCTCTTTACAGAAACTAGTACTATGGGCAAAGGTTTAGCAAGGAGAGGGTTGGGAAAGCCCTAGGTGTAAAGAAGATATTTAAAAGAAAACTAGAATCTTAAAACTAGGGAATGAAGCAGGAAGTAGTAAGGCATTTGTTTCTTGTGTAGGAGGTAATTTGTAATGATTTGTTTTTACTCCCTGAACACCCTTTGAAACCCAGCCCAAGCCTCCACTCTGCTTCTTATGTGGCAGATAGAGGCCTGTGAGTCACAGGAAGGAGGGTGAAGGGACGGGGAAGCTTAGCTGGGTGAATGGAAGCCACAGATGTACAACAGAGATGCTTCAAATAAATGCTGGAAGGCCTGCCTCTTTGAGGCATGTCAGGTCCATCTGTTCTAATGGCTCAATGAGAGAAAAACTGTGGCTAATGAGTAGGAATGACAGGGAGTGTGATTTCAATTCAAAAACTTTCTTCTCCTGTAGCCCAATCTCATGCCACTCTCTCCTTTGTGTGCCATGCTAGAGGCTTCCTTGCAGTTCCTCATGCAAACCAGGAAGTTTCCTGCTGCTTCAGGAAATCTACTGGCATGAGTGGATTTGCATCATCCCTCATGATGCCCTCTATCACAGCATCACGCTAGCTTCCTTTTGGATACCAGTAACTATTATCATGCATTCATTTATTTTCCTCTTGTCTGTCTGCCTTCCCCTGAGGGGCAAGGACCACATGTGTTTTACTTCCCCTTGCATACCCAGCATCTATTATAATATCCGATTTGTGGCAAGTAGTTTACTAAGCATTTGCTGGAATAATATACTGAACAAGTTGCCTCTGGAGGGAGGGAGTTGCCCATCATGGAAGATATTTAACATGGACCAGACATACTGTTGGCCAAGACTTTGTATAAAGGATTCAAGGCTCAGATGACATTTGAAACTCTTTTCTGGCATTGATTCTATTATTCCAAGAAATGAAGAGCATAAAATTAATGACTCTAAAATGGATGCAATAATGAGTCCATTGCTCATCAATATGAAAAGGGAAGAAAATAAATGTGGCTGATTAGACATTAATGAAGATCTTTCCAAACCAATTAATAAAAGTAGAAAATATAATTTGTAGGATATCTGTTAAAGAAGTCAGTAGATTGGGGCAAGTTCCTAAGGAAATATTTGGGGACTAACACAAAGACAAATATCTGTGTTACTCTCTTTGTATCTTTAGTTATTAGAACAGTATTTGGTACACCGTAAATGAAAAATAAATAGTTGCTGAATAAAGAAATAAGGCAAATTTAGGAACCACTCCTTCATATATCTGTCCAGGTGGAGAGCCTGCATTAGATCATCCCCCTCGGTATCACTGCCCATTTACAGATTAACACCTTCCTATAGATAATATGCTTACAATGTATCATTACAGTGGAGAGAAAATGATGCCTTCATGAAGACGGTCATGTTCCTCACTGCTGAGTGTTGATGGAGGACCAAATCATTGCTGAAAATGTTTTCTGTTTTCTAAACTTACCTGAGTTGCTGTGATGTTTTTGTCAAAATTGACAAATAAATATAGTAATAACTAATGTTCATTAAGATGGTAGACATGATTTGGATAATCAGCTTTTCTTCAAGTTTTTTTTAGCATGCTTATATCACTGAATATCAAATATATTAATGAAATGTATATTTTAATTTTAGCTCTTGTGGTGGATAGGCTATAACGTAGCCCCTATGACCACCCACTCCCTGCCTTAACTTTGATGTTCATGTGTGATCCCTGCCATTTGAATGTGGTGGGAATTTGCTTCTAACTACCAAAATACGGCAAAGGTGATGATGGGCTGTCACTCCTGTGATTGTTACATTAGATAAGACATCATCTTATTAGTGGACCTACTCAAGGGCTGAGTAGTACCAAACAACTTAATAAACAGAATTGCTAGGTGTTTCTTTTGACTTAGAGGGTGCCATTTTTTCCCAAGGTAAGGGTGTTGTGAACCGAGAAAATCTGGGAACTTCACGTGGAGTGCTTAGGTAACAACACTGCATAGTAACCCTTTAGGATTTGTATCTTAACTTCATAAACAAAACAGTTTTCTGGTCATTTGAAGATTATAAGGTGGTTATTGACTAAGTGTCTGGGTAAACTTTTTAAAATGTCATCGCTGGCAGCAAAAGTGAAAATGTTTACATCAAATAGGACTATATCAAACTTAAAAACTTTGTGCATCAATGGACACATCAACCGAGTGAAAAGTCAACCTACAGAATGGGAGAAAATAATTTGCAAAGTATACATCTGGTAAGGTGTTAATATCCAAATACATAGAGAATTCCTACCACTTAAAAACAACAACAAAAATATCAACCTGATTTAAAAATATATTTTGTAAGAAATAGGGCTGAAAATTGCTTGTTTTCCAGTAGTAGATTCTTTGAATGACACTCAATTGTCATGTATGTAACAAAGAGACCAAAATTGAAGGCAAAAATATGAACTTTGTATAATGACAAGAATTGAACTTGACTAGTCCCTTGTTTGAAGATGACTAAAGAAAAAAATAAACTTATGAACTTGAATAAAGCAGCACAGAAGAAAGGCAACAACATTGTGAAGACTCAGAGAAAAGGTATATTTCGAAAAATTTGTGCTGTAGGACACAGATGATGGTTTGGTATTTCCAATATGATACAAGAATATATGGTCAAGAAAAAAGAGCAGAAAGTCATAAATAAAAAACAAGGTTAGATAAATATATAGAGGGAAGAAATAAGGAATGGCTATTTGGGAGTTAAAATCACATGCATTATCAACAGGAAAAAGTAAAATGAAAAATATGAACCAAATTATAGCAACAATGGGTGGCTAAGACTGAGAAACTACCTGAATGCAGGTTGGGAGAAAGAATTAACAACGAAAGCCAATGGATGGAAAGGAAAGAAAATAAAGTCCAATGCAAAAATGTAAGTCACTCAGATACACATCAATAGAGCCAAGTTTCATATTTGAAGATAAGGCCATGTAGCTTTTTGCTCACTTTTCACTTAGTGCCTTGCAGAGCTCAATCATGATTTGTTGAAGAAAAAGGAATAACTTAAACAAATTATTTGAAAATTATTAAAGAAAAAATTTCTGGAGGAATTTAGTAGATAGATAGCAAGTGTTCTGTGCCATGGAGAATATACTTTCTTTTAAAAATCTCATATAACATTTGCAAAAATTTCCTTAAAATTAGGCTATAATAAAGCATCAATTAATTCTTCAAATCAGGAAATTTAAAACTATATTCTTTGATCAAAATGTGCTAAAGTTTGAAATTAAAAGTTTATATATCCCCCATAAAACTGAAACCCATCTATGTGAGAAATGAAAAAAGGCATTCTCAGTAAGTATTGGGCCAGAGTAAAATCAAATGATGGCTAGAGACTACATATAGTAAGAATAATTGCATATTAAGTGACATATGAAGCTATAATGATTTAAAAAGTATGGTATTGGCCTGAGGATAATCAGATAGGTCAACAGGTCAAAATACAGACAACAGAATATGAAAAAAGTTGTGTATGACAGAAAAGGAAACATAATAGACATCCAATTAACATCCACTGATTTAATGAATCACTAGTTTTTCAAATCAGTGGGATTATTAAACAAATATTATTTTAACAGTTGGTAAACTTTCTGGAATTAAGATGAAGTTAGTTTTCTGCTCAAATTCTATATCAGAATAAATTCAGTGTGAATAGAGTTAAAAGCTAAAACTAAAACTAGAGGAAAATAAGGTTGAATATATTTCTGATTTTAGGGTAGAAAATATTTCCCAAACAAAAAGTCAAAGAAAAAAACGTATCAGCAAATAATGAGATTTTACTAAATATATCTTAATAAAAAAATATATATATACCTACTAAAAGTTACGGTGAACATGTGTTAAATATCTTAAACATTTTGTGAAAGAGCGTTTATCTTTAAATATAAACAGTGCTGGCAATCATTATAAGAAATACAAATATTCTAATAGAGAAATAAGAAGATGAGCAAATTACAAGAAGGAAACTAGCCAATAAAATATGGAAAAATATTCCACTCCACAAATAACCAAAGTAAAATAGAAACATGTTACCATGTTAAAATTTTAATATTTGCAGACTTTGAAAAATAGGTAATACCCAGTTTTGGCTAGGGTGCATTTATAACTAGTCTGGGAGAAATTTTGTAATTATGTCAGAGGAACCTTAAAATCCTTGTACTTTTTGACTAGGTAATTCCTCCTCTAGGAATATAGACTTAGAATATCCAAAGAGAAACACTATGGGATTTATGTGTAGGACTCTTTGTTGAGGAATGATTTATAATATCAAAATATTCAAAACAAATGAAATGTCTGAGCAAAAAAACAGTTGAATGAGGTATATTGTACAATGGTCATGTTTAATAATATTTAATGACATTTAAATGCTTAAGACATTGTTAATGTAAAAAATAGGTTATAATATTTATAGAATACATACTTTTAAATAGCAATGATCTTCTTTTTATAGAAAAAGAACAGTGAAAGATTACTAGTAAACATCTTTGGTCTTTGCCATCTGAGAAACTGTAAATAATTTTATTTTGCTGTATTTTCCAAATTCAGTAAAATACAGTAAACATATTATATATATATGTAGAGAAACAGGAAATGGTACTTACTAAAGAAAAAGCTGTATGTATTTCAAGTAAAAATCTTTTAGTTTAAAAAATAAAGCTATGAGGGATAATGAAGGTATTCCTGAAGGTACTAATGAAAACACTGTTAAATATTCCGTTATTGACAGCACTCTGCCCTCAGCTGCTATAGGCAGGAGAATTTTCTCATAGAATCACACTTAGTGAAGAACTATGAACTGATCATATGGCCGTAATTGCATAATGCCTTTCCAATATATCTTTTTAGGGGTGAGGGCACTATGGTTATTTATGGTTATTCTTCAACTAGTCCTCAAAGCCTCCCACTTTTGAGGTCTTAGAGAATATTAGTCAGTCAGAGATGGAAGGAACCTTGGATCATTTGGTTCATTATTTTCCTTTCAAATCTGGGAACGCAGGGACATTATGATATTCTCCTCACTGAAACAAAGCCAGAAAGCAGTGATAGTTTTTATTCTTCCCTCCCTCTGTAATGTGCTCAGTACATATACATGAAGATGCTTCTGCAAACTTCTTTAACAGCTTTTACAGTTGAGTTTTTTTATATAGGGTGGCGAATTCTTTGTGGTTTGAAGGACTATTAAACATATTTTTGCTTAATGATCTGTATGAAAATCATCTAAGTGCGTAAATGGCACACCCACTTATTCAGGACCTTGTACAAGATGTGCTGATTTGAGTGTAGCTCTTTTTGGAGTCCTGGACCCAGTTCTGAAGTGTGTGTAGTGGGAAACAGCTTCACTACACCGACAGAGAATTCTCTGACACCAGCTGGTGTCCTACAATGTAACTCAGTTCTGACACTATCTACTATCTAGCCATAGATAGCATCATATCCCACAGATTAAGGGTTCAGTTCCCCAAGACTGCCTCCCACTGTGCCCCCCACCCTAGACACCAGTTGCAAGCCCAGGGTATCACCTGTGCTTCTGATGGACTGGCTATAAATCAGAGGTTCCAAGGACCCCCTCCACGGCTTCAATTAATTTGCTCAGAGAAACATTTTACTTACGGGATTATCAGTTTATTATACAAGGATTTAATTCAGGAATGGCCAGATGGAAGAGATGCACAGGGCAAGGGGAAAGCGTTCTCGAAGCACACCATGCGTTCTCGAAGCACGCCATTCTCTCCAAACGTGTGTTCGCCAGCCTGGAAACTCTCTAAACTCAGTCCTTTTGGGGTTTTATGAAGGCTTATCACATAGGCATTATTGATTAAATCGGCAGATTGATCCAACTTCCTGTCCCTCTCCTGTCCCTGAGGTCAGAGGGTTAGGACTGAAAGTTTCAACCCTCAAATCATATGGGTGCCTCCTTTGGCAACCAGCCCCCATCCTCAAGTGCTTTCTAAAAGCCACCTGACCGACATGGTAAGACACCTTGATTAGTCTCAACATTCAGGATCTACCAGGGCTGCAGGAGCTCTGTACCAGAAGTGGGAGGAAGACCAATATATATATTTCTATAAGTCACAATAGGCATTCTTGTGTGTGTGTGTGTGGGGGGGCTAATAGATCTTTAATACTGTATGAATTGCAGAGCATTTCCAGTCTTCAGCTGTAATTTCTCAGCTGTAAGATTTTAAGAGCAGTCCTCATCCTCTATTTAACCCCTTAATTCTTTTAATCAGAAATGGAGAAATTTTTTTCTGATACAAACTAAAAAATTCTTACTGAAGCTACCTTTGATTCAGAATAGTTGCTGTCTTTTCACCACGGGATGACAGGACTTTGTAGGCCCAGCTAGCTTTTGATGAAATGAGAATGACTTCTAGGTTGAGTAGTGAAAAATATTTTGCATTTGATGAAAAAGTATTGGTACCCTATTCCTTCCTATTTTATGTTCTAAAATATCACCCTCAACAATAAGTAGAAATACTTGGAATTTCACATAAATTATTCTTATTTAAATTTTTCACTATGTCTGAACTATATATGTCGCCTAACTGCTAATGTGATAAACATCTTTTAGTAAATATACCAAATGAAATTATTAAGAACACAAACAAATGAAAGTCATATGAAATTCAAGGAACAAGGTGTGTTGATTTTCCAGGTTTAAGATGTTGCAATGTCCACTAGGATCCTGGCTGCAGCTTAGGAGAGTCATTTAGAGATACTCCCTAGGGGTTGATTCATCACGTTCCAGGGTCTAGTCTTCAGCATTGCAAGACCAGAAATGTCCTGTTAGAATTCTGAGATAATTAGACCAAAGAAATTGTTTCATTTCAATAAAAAGAGAGAGATGTATAAACTAGAATATCAATTTACTCACTTGTAATGAGAAATATAACTGTAGCTAGGACTGAATTACTCTTGTTAGCAAAACAGCATATTCTTTCACTGTAGGCAGTAGACAAAGGCTACATCTTTTAATCAGAAGGCTCATTTGATGAAAATAATTTGTTTAATTTTAGGGAGTGCCTCTCCTAAATTAAGGACAGATTAAATTAAGGCCATAAAGATAGTCTTACCCCTGAAGCATAGACACCTATTGACTCTATTAGCCTACAGTCTCCATCCCCTGAATATGCACTCATTGAGATAGGAAAAAAAAAAATTGAGAGACCTGTCCAATCCCACATAACTAAGTCCTGACAAAATGCCTTATGACTCAGACCACTGGCTCTGCCAGGCTCCAGTATGTCATTTTTCATGTGCATTTGTTTTAACAAGTTTTATAGCCACCATGTTCTAGGCTTAGAAACCCCTTAGTCAGATAATCAATGGACCAAGACACAAACAACATGTGACATGCGCATAAGGTAAATCTGGTGTCCAAGTTTCCTTTCCTCATTATAATACTAGATTCCTCACCACTGGTGGATATTTTATATGCTAATGTTACATGAGATGACATTGCAATACACACATATGTATGTAATCCAACTGCTCATGTGCTAATTGAAACCCTCCCTACTTATGCTAGGTGATCTAATAAATAATGAATAAACATTTTCACTCCCCATTAGAGAAGCTACCCTGATTCTTCTCCAGGCTGACTCTCTTGGGCAGTCCACCTTGGTCTATTAAGGTGTTTCTGTTTCCTCATGTCTCTAGTAAAGCACACTGCTTTTTTGCATACTCCTAAGTCTCTGTGCTAAATTGTTCTAATACTCAAAGACAAGGACTGAGGACCCTGTTCTAGTAGTGTCTGCTGGTAACAACTGTATTTTATAACTAGTCCCTCTCTTTCTATAGGCTATTATGTCTACCTTCCAGCTCCCATATCATATTTTTTAACTTTTAAACATTTCTGATGTTACTTTGATGCTCCATATTCTTGCATTAGATGTCCATATTCTTGCACTAGATATACTTGTACAATCTCACTTCTTCACTGCTCACGATTGTATAACTTGTTGACTAAATAAATGCTTTGTACTCAATCTTCTGAGATATTTTACTGTGTACTTTATATAAATTTTTAACAAAAACATAAATTATGTTTTCTTGATCTGAGCAGTCTAGGGATCAATCTAGATCCCCCAAATATGGCCATATCTACATTTTTGGGTTTACTTGCACTCACTATGAGTTTTGCCAGGAGTCACCTTACAACTATTTCTGAAGTCTGGAGGGTGTTGCACTCCTAGAGACCATGATGCCCGTGACAGAAGTGCTGGACTTGCAGAGATGTCCATCACTGTGGACACTGCAGCTGCCCCTGCCTGATGTCCCTGGCCCTGGTCCCTGCCCTGAGAATGCAATCTTCCGCTTGCTGCATGTGTTAATCTTCACGACAGGCTGGTCTGCTGCCCACTGCCGCAAGAGCTGTGGCTGCATTGCCACAGAAGCAGAAGCAAAAATATTGGGATTAAAATATGTCATGATAATGGCCAACACCAAAATAAGAAACTTCTAGGTAAAGTCAGAGTCTGAGGAAATGGGTTAGCAGGGTCAAGAAAACAGGTGACAACCAAGAGAGTTTGCCTTAGAAAAGATGAGAACTTAGGAGGTGGATAGAGAAAAAAGAAGAGAGATGATAAGAGAATGGAGGTTTAGGTATCATTGTAGGAGCCAGAGCAGATATGATATGGCCCAGAGAATGACTGTAGGTGAATTAGAAAAATTCCTGGCAGAGGAAGCTCCTCCCCAGGTCACACGACTTAAAGAGATGGAGGGCTGGATTTTCCTGTTTTCACATTCTCTTGGCCAAGTGCATTTATGCAGGGTACCAATAGCACAACTGTTTCAAGATTTGATTACATTTAATAAGAATATTGGAAAATGACATAATTTAGGGAAGCTGGATAATTTAAAGAATATAAATTTTTTGGTGCTTGTTACTAAGTTATTTATCCAGTTGCAAGAAATTCTTCTTAGTTGCCAGTAAAAAAAGAAGAGAAGTGGGTCTTAAGTAATAAACAGATTAGAATGGTGTTGGTTATCTAGTTCATACTGTACTAGTCTAGTGATTCCCACTCCCAAGGGAATCATACCGGATGGGCCTCCTCAGGGAACACTGGCCTACAGCACTTCATCCCCTCGGCTCTCTTTTCACAATTGTAATTTCCCCTTTTTTTCCTCAACTTGAAATATGCGTGTCAACCACATCCAAGAGGCAACTGTTACACAGTCAGCAATGCCTGGGATCTGTGCAATAATATTCCTGAACAATAAATGCTTTTCCAGTATTTGTGGTTGGTGCTATGTTTAGGTCACAGTTAATATAATTTTCCCCCTGAAAACCATTTGAAATGGAGCTTCTGGATTACTTCTCTTTAGTTTTCAGTTCCCTATGGTGTGGAAAGCTTTGGCTTTAATCCTACCTAGAAGCAGGATAAGTGTCCTAGGAAAATACTGTAAGCCTCTTGATTCCATCACTTTCTAAAAAACTTTCTAGCGTATATATGTGTATTTATATTGCACATATATATATATATATATATATATGCACGGATATGTGTGTGTGTATATATATATATATATATGCCATATTTGCTATATAGATTTCAGAAACTTGAAAAATTTAAAGTCTCACCTCCCTATAGATGGTTAGTACCTTAGAGGGAATTAGCATTGCTTTGCAAATTCAGCTGTGAACGTTTTTATCTGAGTTGAAATCCAGAGATGGCTTTCAGCAGGGTGTGCTAGAGGTGTGATACATGGGGAATCCCTGGAGGGAATATGGCAATGGAAGAATTTTAATATAGACAAATGCAAATAGACTTGTAAACTTTGGCAGAAAAACAACTACTTCACTTTATCTACCAAAGTAATTTTCTGGACTCAAATCAATTTCGAAAATTGCTATTGTCAGTTTTAGGCTGCCCAAACTCTCCTGCATATCCCCCTCCCCCAACTTTTCTCCAGCTAAATCCTCCTGCTTTTTAGTTTTGGACCTGTATCTCCTTTTCTTCTTTACAGTTGGCCCATCATCCACTCCACGCCTTTGGTATCTGCTTCCCCAGGAAATGGCCATGAGTGGGTTTGTCTCCCTACTCTTCCTTGTGGTCCTCTTTACTCAGTTAACTTTCTTTTCATACAGTAAGATGGCAACTAAAACTTGCTGGTTTTAATGTCTTAGCTTCTGATCATATGGACAAAGGGAAAATAACAAGGTATCACATGTGAAGAAGACATTCATTTCTGAAATCTTAGACAGTTCCTACAGGCATAGTCCATCATCCAGAGATGGCCCTGGTGGACTAAGTGAGCCCCTGGTGTCTCACTCCCGAGCACCGGGCTACTAACGGCACCTCCACCTTCCTACCACCAGCTACAATAATTGCTTGGCAAACTCTCTTTTTAGTATAGGCAACAACAGCAGTGACAAGAAAAATAAAAGGATAGAAGCTGTCATTTCTTAATGTAATAAATGAATTTTATAGCTGATAAATTAGTATTTTATTTCTTTAGACTTAGGCTATAATAGATATCCTTTTCCATGTATTGTTTTATTCTAGTTCCGTCCTTTTCTTCCTACTTTTGGAACTAGGTTTCAGGTGTGGTGACTCTTGTTTTGAATAGCCTGAGATCCTGTATGAAACCCCAGGAAACACCTTTTAAGATCCATGAGCTCAAGTGCTGAATTTGCCATTTCCTGCTTGATCCCATTTTCTGTCTTCTCAACACATTAAAAAAATATGATAAAAGAATACAGATTTGAGCTCTAAGTTGCTTATTTCCATAGAAATGAACTGCTTGAATTCTACAGCCCACATTGAAATAAAATAATGAATGTTTTCCTGACTCTTGATCAGACTATCAAATTTCATTTTACTGGGCCTGTGCTAATCTGTATCATTCACTAACAATTTATGAAAGTACAACTTCTGTTACATAATCTTCAGCAATAAATATCATTCAAAAAGTATTTTAATATTTCATGATTAATAAGGGTAAACTGTCTTTATAAGAATTGTGGTTTTATCTAAAAAAATCACAATTATTATACAATGGTATAAAGTGTGCCTTTTCTATTGTTCTCCTCCCAGGAATTAAAATTAATGCTAGACACTTAAAAACCACATCAGCATTGGGAACCATATAGGAAGAGGTACTATTCCCCCGGCATTAAATAACTTGTGAAAATTAGCATAGAGAATAAAGTAAAGCATGGTGACAATGAGATAAGGTAATAATGACATTCACTCTATGGTTCCCTAAAGTCCCTAGAGAGAGAGTTCGACGAGTCCCAATGGCAGAAGGAACTTAGGGATCATATACTCCAACTGCCAACCCACTGTGCTGGGAGAAAACCACAGGAGAGAGTTACGTGATTTTCCTGAGGCTACGGCAGCACACAGAGATGTGGTACCCATTTTTTCAAATTTCTGTCTTAAAACAGTTTATTAACTGTTGTAAACATGCTGGTTGTAATCATTACTCCACCAAATTTTTGGCATCTTTCCCAACCTCATCATTACTCTATGAGATATATCTGGTGACAATGAACTGCAGTCACTTGAAAATATACTTAATTATTACACATTTAAAAAATTACAGTAATTTCCTAAAGGAAATTACTCCTATTTCCTTTAGGCCTTGCCTAATTTTCATATACACAAATGCTTTTTATTCCAATTTATGAAAATTCTTGAAGGGAAACATCTTAGTGCTCTGCATTTGCCCATGTTATTCCACAATGAAGCTGCTTCTGCTATGTCACGTGAGTTTGTTGATGGAGAGAGGGAAGGGTCGTTGATGGTCATTCTGTGCATAGGAAATGATTCTTCTTAGTGGCTGTATTAGTCAGAGTTCTCCAGAGAAACAGAACCAACAGGATACACATAGATATTAAAGAGGAGATTGATTATGGGAACGGACTGACACTGTTGTGGAGAAGAAGTCCCATGATCTGCCATCTATAAGATGGAGATCTGGAGAACTAGAAAAGCCAATGGTTTAATTCAATCCTGGAGCCTAAAGACTGAGAACCAGGAGCTCTGACGTCCAAGAATAAGAGAAGATAGACATCCCTGTTCAAGAAAAGAGAGAATTTATCATTCCCTGCCTTTTAATTCTATTTGGACCTCCAATGGATTGAGATAATGTCAGTCCACATCCATGAAGGCAGATCTACTTTACTCAAGTCTACTGATCTGAATGCTAATCTCTCCCAGAAACACACTCACAGACACACTCAGAAACACTGTTTGATCAGCTCTCTGGGTGTCCCTTAACTCAGTCAAGTTGACACATAAAATCAACCTCATTATGGTTATACTTTTTATTTTCAGAGACTGACATTGATTGAGTCTCACTCTGAACTCAGAATGCTAGTGTCTACATTGTTCTATTGTTGAAAAATAATCTACCACTGAATCCACCCTTGTCTCAAATTTTGTACAGCAGTTTGGTTTGCCTGTCACTATCAATGTTTCCATATCTATAACAATTCAGCCAATGTCATTTTAAATCAGAAGGAAACAGCATTACCCCCAGGCATTATTGCAATATGTTTTGAAAAGTATGGATCTATTTATAGGTGATGTGAAGCATTTGTCACATTTATGGCCACTTAATTGTTGCTTTCATAGTGAAGTTAGCCTTGACTAGGAACTGGGTCCTTCTGAAAAGTTTATTTATGAGGAAGGCAAATTCTCCTTTTCTAGGATTCTGAGCTACCAATGCACTCTGACATGGCTTTGAGTTAGCCCCAACCAAAGATCTAAAACTCAACATTAAAGACAGAATTTTAGTTTTTACTTAAATGTGGAAATTGATGACCATGTATTTTAACACTGTAGAGTTTTTCCATTACCTTTCCTATAGAGAGTCTTATCAATAGGAACTAAACAACATATATCATCTGATGTTTTCCTCTAAAACTCACACTGCTGAGAGAGAATGGCGTGTTCAGAGTTTTCACATAAAATTATTACATCGCCTTGTTGTTCCCTTCTGCTATTCCTAAGGGTGACTCAGACAAGAGAAAAAGGGGCAATCTGACTTACCAATATACAAAAATATTTGGCAAAACCTCATTTATTTAAATAGCTGTCTTTTCCAGGTCTTATAAAAGCTATAGAGGAGAGAGAATGACATTAACCCAGTTCTTTCTCAGAGTTCAGTAAAGAAAATCTAGATTCGATTTTTTGTAATGGAAAAGTGAGTACCTCATTGAACCCAACATGTGTGATGGCTATTACACTGAATAAAAGAATTAGTTTACCAATTAGCTCTTGACCGATCCCCTCTGTTGATTTTCAAGTCTGAGGGCAGAGGAAATAAATAGAAGGAAAATATTCGTATATATATAATATATATTAGCTGGAATGAAGGGTTTCAAAACAAAACGTAAATGTATTCCTTTTTTCATTCCTATGCAAGCACAGTTGAAAATCATCTATAAACTTTCACTCAATTCCAGATCAATTTTGATCTCTTCTTTTAATTTCTCAGAGAACTCTATCAAGCTGACATTATTTTCTTTTAGCTTTGTCAATCAACTGGCACCATTACCACCTATATCAGCACTGTGTCAGGTACTGGGAGAAATACAAAGACAGAACGTGTAGAACATGGAGTTTCTGTGGAAGGAGGCAGCAGTTTAGGTGAAGGGACACAGATGCGCACCCAAAGATTCAGTAACAATTTGATAATTAAAAACAAGATTAGTGTGAATAGGATTTGCATTTATCTAGCTTACACAAAGGGCAAATAATCTGATAGATATATTAACTTTTGTTTTTGGACTACCTGAAGTATCACAGTATTTTGAAATGTTTTTGTCTTTCCAGAAATAGTAAATTCAGTGTCTGTGAGTATAAATGAACAGGCCAGACATGGGTAGAAGAATATATGTGGAGGCAGAAGCCCTGAGCCTCTGGCTCATTCACATGGCTGATACCCCTTGGGCAAATTAACTGAATCAGGTCTTGATTTCCTCATATATAAAATAATGAAAATAATAGCAAATACTCATGGTAGGTCAGTCTCATTGATGGCCATAACCAATGGCTTCCCTGTGGCAACATCTTTTCCCCCACAGGGTAACTCTGTGGTCAGCCATGTGACTTGTTTTGACCAATGGGACAGTAGCATATGATGCAATCTGAGGCTTGAAAAAGTGCTTCTGCTCTTTCTCTTGCTCTTCTGCCTTTATCATGAGAACCCGCTCCAGCTAGAGGAGGAGGCATATGGAGCAGAGTCAAGGCAGCCCACTTTGTCCAGCTGAGGGCCAAGGCATGTGAGAGAACCTAGCTCTCTAGGTAATGTGCAGCTGATTGCAAATACATGCATGAGCCCCACCGAACTCAGCTGAACTGTGTGGCCAATGCCACCAGCTCAGGAGCAAAGATAGACGATTACTGCTTTATGCCACTGAGGTCTTGTGGTGGTTTGTTATGTATGCAGCAGTATGCAACTGATAAAATACTTCATTGTTACTATGGGAATTAAGTAAGACTGCACCTGAACAGGTTTTACAAACCATGAAGTAATATACAAATATGAGTTTAAAAGCCCTTAAGATCAGTGGGTTATTGGAGCTGAAGACGCAGAAGAGTGACAAGATGTAGATTTTAGTTATATCCATCCAACCGCCCAAGGCTTTCTGTCAATGTTTTGTTGTTATTCAAAGTGAATATATATATTCATATGGTCACCTATTTATTTGTCCAAATGGCTTAGAAGTTTCTATCACTCATAAATATTTATTTAACAAAGGAAACAGTAAAGAAAAACCCAATGCTAAAAACTAGATATGGAATAAGGTCACCAGCATGTGTTCACTTAAATCATTGAAATACAGAAAATTTTCACTAGTAAGCAGTGAAGATTTTTTCCCCAGGAGGCTGTTAGTAGTTTGGCTTGACCAAGGCTCAGAAAGACCAAGAAGAAAATGATGCATTTGATGTTATTTAACACGAATTTATGGAATATTTTTACACTGCTATTTCAAAAAAATTAGATGCTGCAAAAAGAAAAAGGAATCCTCTATTTCCAAGTTGACTGTGCTCTAAAAGCTAGTTTTTAAAAGTAGGACTTTGGATTTTGGAGCACATTTTTCCACTCTCAACACTGATATGCTCAGAAGAGGGTAACATACATAAGCCCATTTAACTGCAATAATCAAACAAATATTTATTGGGAACCTGACATGGGACCCACTCTGCTCTAGGGGCTAGAGATATTATTAGTGAACAAAAGAGACAAATATTCTTCTCATGGAACTTATATTCTACTAGGCAGGACAAAAACAAGCAAGACACAAAAATGTGTAATGTATCTGACAAGGGGTATGGAGAACAATCAGGAAGGGGGACGTACAGTGCGTCAGTAGGGTGGCATTTTAACTAGATGTTTTTTCACTGCAGTGGATGAAGCTGTGAACACAGACAAAAAGAACAAAGGTTTGTGGCCGATGAAAGATTATTTTTGATGGCTTGACATTCCTTTTCCTGTTTTAGTCTCCCTCCCTAAGGCCATCATTTGCATTCTGGATTTGTTGAGATAAAAAGTAGAGATGAGGTGGGAATGAGTGGGGAGGGTCCCCTGGCTGAGGAAGAAGTGGAAGAACAAAAAGGTAAATAAAGGCAACAGCTACTAGGTCCCATTCCAGCAGCCACTGCTCCCATCAGGGTCAACCTCAGGATACGGAACTTGGAATTTTCTCTTGTAATGTACTTTTGAATATCAATGTCTTTTCTCTCAGAGTATAGATTACTCAAAGGTGGGAAATATGCCGGCTGGGGAGAAAGGAAAGGGGGTTACTAGTGGGCAGGACTAAGAACCTCAAGATGCCTTGAGGATGTTACTCATATGAGGCTACAGAACGCTTTAAAGTGGGGGCTGCTGGCTATTAAACTACCCCGAACCATAGTGTCTTAAAACAGAAATTATATTTTGCTCATGACATTGAGGGCCAAGAATTAGGCTCTCCTGGAGTCAGAAGATCCATGTACAAAATAACTCGCATGAATGGGAAGTTGGTGCTGACTGTTGTCTGGGAACTCAGTGGGACCTCAATTTGGGGGCCTCATTTTTTAAATTAATTAATTAATTAATTAATCTATCTATATTGGTATCATTAATATAAAATCACATGGGCAACATTGTAGTTACTAGATTCCCATCATTATCAAGTCCCCACCACATACCCCATTACAGTCACTGTCCATCAGTGTAGTAAGATGCTATAGAATCACTGCTTGTTTTCTCTGTGTTACTCTGCCTTCCCCGTGCCCCTCCCCACCCTGCCCACATTGTGTGTGCTAATCGTAATGCCCCCTATTCCCCTTCTCCCTCCCTTCCCACCCACCCTCCCCAGTCCCTTTCCCTTTGGTAACTGTTAGTCAATTCTTGGGTTCTGTGAGTCTGCTGCTGTTTTGTTCCTTCAGTTTTTGCTTTGTTCTTATACTCCACAGATGAGTGAAATCATCTGATGCTTGTCGTTCTCCACCTGGCTTATTTCACTGAGCATAATATCATCTAGCTCCATCCATGTTGTTGCAAATGGTAGGATTTGTTTTCTTCTTATGGCTGAATAATATCCCATTCTGTATATGTACCACATCTTCTTTATCCATTCATCTACTGATGGACACTTAGGTTACTTCCATTTCTTGGCTGTTGTACATAGTGCTGTGATAAACATAAAGGTGCATATGTCTTTCTCAAACTGGGATCCTGCATTCTTAGGGTAAATTCCTAGGAGTGGAATTCCTGGGTCAAATGGCATTTCTATTTTGAGTTTCTTGAGGAACCTCCACACTGCTTTCCACAATGGTTGAACTAATATACATTCCCACCAGCAGTGTAGAAGGGTTCCCCTTTCACCACATCCATGCCAACATTTGTTGTTGTTTGTCTTTTGAATGTTGGTATCCTAACTGGTGTGAGGTGATATGTAATTGTGGTTTTAATTTGCATTTCTCTGATGATTAGCGATGCGGAGCTTCTTCTCATGTGCCTCTTGGCCATCTGAATTTTCTCATTGGAGAAGTGTCTGTTCAGATCCTCTGCCATTTTTTAATAGGGTTATTTGTTTTTTGGCTGTTGAGGCATGTGAGCTCTTTATATATTTTGGATGTCAACCCCTTATCTGATATGTCATTTATGAATATATTCTCTCACACTGTGGGACGCATTTTTGTTCTACTGATGGTGTCCTTTGCTGTACAGAAGCTTTTAAGTTTTATATAGTCCCACTTGTTCATTTTTGCTTTTCTTTACCTTGCCCAGGGAGATATGTTCATGAAGAAGTTATTCATGTTTATGTCCCAGAGATTTTTGCGTATGTTTTTTTCAAAGAGTTTTATGGTTTCATGACTCAACATTCAGGTCTTTGATCCATTTTGATTTACTTTTGTGTATGGGGTTAGACAATAATCCAGTTTCATTGTCTTACATGTAGCAGTCCAGTTTTAAAAACACCAGTTGTTGAAGAGGCTGTCATTTCCCATTGTATATCCATGGCTCCTTTATCATATATTAATTGACCATATATGCTTGGGTTTATATCTGGGCTTTCTAGTCTGTTCCATTGGTCTATGGGTCTGTTCTTGTGCCAGTACCAAATTGTCTTGATTACTGTGGCTTTGTAGTAGAGCTTGAAGTCAGGGGGGTGTAATTCCCCCTACTTTATTCTTCCTTCTCATGATTGCTTTGGCTATTTGGGGTCTTTTGTGGTTCCATATGAATTTTAGAACTATTGGCTCTAGTTCATTGAAGAATGCTGTTGCTATTTTGATAGGGATTGCATTGAATATGTAGATTGCTTTAGGCACGATGGCCATTTTGACAATATTAATTCTTCCTGTCCACGAGCACAGGATGTGTTTCCATTTTTCCATTTATTGGTATCTTCTTTAATTTCTCTCATGAGTGCCTTGTAGTTTGCAAGTGTATAGATCTTTCACTTCCTTGGTTAGGTTTATTCCTAGGTATTTTATTCTTTTTGATGCAATGTTGAATGGAATTGTTTTCCTGATTTCTCTTTCTGCTAGTTCATCATTAGTGTATACGAATGCAACAGATTTATATATATTAATTTTGTATCCTGCAACTTTGCTGAATTCAGATATATAGTAGTTTTGGAGTGGATTCTTCAGGGTTTTTTATGTACACTATCATGTCATCTGCAAACAGGGACAGTTAAACTTCTTCCTTGTCAATCTGGACGCTTTTTATATTCTTTGTGTTGTCTGAATGCCTTGGCTAGGACCTCCAGAACTATGTTCAATAAAAGTGGGGAGAGTGGGCATCCTTCTCTTGTTCCCCATCTTAATGGAAAAGCTTTCAGCTTCTCGCTGTTAAGTATAATGTTGGCTATGGGTTTGTTATATATGGCCTTCATTATGTTGAGGTACTTGCCCTCTATACCCATTTTGTTGAGAGTTTTTATCATGAATGGATGTTGAATTTTGTCAAATGTTTTTTCAGCATCTATGGAGATGATCATGTGGTTTTTGTGCTTCTTTTTATTGATGTGGTGGATGATGTTGATGGATTTTTAAATGTTGTACCATTGTTACATCCTTGTAATAAATCCTACCTGATTATGATAATGATCTTTTTGATGTATTTTTGAATTCGGTTTGCTAATATTTTGTTGAGTATTTTTGCGTCTAAGTTCATCAGGGTTATTGGTCTGTAATTTTCCTTTTTTGTGTTGTCTTTGCCTGGTTTTGGTATTAGAGTGATGCTGGCCTCATAGAATGAGTTTGGGAGTATTCCCTCTTCTACTTTTTGGAAAACTTTAAGGAGGATGGGTATTAGGTTTTCCCTAAATGTTTGATAAAACTCAGCAGTAAAACCATTTTGGCCAGGAGTTTTGTTCTTAGGTCGTTTTTTCATTACCAATTCAATTTCCTTGTTGGTAATTGGTCTATTCAGATTTTTTGTTTCTTCCTGGGTCAGCCTTGGAAGGTTGTATTTTTCTAGAAAGTTGTCCATTTCTTCTAGGTTATCCAGTTTGTTACCATATAATTTTTCATAGTATTCTCTAATAATTCTTATATTTCTGTGGTGTGTGTAGTGATATTTCCTTTCTCATTTCGGATTCTGTTTATGTGTGTAGACTCTCTTTTTTTCTTGATAAGTCTGGCTAGGGGTTTATCTTTTTTGTTTATTTTTTTGAAGAACCAGCTCCTGCTTTCATTGATTCTTTCTATTGCTTTATTCTTCTCAATTTTATTTATTTCTGCTCTAATCTTTATTATGTCTCTCCTTCTACTGACTTTGGGCCTCATTTGTTCTTCTTTTCTTGTTTTGTTAATTGTGAGTTTAGACTACTCATATGGGATTGTTCTTCTTTCCTGAGGTAGGCCTGTATTGCAGTATATTTCCCTCTTAGCACAGTCTTCGGTGCATCCCACAGATTTTGTGGTGTTGAATTATTGTTATCATTTGTCTCCACATATTGCTTGATCTCTGTTTTTATTTAGGCATTGATCCGTTGATTGTTCAGGAACATTTTATTAAACCTCCATGTTTTTGTGGGCTTTTTCATTTTCTTTGTATAATTTATTTCTAGTTTCATACCTTTGTGATCTGAGAAGCTGGTTAGTATAATTTCAAACTTTTTGAATTTAGTGAGGCTCTTTTTGTGGCCTAGTATGTGGTCTATTCTGGAAAATGTTCCCTGTGCACTTGAGATGAATGTGTATCCTGTTGCTTTTGGGTAGAGTGTTCTGTAGATGTCCGTTAGGTCCATCTGTTCTAATATGTTATTTAGTGCATCTGTCTCTTTACTTATTTTCTGTCTGGTTGATCTGTCCTTTGGAGTGAGTGGTGTGTTGAAGTCTCCTAAAATGAATGCATTGCATTCTATTTGCTCCTTTAATTCTGTTAGTATTTGTTTCACATATGTAGGTGACCCTGTGTTGGGGGCATAGATATTTATAATAGTTATATCCTCTTGTTGAACTGACTGGGGTCCTCAGTTTTTATGTGGGCTTTTCCATGTGGTTGTATAAGCTGCCTCATAGCAATATTGTTAGTTTTCAAGAGTGAGTATTTCACCTTCTGGGAAGATGGTGGTGTGAGCAGGGTGGCAGAAATCTCCCAAAACCAAGTATATTTATGAAAATACAGCAAATACAACTATTCCTAAAAGAGAGACCAGAAGATACAGGCTAACACCACCCTGCAGTTACACCTGAGAGGACTCGGCACCCCACGAGGCGGGTAAGATACGGAACCGCGACTGGGCGGGACATGAGCACTCCCCCACCCTAGCGCACCGGCGAGAGAAGAGGATTCAGAGTGGGGAGGGAGTCGAAGCACAGGCCTGCCGAATAACCAGTCCTGGTGATCTGCACCGGGAGCACTGACACACTTTGCATAGTGTATCAGAGACTGGAGGGCAGAGGTGCAGATTCCAAGACGGCATCCACCCAGCTGGTTCCCTGGGACAAAAGAAAAGCGCATACTTTTTTATTGGTCTTAAAGAGACAGGTGCCCAACAGAGGATCAGGATCGTCCCACTGCACTCAGCCAAGCAGGCTGGGAGCCCTGGGGAATTTTGGTTCCCTTGGACAGTGGCTGGGAAAAGCAGTCAGACGAAGACATCCCAAAGAAATCAGCAGCCTGCCATTCGTTCCCTCCCCGGCCAGAGTCACAAAGGGCCCAGCGTAGCGGCGTAGCCGCGGAATAGTGGAGCAGCAGCACCACCTACAGGATCTTAACAGAAACTACACCTGGCGGGCATTTTTTTCTCTCTCTCTATTTTCCCTTTCTTCTTTTTTCCTTTTTCTGACCACTTCTATTGCCATGAAAAGACAGAGAAATATGGTACAAACAAAACTTACCCAGAACACCCCCAGACCAAACTACCCCAGAGAGGGAGTCTGAAGGGATGGATATGCACAATCTCCCTGAAAAAGAATTCAGAATAAAAGTCATAAGCATACTGATGGATCTACAGAGAAATGAGAAAGAGCTAAGGGAGGAAGTGAGGAAAGACAATGCGGAGATGAGACAAGTGATTGAAGGGCTTAGCAGCAGACTGGACTAGATGCAAGAGACTGTTAATGGAATAGAAATCAAAGAACAGGAATACAGAGAAGCTGAGGCAAAGAGAGATAAAAGGATCTCTAGGAATGAAAGAATTTTAAGAGGGCTGTGTGACCAATCCAAACGGAACAATATTTGGATTATAGGAGTACCAGAGGAAGAACAGAGAAAAAGGGATACAAAGTGTCTTTGAAGAAATAATTGCTGAAAACTTTCCCATGCTGGGGAAGGAAATAGTCTGGCAGTCCACGGAAGCCCACAGATCTCCCAACACAAGGGACCCAAGGAAGACAACACCAAGACACATAATAATCAAAATGGCGAAGATCAAAGATAAGGAAAGAGTATTAAAGGCAGCCAGAGAGAGAAGAAATATCACCTACAAAGGAATATTCATCAGACTATCATCAGACTTCTCAACAGAAACCTTACAGGCTAGAAGAGAATGGCATGATATATTTAACGTAATGAAACAGAAGGGCCTTGAATCAAGAATACTGTATCCAGCACGATTATCATTTAAGTTTGAGGGAGGGATTAAATAATTTCCAGACAAGCGAAAACTGAGGGCATTTGCCTCCCATAAACCACCTCTTCAGGATATCTTAAAGGGACTGCTCTAGATGGAAGCACTCCTAAGGCTAAAAAGATGTCACCAGAGAAAATAAAATCATAGCAAAGAAAGCAGATCATCCAAATACTAACTAAAGACAAAGAATAAAACACCTAGTATATAAAGAATGGAGGAGGAAGAATAAGAAGGGAGAGAAATAAAGAAATATCAGACTGTGTTTACAATAACTTAACAAGAAAGTTAAGTTAGACTGTTAGTAGAGAAGCTACCCTTGAATCTTTGGTAGTCATGAATCTAAACCAGCAATGGCAATAAGTACATATCTATAGATAATCACCCTAAATGTAAATGGACTGAATGCACCAATCAAGAGACACAGAGTTACTGAATGGATAAAAAAGGAAGACCCATCTATATGCTGCTTACAGGAGATTCATCTCAAACCCAAAGATATATACAGACTAAAGGTGAAGGGATGGAAAAAGATATTTCATGCAAACAACAAGGAGAAAACGGAAGGTGTTGCAGTACTTGTGCCAGACAAAATAGACTTCAAAACGAAGAAAGTAGCAAGAGATAAAGAAGGACATTACATAACGATAAAGGGGTCAGTCCAACAAGAGGATATAACCATTTAAAATATATAAGAACCTAACACAGGAGTGCCTGCATATGTGAAACAAATTCTAACAGAATTGAAGGAGGAAATAGAAAGCAATGCATTCATTTTAGGAGACTTAAACACACCACTCACTCCAAAGGACCGATCAACCAGACAGAGAATAAGTAAAGACACAGAGGCACTGAACAACACACTGTAACAGATGGATCTAACAGACATCTACAGAACTCTGCACCCAAAAGCAACAGGATACACAATCTTCTCAAGTGCACATGGAACATTTTCCAGAATAGACCACATACTAGGCCACAAAAAGAACCTCAGTAAAGTCAAAAATATTGAAATCCTACCAACCAAACTCTCAGATCACAAAGGTATAAAACTAGACATAAATTGTAGAAAGAAAACAAAAAGGCTCACAAATACATGGAGGCTTAACAACATTCTCCTAATTAATCAATGGGTTAAGGACCAAATCAAAACAAAATCAAAGAATTTATGGAGACTAATGACAATAACAACACAAAGCCACAACTTCTGTGGGACGCAGCAAAGGCAGTTCTAAGAGGAAAGTATATTGCAATCCAGGCCTATTTAAAGAAGGAAGAACATTCCCAAATGAATAGTCTAAAGACACAACTACTGAAATTGGAAAAAGAAGAACAAATGAGGCCCAAAGTCACCAGAAGGAGGGACATAATAAAGATCAGAGAAGAAATAAATAAAATTGAGAAGAATAAAACAATAGAAAAAAATCAATGAAACCAAGAACTGGTTCTTTGAAAAAATAAACAAAATAGATAAACCCCTGGCCTGACTCATTAGGAGAAAAAGAGAATCTACACACATAAACATAATAAGAAATGAGAAAGGAAAAATAACGACAGACACCACAGAAATACAAAGAATTATAAGAGAATATTATGAGAATCTATATGCTAACAAGCTGGAAAACATAGAAGAAATGGACAACTTCTTAGAAAAATACAACCTTCCAAAACTGACCAAACAAGAAACAGAAAATTAAACAGACCAATCACCAGCAACAAAATTGAATCGGTAATCAAAAAACTACCCAAGGACAGAACCTCCGGACCAGATGGATTTACCTCTGAATTCTACCAGACATATAGAGAAGGAATAACACCCATTCTCCTTAAAGTTTTCCAAAAAATAGAAGAGGAGGCAATACTTCCAAACTCATTCTATGAAGCCAGCATCACTTTAATACCAAAACCGGGCAAAGACCTCACCAAAAAAGAAAACTACAGACCAGTATCCCTGATAAACGTAGATGCAAAAATACTCAACAAAATATTAGCAAACTGAATTCAAAAATACATTAAGGGGATCATACACCATGATCAAGTGGGATTCATCCCAGGGATGCAAGGATGGTACAACATTCAAAAATCCATCAACATCATCCACCACATCAACAAAAAGAAGAACAAAAACCACATGATCATCTCCATAAACGCTGAAAAAGCATTTGACAAAATACAGCATCCATTCATGATTAAAACTCAACAAAATGGGTATAGAGGGCAATACCTCAACATCATAAAGGCTATATATGACAAACCCACAGCTAACATCATACTTAAGGGCGAGAAGCTGAAAGCTTTTCATCTAAGATCAGGAACAAGACAGGGATGCTCTCTCTCTCCACTTTTATTCAACATAGTACTGGAGGTCCTAGCCACGGCAATCAGACAAAACAAAGACATACAAGGCATCCAGACTGGTAAAGTAGAAGTCAAATTGTCACTATTTGCAGATGACATGATATTGTACATAAAAAACCCTAAAGACTCCACTCCAAAACTACTAGAACTAATATCTGAATTCAGCAAAGTTGCAGGATACAAAATTAACACACAGAAATCTGTTGCTTTCCTATACACTAACGATGAACTAACAGAAAGAGAAATCAGAAAAACAATTCCATTCACAATTGCATCAAAAAGAATAAAATACCTAGGAATAAACCTAACGAATGAAGTGAAAGACCTGTACTCTGAAAACTACAAGACACTCCTAAGAGAAATTAAAGAGGACACTAACAAATGGAAATGCATCCCATGCTCTTGGCTAGGAAGAATAAATATTGTCAAAATGGCTATACAACCTAAAGCAGTCTACAGATTCAATGCAATCCCTATCAAAATACCAACAGCCTTCTTCAATGAACTGGAACAAATAATTCTAAAATTCATATGGACCCCCAAAAGACCCCGAATAGCCAGAGCAATCCTGAGAAGGAGGAATAAAATGGGGAATTATGCTCCCTGACTTCAAGCTCTACTACAAAGCCACAGTAATGAAGACAATTTGGTACTGGCACAAAAACAGACCCACAGACCAGTGAATAGAATAGAAAATCCAAACATTAACCCAAACATATACAGTCAATTAATACATACAATGAGGAGATGACAGCTTCTTTAGCAGCTGGTTTTGGAAATACTGGACAGCTACATGTAAAAGAATGAAACTGGACTATTGTCTAACCCCATACACAAAAGTAAACTCAAAATGGATCAAAGACCTGAATGTAAGTCATGAAACCATAAAATTCTTAGATAGAAAAAAACATAAGCAAAAATCTCCTGGACATAAACATGAGCGACTTTTTCATGAACATATCTATCTCCCCGGGCAAGGGAAATAAAAGCAAAAATGAACAAGTGGGACTATATCAAGCTGAAGACCTTCTGTATAGCAAAGGACACCATCAGTAGAACAAAAAGACATCCTACAGTATGGGAGAATATATTCATAAATGACGTATTCGATAAGGAGTTGACATCCAAAATATATAAAAAACTTATGCACCTCAACAAACAAAAAGCAAACAATCCAATTAAGAATTGGCAGAGGACATGAATAGACACTTCTCCAAAGAAGAAATTCAGATGGCCAACAGGCACATGAAATATGCTCCACATCGCTAATCATCAGAGAAATGCAAATTAAAACCACAATGAGATATCACCTCACACTAGTGAGGATGGCCAACATCCAAAACACAAACAACAACAAATGTTGGCAAGGATGTGGAGAAAAGGGAACCCTCCTACACTGCTGGTGGGACTGCAAATTTGTTCAACCATTGTGGAAAGCAGTATGGAGGTTCCTCAAAAAACTCAAAATAGAAATGCCATTTGACCCAGGAATTCCACTCCTAGGAATTTACCCTAAGAATGCAGGATCCAAGTTTTAAAAAGACATATGTACCCCTATGTTTATTATAGCACTATTTACAATAGCCAAGAAATGGAAGCAATCTAAGTGTCCATCAGTAGATGAATGGATAAAGAAGAGGTGGTACTATACACAATGGAATATTATTATTCAGCCATAAGAAGAAAACAAATCCTACCATTTGCAACAACATGGATGGAGCTAGAGGGTATTATGCTTAGTGAAATAAGCCAAGCAGAAAAAGACAAATATCAAATGATCTCACTCATATGTGGAGTATAAGAACAAAGAAAAAAACTGAAGGAACAAAAGAGCAGGAAACTTACAGAACCCAAGAACGGACTAATAGTTACCAAAGGGAAAGAACTGAGGAGGACGGGTTGGAAGGGAGCGACAAGGGTGAAAAAGGGGCATTATGATTAGCAGAGGTAATGTTGGGAGGGTGCGGGGAGGGCTGTACAACTCAGAGAAGACAAGTAATGATTCTATAGCATCTCAGTATGCTGATGGACAGTGACTGTAATGGGGTTGGTGGGTGGGACCTGATGAAGGGGGTAGTTTAATAACCATAATATTACACATGTAATTGTAGATTAATGATACCGAAATAAATTATTTAAAAAAAAAAGAGTATTTCAGTATTGTTTGCTCTCATTAATATGTGGAATCTGAAAAAGTCAAAGTAATAGGGACAGAGAATAAATATGGTTACTAGTGTCTGGATGCAGGAGAACTGGGGAGATGTTGTTAAGGGGTGCAAACTTGCAACTAGAAGAAGAGTAATTTCTGGAGATTTGATGGACAGCATTGTAATTATAGTCAAGAATACTGTATTATATACTTCAAAATTGCTTACAGACTAGATTTTAATGTTCTCAGCAAAAAACGAAATGATAATTATGTGACCTGATAGAGGCATTAGCTAATGATATGTTAGTAGTCATATTGCAGTATATAAATGTGTCAAATCAACAGTGCATGCCTTAATGTGACCCAATTTTATATGTAAATTACATCTGGAAAAAAAAAGAGTGACTTTTCCAAGAGACAGGTATTTGATCTCTCAGTTTTGTAAGGTCTGGGCAGAGAAACAGGCAGTGTCACTGAACTTTTTCTGTTCATTAAAGGAATCCCACAGCACACACAAGATCAAGGGGAGGGGACAGAGCCCCTTCCTCCCCATGGTTAAAGAACAATGTTGGATGAAAAAAGATGTGTGTTATTCCTAGTAGACTGTCAAAAATCTTAAAATTTTAAGACTCTGCTTGGTTTACTGTGTGTAACACCGTGCTAAGCTTGTCATTGTAAAGTTAATTTATTGAATTGCATGATGATTTTATATTGCTCAATTATTGAGGGGTAGTGGGAAAGATGTTTTCCAAAAATTGAGAGAGACTAAACTGTATAGGATCTTTACTGTGTTGATCGTTTCACTCTAAGCAGCACATGTTTCTTCCCCAAAGCTCTTTTCCTCTCATTGCAGGTATGCTTGACTGACCAACTGGACACTAGCTGTAAAAATCAGCGGGGGAGAAATTGCTTTAGTAGATTCAAAGGCAGGAAAGAATGTTGCCTCCATCACAGCCACTAGGATGCAGGCACGGAGGGGTGCTGCTTTTTGGAGACCCCAGAACACATCTGATAGCCCACAAAGGCAAGACAGGCTTAAGGCCAAGCTACAGGATGGAACTGTCAGAGGAGTTTTTAAAGTGAGTCATGCAGTGTTGATTTTAACTCAATGTTGTTCTTACGTATGGAGAAAACCATTATCATTATTCCACCAATGAGTTTGTGCTCAGTGATCAGCTGGAGTACAGCCTTATGAGGCTCATGGAAAACTTCCTTTGTTTTTGTCTGTATTGGTGAATGCTGCTTAGAGAAGGGTATGCAGAGATTAAAAAACTTTAAGAACAGAAGTTGATAAATGTGTCTGAAAGCTAAATGTGAATGACAGCCCATGGCTGCCTAGAGATGGCACTTGTTATTCCCTGTATAGTGTGGCAGTTCTTTCTAGATGTGTGGCAAACCTACGGGTCAGGAATTTTAGAAGGGAATGGGTCCCTACATTTCCAGACAAGATCAAGAAAGCCCAAAAGGAAATTTATATTGTTTTTTTCCTAATTGGATCAGAAATTATGGTAATGAAAGACAATGCAAGAAATCTGTCACTTTCTATAAACTTTTTATTTTCTTTAAACAGCAGGGCAATTTAGAGAATGGACAAGTTGGCAATTTAGAGGCACCTCAGAGGCCATCCTCTCATGGATGAACAAGTTGGTTCATGTCAAAAGTCTGATTAAAAAAGTGTAATTATCAGGCCTGTGACTCTGCAAACTACCATTCTCTTTTGCCAGCTGGCCCCTAATAGACCCTGTTAAGATGGGGAACTGCAGAGAAATTGGAAGGCTGATGGAGGAAAAGGGGCTTGCTCCTCCTTCTTTGTTTCCTGATCCTGTCAGGAATGCCCTACTAATGGCCCTTCATTTTGAACACAGCGGTTGATTCCAGGCAGCAGGTGGCTCAGGTTTCAGTACTACCTTTTTTATACTCCCTGCACCAACCTCATTGAATCCTTCCAGATAACACTAGCCAGCTGGTATCCCTCGCCATAAGCCCGGGTCCCAGTTCAGTGGGGGTACCAGTGCCAGCTAGCACTGCCCCTTCTTGGAGGCCCCGTCCACTTTTTAGGGCCTTCCTTTTAAGCTTCTAAATTCTTAGCACTCCAGGGAATTAACTGCTTCTTGCAGTCACCATGCCTGTGATACTGCACTCTTTACTTTTTGCCTTTTTACTGCTTTTAATCTATTAATTCTTTAGATTAAATCTCTATTAAAATCATGATGAGCATGACTTGACAGATACATCTATGTCACAGGAATGTTTACAGTGGGCCCAGGTGTTGCTCTGATTCTGCTGTAGGGGTGCACAGACCACACCTTTCCCATCTGTTGCAAACTGAGATACTGTGATGATGTTAACCCACAAGAACTGACCTAATGCAGTTGATAATCAGCTAAGCATGCTAAAGGAGGGAAACATGCTGGATTCTGTGGAGGAGTCATTATTTAACTTGCTCAGAACTTCTGGGTCCTGCCAAATCTCCAAGGGCCGGAAGTTTCTCTCACTAGATTCTCTTATAATCCTTTTATTCACCAACCTCCTGCTCAACTGGAAATGTCATCCCATGGTATTCTAGTTTACAGGTATGTCCCTGAAAATTTCATTTTGTTAATATTTGCTGTTGTAGAGATGTTTGATTCATGGTAAAACAATTTAGTTAATATTTGCCATTTGGGGGAAGTTCGGCTTCTAGGCATGCTTCTTAGTTGTATTCTCATATTAATTTGGAGATGTTTTATTTGAAGGCAGTGGTCACCTCCTACTGTATGAACTGAAGGAGACCTCTCCCCTTTCTCTCTTTATCCCAGTAAATTCAGAAGCTATGGCATGGGCTTGGCTAACAGGTGCTATTTTGTAGGACTTTGATTCTTGAGCAAGTGATAGCACAGTACAGTGACTGTTAGAATTGTGTGACCTTCCCTGAGTATCTTCTGCTTAGCCATCCAAAACTCCCTTGGTACCTGTCAAGTTTTCAAGCCTGGTCCTCCAGTCTTCCAATATCATTCCAGTAAGTTTTCTTTTTGCTGCAGACTTTGTCATTTTATGTTGTTTGCAACAAAATGCCTAGATGATACAGTTTTGTTAAAGATGTAAGAAAACATATTACTCTTTTTCTTGGTTCAAAATGGATGGCTTTAAAGAAGTACAAATACTATAAAGTGGAATTTTGACCCACAGAAAGAGCATTTCTGACTTTAATACCAACCCTGTGTGAACAAGTTTCCCACTGGATACCAAGTTTTTTGACAGGTATTGTAAATGTTTTAAAGTAGGACACACATTTTTGGATGGAGATTTCAGGGCTTCCCCAGTGAATATGATAAGCTGTCCAGATGGTGGCCTGATAGCTACTCAACAGAGTCCTTTAACGATAACAATTAAAGGCTAATTATATTTAGTGCATTGAAAGGAGTCCAGTAGCATACATTTGACCAGAAATCCATCCCTGGGTAGATCCAGAAGAGAGGAAAGACTTCCAGCACAGCCATCTGGATGCTCTTTTTCCCTCCTGCTCTTGCTGCTGAAGAGGATTTAGTGGTGTCCATGGCTCCTTCTGGAGTACATATTCTGTTTATGGAAGCTGCTTAAAAGTGGGCCTTGCTGAATTAAACTGGCTTTTGTCCCATCAAAGGCAAGAATCAAGTTGGATGAAAATCCTCTATTTGGATGGAGAAGATAAGAGAGAAGACAAATTTGGAAAAACTGTACCAGACATTCACAGTGGTTCTAGGAGTCAGGACACACAACCAACCATGCCCAAAGTTGGAACAAAATGGCTCAATTAACTGATTGAAATAAATTTGTGTTGATTCTTCTCATACGTTTCTCCATAACACATTTTTCTCTTTACACAATATGCACACAGGAAATCAGCATTATAATAAAACTTGATCAATTTATAGACTCAGTTTAGAATCCATGGCAATTCTGATAGGCATAGACATAGAACATACATTTTTCAATGTATTTTACTTACGCCCTTAGTCCAGTGATAGAGCTGTCCACCTGACGTGCGCAACAATGCCAAGTACTTCCTCAAGGGAAGACAACTGACCATCAGATAGTAGTCTTTCATTCAGCAACCATGTCTTGGTGCCACTGTTTACAGAGTCCAGAATCTAATCAGTTGTCATTCTAGACAGCAGGTGGCAAGTGGTAAAATGTAGTAAAACAGTAACTTTTCCTCTTTAGAAATGGCTTCAAAACCTGAAAGGCTCTGTGCTGTTGAATCCTACCCTTCTGGTTATATAACTGACCCAACCTGGGCCAACTGCATTTTCTTTGCTGGAAATGTGAATTTTGGAAGAGGGAGGCAGATAGACTTCAGGTTTCAAAACTGGGTCACATTATTATGGCAAGACTCTAAAAGGAAGGCTCTTCTTCTGTAAATTCAGGTGTACTTAAAGTATAGGTTTTTAAAAACTATATTTTTATAGGTTTTGATTATCTTTTTTTTGTAGATACTCTACAATTTCAATTTGGATTTTTTTATCCAAGTGTCTATATCTGTCAGTACCAGGTAGACAAACACTGACTCCATGTTCATTAGGGGCAGTTGAGGGCTGCGCTCCATTAATGCTCACTTAGAACCATAGAAAATATTGCCAGTCACTGCAGCACAGGTTAGAGAAGGACACAGAATAGTACCTCAGATGCTTCTGGCTCATATTTTATTGGCTGATTCAAGTCACATCACTATGCCTAAATTTAGGGGTGTAGGGAAACACAGTCCTATTGTGGTGTCCTGGAATGACAAGAAGTAGAAACACTAGAAAGATTGACAAGAGGCTGCAGTGTTAACACACCGGTTGAAGGAATTTTTGTTTTGGGTTTTGTAATGATCAGAGAATGTTGTCTGTGCTTTTCCTAAATTTTAGAATTTACTAAAGGTTGCCTAGTAGTTGAATAGGTGATCAGTTTTTGTGACTGCTTCATGAACACTTAAAGAAGATACATTACCTGTATTCAACATATTAATTAAATATAACAAATATAATTAATAATGATATTAATATTGTTTTTCTTCTCAAGTGTTTTGTTATATCTTAACTTATTCTGGCCTCATCACAATCTCATGAAATATTCTGGGCAAGTGCTATCCCCTTGATTTTTACAATGGAGGACACTGAGTCCTAGAAATGTTAAGTGACTTGTTCAAGGTCACAAGGTATTCAAGTTTAGCTTTCGCCCCACGTTGCGAAGCCTGAGTTCTCCATGCTTCCCACTAACAAGTTCTACTTTCTTATTCAAGAGGATGCTAAGAATATTTACTGGTTAGACTATTTTAATTTCTATAACAACAGAACAGAGTTTGACCTTCTGAATTGGCCTTTATGAAAGCTCATGGGGAATTAAGCTGCCTGAGAGACTTGAGATGAGAGATTTTCCTAAATCTTTTATATACTGTAAACATACAGCAGGCAGGGGGCACAACTTCCCTTTGCACAGTGGGAGGTAAAAGGGAGGGATTAATAAACATGGGGGAACGAACTGCTCTTTGGGCATTTTTAATGTTTAAGAGCTTTCATTAATTGTCACACTTGTGCCCTTACTTCAGTCAGGTACGAGGTAGTGTACCTTTAGTCTCTAATCCTCCTGTCAGTGCTCACACACCTGCGGTCGCAGGGCCATGGCTATCCAACAGGAGGTGAACAACAACGTGAGCAGGAAAATCACTCACTGCCTTAGGCTCAGAGCTTCTTTACTCTTTCCACTTAGGAATGCTACTGCTTCACATTCTCTAAGGTGTTGCTTTCTGTACCTGCCAGGACCTTCAAGATTTTGTTGATCTTTCTCCAGCCTTGCCTAAAACCACAGACTTGATCCTTTCCTGCTCTCTGCTGACCTAAGGCTTCTGTTTTACGCGTCCCATTTTGCAGGACTTGTTGGATTCCTGACCCATTACCTCCTCTGACTGCAGATTCATTCCTGCTCAAATCTGGTTAGAATTCAAAATTCCTCACTTTGCTTTGTTCTGATGATCGCTGCCCTCATCAGTACTTGGGCATGATACTTTATGCTTTAATTTGGTTACTCTACAGTTTTCCTAATAATGCTTCATTGTTCTCTCATTAGTTATCTGAAAGTGAATGTGAAATGTGCAGTAAACTCTGAAGTGACTGTAACCATGGGAGGCGTGCAATGACGTTTCTGAGGAAGAAACACATAAAAATGTCTGCCTTTTCGGGATTAGACTTTTCCATGTTGAGCCATACAATGTTTGAATCTGGAAAATATACCTATTTCTCAAAATTCGGAATGAAGTTTCAAACCCTTTCCTATTCCCCACCCAAGAGTTCTAGTAGGGGGAAGATTCCAGAGAATTTTGATAGGAGAGGCAAAAAGAGCAGTGCTTCGACCTTACGGAACAGCAAGGGCAGCCTTTCTCTAAAATATCAGTTTCTCAAATTTGGCTGGGCTTTTGATTTGGGGGCTGGAGATCTTGCTGAAGTGCAGTTTCTTAGGCCTCATCTGGAATATCTGATGGCAACATGGTCTGGTAATCTGAATTATTAAACCAACTCTCTAAGTGGTTCTGATGCCCTGGTCCAAAAGATTGGTATTTGAAAACCAGTGCTCTTAACAACTAGGTGTGACAATTAAGCAGATCAGAATTGAGAGAGAGAAAAATCTTACAAGATACCATTGATAAAGACACTATATTTTACTTAAGTCTGACAAAAGAGCAACTGAGGGGAAACAGAGAATTCTCCCTAATTATTATTAAAGTTCTTGGTACAAGACACTGAATAACCTCAAAACTAATTGTTAGAGTTTGAAACTTAGAAGAAGAGGATCAGGGAATCATGATGAAATCAAAATAGTAGGTTCTAGGAGAGACACATTTCCCTTACCAACACCTAGCTAATAGTTTCACCAGTTTCCTACTGATGATTAATTGAGAGTTAATGTTAGATAGTAGTGTTCTGTAGTTGACATTCATTATTCCATCTTTATAGTTCTTTCCTCATTGCATGTGTTTCATTGTTCTTATTGATATTATTTCATCATGGGTGTCTTTCTTTTTTTTTTAATGAAGTCTCAAAGTAAATTGTCCCTTAGCTATTTTTATAGATAAGTAAATCATCACTAGGGAGGTCCTGAGTGTCAACTGCAGTCAAGTATGTGGTGTCTAGAGTGTGAGGAGTACAAAAGCAGCTCCCCTTACAAAATTCTATCTTAGGAAGATTTGCTTCAGGGTGATGATTCAAAATATTTAAGAATTGCTGTGGCAATAGAAATTAATGTATAAAAATACATTTAAGATTTCTTTTATTCTCTAAGTTAAGTATGTGTACATATGTACAAAATCATACAACTGGTTACCTAGTGACATAAATCATTCATCCAACTTAATAATTTTTCAAATCAGTTGTTGATTTGCTTAGGAATTAACAGTATGATCTTTTGTCATAGCTTTTACTGACTAAACACTGCTCCTGTCTGAGCTGTGATTTGACACTGGGAAGTACATACACTACTCCAGTGACTTTATTAAATGGATAGTGAATAGGTTCCTGGGATCTGTACTTTGAGTATCTTGGAAGCAGCTGGCTGCCATGCCTGCATGTGTGGAAAGCCTGTTTCCTAATCCCTTTTCAAATGGTTTGTTGCTAGTATATAGAAACACAATTGACTTTTGTATGTTAATTTTGTATCCTGTATCTTTACTGAATTCATTTATTGGTTCTAAAGTTTCTTTAATGGAATCTTAGAGGTTTTGTAAATATAAGATTATGTCATCTGCAAACAGAGATAGTTTTAACTCTTCCTTTACAATTCAAATGTATTTGATTTCCTTCCATCCTCCCTCCTTCCCTCCCTCCCTCCCTTCCTTCCTTTTCTTTCTTCCTTCCTCCCTCCCTCTCTCTCTTGTTCCCTTTCTATCTTCAATTTTGTCAAACTGCTGTAATTAGGACTTCCAGTACAATATTAAATAGGAGTGTCTAGAATGGACATCCTTGTCTTGTTCCTGATTTTAGAGGAAAAGCTTCTGGATTTTCACCAGTTAGTACAATTTTAGCTATGGGCATTCATATGGAAACATGAAGAACCATGAATAGTCAAATCAATCCTGAGAAAGAAAAAAGCTGGAGGCATCACTCATCCTGATTTCAAAATATATTATGAAGCTATAGTAATTAAAACAGTATGGTATTGGCATAAAGACAGATAGTATAGGCCAAAAGGACAGAATAGAGAGCGTGGAAGTCAGTCCACGAGTGTACTTCCCATTGATCTTTGACAAAGGTGACAAGACTTTAATGGAGAAAGGAAGGTCTCTTCAATAAATGATGTTGGGAAAACTGGATACCTACATAAAAGAATGAAACTGGACTCTTATCTTAATATGATACAGACCAATCAACTCAAAAGGGATTAATGTAAGACCTGAAACTGTAAAACACAGGGGGACAGCTTCACAACACTGGTCTTGGTAATTATCCCATGGATATGACACCAAAAGCATAAGCAACCAAAACAAAAATTTAAGAAGTGGGATTGTATCAAACTAAAAGGCTTCTGCACAGCTAAAGGAAGCAATCAACAGAGTGAAAAAGGCAACCTAGAGACTGGGAGAAAATCTGTGCAAACCATATATTTGATAAGAAGTTAATCTCCAAAATATATGAGGAATTCCTACAATTCAATACCAAAAAATATCTAATAACCCAATTTAAAAAATGGGCTAAGAACTTGAATAGACATTTCTCCAAAGAAGACATACAAATGGCCAAAAGGTATATGAAAAAATGCTCACCATCCCTAATCATCAGAGAAATGTAAAACAAAACTACAATGAGATATCACCTCATACTTCTCAGGATTGTTATTTTTATATAAAAAAAGACATCTTGTTGGTGATGATGTGGAGAAATTTGAACCCTTGTGTACTGTTGATGGAAATGCAAAATAGCACAATTCTTGTAGAAAACCATATGGAGGAAGATGGCGGCATGAGCAGGGCAGCAGAAATCTCCTCCCAAAACTATATATATCTATGAAAATACAGCAAATACAACTATTCCTAAAAGAGAGACCAGAATACACAGGAAAGCGCACAGCATGCAGCTACACCTGAGAGGACATGGCACCCCACGAGGCGGGTAAGATACGAAGCTGCGACCCGGTGGAACCCGAGCACTCCCCCAACCCAGCAAACTGGTGGGAGGAGAGGATTCAGAGCCGGGAGGGTGTGGAAGTACACCCCGCGAAGTAGCCAGCCCCGGTGATCTGTGCGGGGAGTGCTGACACACATCATGTGGTGTAGAGGAGACTGGAGAGACAGAGGGTGCAGGATCTGAGTGGGGAATGCGCCAGGGTGCTTGCAGCCAGCTCCCGGAAAGGAAAAAAAAGAGAAAAGCGCATGCTTTTTTCAGCGGTCTTAAAGAGACAGGAGCCCAGCGAAGGAGCCAGACAACCCCGGCACACTCAGCCCAGCAGGCTGGGAGTCATGGAGAGTTTCGGATCCCTTAGCTGGCAACTGGGAAGGGGTGGCTGCACGTAGACTTCTCACAGAGATCAACAGCCTCCCATTAGATCCCACCCTGGCCAGAGCTATTAAGGGCCGTGCAGAGCAGCACGGCCACGGCTGCGGAATAGTGGAGCAACAGCGCCACCTACAGCATCCCCACAGAATCTACTCCTGGTGGGCATTTTTGTTTTGTTTTGTTTTGTTTTTTGTTTTTTCTTCTCTTTCTTTTTTCTTTTTTTTTCTTTTTAAAGTCTTAAAGAGCCCAGCTGACATACGTGCCAACTACCAGCGACCACTTCTCTAGCCATGAAAAGACAGAGGAATATGGTTCAGACTAAGATCAACCAGACAACCCCAGAGAGGGAGCCTGAAGGGATGGAAATGCACAGTCTTCCTGAAAAAGAATTCAGAATAAAAGTCATAACAATGCTGATGGATCTACAGAGAAATGTGCAAGAGCTGAGGGAGGAAGTGAGGGAAGTGAGGAAAGACAATGCAGAAATCAGACAAGCGATCGACGGGCTTAACAGCAGACTGGATGAGATGCAAGAGACTGTTAATGGAATAGAAATCAGAGAAAAGGAATACAGAGAAGCTGAGGCAGAGAGAGATAAAAGGATCTCAAGGAATGAATGAATATTAAGAGAACTGTGTGACCAATCCAAACGGAACAATATTCGCATGATAGGAGTATCAGAAGAAGAAGAGAGAGAAAAAGGGATAGAAAGTGTCTTTGAAGAAATAATTGCTGAAAAATTTCCCACGCTGGTGAAGGAAATAGTCTCGCAGTCCAGGGAAGCACACAGATCTCCCAACACAAGGGACCCAAGGAAGACAACACCAAGACACATAATAATTAAAATGGCAAAGATCAAACATAAAGACAGAGTATTAAAGGGAGCTAGAGAGAGAAAAAAGATCACCTACAAAGGAAAACCCATCACTATCATCAGACTTCTCAACAGAACCTTACAGGCCAGAAGAGAATGGCATGATATACTTAACGTTATGAAACAGAAGGGCCTCAAACCAAGAATATTGTGTCCATCACGATTATCATTTAAATAAGACAGAGGGATTAAACAATTTCCAGACAAACGAAAGCTGAGAGAGTTTGCCTCTCATAAGCCACGACTACAGGCTATCTTAAACAGACTGCTCTAGAGGGAAGCACCCCTAAGGCTAAAAAGATGTCACCAGAGAAAATAAAATCATAGCAAAGAAAGAAGACCATCCAAATACTAACTAAAGGCAAAGAATAAAACACCTAGTATATAAAGAATGGAGGAAGAAGAATAAGAAGGGAGAGAAATAAAGAAACATCAGACGGTGTTTACAATAACTTAACAAGAAAGTTAAGTTAGATTGTTAGATAGTAAAGAAGCAACCCCTGAACCTTTGGTAACCACGAATCTAAAGCCAGCAATGGCAATACGTACATATCTATCAAAAATCACCCTAAATGTAAATGGACTGAATGCACCAATCAAAAGACACAGAGTAACAGAATGGATAAAAAAGCAAGACCCATCTATATGCTGCTTACAAGAGACTCACCTCAAACCCAAAGATATACATAGACTAAAAGTGAAGGGATGGAAAAAGATATTTCATGCAAACAACAAAGAGAAAAAAGCAGGTGTGGCAGTACTTTTCTCAGACAAAATAGACTTCAAAACGAAGAAAGTAGCAAGAGATAAAGAAGGACATTACATAATGATAAAGGGGTCAGTCCAACAAGAAGATATAACCATTATAAATATATACGCACCCAACACAGGAGCGCCAGCATATGTGAAACAAATACTAACAGAATTAAAGGAGGAAATAGACAGCAATGCATTCATTTTAGGAGACTTCAACACACCACTCACTCCAAAGGACCGATCAACCAGACAGAGAATAAGTAAAGACACAGAGGCACTGAACAACACACTAGAACAGATGGACCTAACAGACATCTGCAGAACTCGGCACCCAAAAGCAGCAAATTACACATTCTTCTCAAGTGCACATGGAACATTTTCCAGAATAGACCACATACTAGGCCACAGAAAGAACCTCAGTAAATTAAAAAATACTGAAATCCTACCAACTAACTTCTCAGATCACAAAGGTATAAAACTAGACATAAATTGTAGAAAGAAAACCAAAAGGCTCACAAATACATGGAGACATAATAACATTCTCCTAATTAATCAATGGGTTAATGACCAAATCAAATCAGAAATCAAAGAATTTATGGAGAGTAATGACAACAACAACACAAAGCCACAACTTCTGTGGGACACAGCAAAGGCAGTTCTAAGAGGAAAGTATATTGAAATCCAGGCCTATCTAAAGGAAGAAGAACATTCCCAAATGAATAGTCTAAAGACACAACTACTGAAATTGGAAAAAGAACAAATGAGGCCCAAAGTCACCAGAAGGAGGGACATAATAAAGATCAGAGAAGAAATAAATAAAATTGAGAAGAATAAAACAATAGAAAAAATCAATGAAACCAAGAACTGGATCTTTGAAAAAATAAACAAAATACACAAACCCCTAGCCTGACTCATTAAGAGAAAAAGAGAATCTACACACATAAACACAATCAGAAATGAGAAAGGAAAAATAACGATGGACCCCACAGAAATACAAAGAATTATAAGTGAATATTATGAGAATCTATATGCTAACAAGCTGGAAAACATAGAAGAAATGGACAACTTCTTAGAAAAATACAACCTTCTAAGACTGACCAAGCAAGAAAAAGAAAACCTAAACAGACCAATTACCAGCAATGAAATTGAATCAGTAATCAAAAAACTACCCAAGAACAGAACCCCCGGACCTGATGGATTCACCTCTGAATTCTACCAGACATATAGAGAAGGAATAACACCCATTGTCCATAAAGTTTTCCAAAAAATAGAAGAGGAGGGAATACTTCCAAACTCATTCTGTGAAGCCAGCATCACTCTAATACCAAAACCTGGCAAAGACCTCAACAAAAAAGAAAACTACAGACCAATATCCCTGATGAACGTAGATGCAAGAATACTCAATAAAATATTAGCAAACCGAATTCAAAAATACATCAAGAGGATCATACACCATGATCAAGTGGGATTCATCCCAGGGATGCAAGGATGGTACAACATTCGAAAATCCATCAACCTCATCCACCACATCAACAAAAAGAAGAACAAAAACCACATGATCATCTCCATAAACGCTGAAAAAGCATTTGACAAAATACAGCATCCATTCATGATTAAAACTCTCAACAAAATGGGTATAGAGGGCAATACCTCAACATCATAAACGCCATATATGACAAACCCAAAGCTAACATCATACTTAACAGCGAGAAGCTGAAAGCTTTTCATCTAAGATCGGGAACAAGACAGGGATGCCCACTCTCTCCACTGTTATTCAACATAGTACTGGAGGTCCTAGCCATGGCAATCAGACAAAACAAAGAAATACAAGGCATCCAGATTGGTAAAGAAGAAGTCAAATTGTCACTACTTGTAGATGACATGATACTGTACATAAAAAACCCTAAAGACTCCACTCCAAAACTACTAGAACTAATATCTGAATTCAGCAAAGTTGCAGGATACAAAATTAACATACAGATATCTGTTGCTTTCCTATACACTAATGATGAACTAACAGAAAGAGAAATCAGAAAAACAATTCCATTCCCAATTGCATCAAAAAGAATTAAATACCTAGGAATACACCTAATGAACGAAGTGAACGACCTGTACTCTGAAAACTACAAGACCCTCCTAGGAGAAATTAAATAGGACACTACCAAATGGAAATGCATCCCATGCTCTTGGCTACGAAGAATAAATATTGTCAAAATGGCTATACTACCTAAAGTAATCTACAGATTCAGAGCAATCCCTATCAAACTACAGCTTTGTTCAATGAACTGGAACAAATAATTCTAAAATTCATATGGAACCACAAAAGACCCCGAATAGCCAAAGCAATCCTGAGAAGGAGGAATAAAACAGGGGGAATTACACTCCCTGACTTCAAGCTCTACTACAAAGCCACAGTAATCAAGACAATTTGGTTTTGGCACAAAAACAGACCCACAGACCAGTGGAACAGAATAGAAAATCCAAACATTAACCCAAACATATACAGTCAATTAATATTTGATAAAGGAGCCTTGGATATACAATGGGAGATGACATCCTCTTCAGCAGCTGGTGTTGGAAAAACTGGACAGCTACGTGTAAGAGAATGAAACTGGACTGCTGTCTAGCCCCATACACAAAGTTAAACTCAAGGTGGATCAAAGACTTGAAGGTAAGTCATGAAACCATAAAACTCTTAGAAAAAAACATAGGCCAAAATCTCTTGGACATAAACATGAGTGACTTCTTCATTAACATATCTCCCTGGGCAAGGGAAAGAAAAGCAAAAATGAACAAGTGGGACTATATCAAGCTGAAAAGCTTCTGTACAGCAAAGGACACTATCAGTAGAACAAAAAGACATCCTACAGTATGGGAGAATATATTCATAAATGACGTATCTGATAAGGGGTTGACATCCAAAATATATAAAGAACTCATGCACCTCTACAAACAAAAAACAAATAATCCAATTAAGAAATGGGCAGAGGACATGAATAGACACTTCTCTAAAGAAGAAACTCGGATAGCTAGCAGGCACATGAAAAGATGCTCCACATCGCTAATCATCAGAGAAATGCAAATTAAAACCACTATGAGATATCACCTCACACCAGTGAGGATGGCCAACATCCAAAACAGAAACAACAACAATTGTTGGCAAGGATGTGGAGAAAAGGGAACCCTCCTATACTGCTCGTGGGACTGCAAATTAGTTCAACCATTGTGGAAAGCAGTATGGAGGTTCCTCAAAAAACTCAAAATAGAAGTACCATTTGACCCAGGAATTCCACTCCTAGGAATTTACCCTAAGACTGCAGGATCCCAGTTTGAAAAAGACATATGCACCCCTATGTTTATCGCAGCACTATTTACAATAGCCAAGAAATGGAAGCAACCTAAGTGTCCATCAGTAGATGAATGGATAAAGAAGAGGTGGTACATATACACAATGGAATATTATTCAGCCATAAGAAGAAAACAAGTCCTACCATTTGCAACAACATGAATGGAGCTACAGGGTATTATGCTCAGTGTAGTAAGCCAAGCCGAAAAAGACAAGTATCAAATGATTTCATTCATATGTGGAGTTTAAGAACAAAGAAAAAAACTGAAGGAACAAAAAAGCAGCAGACTCACAGAACCCAAGAATGGACTAATAGTTATCAAAGGGAAAGGGACTGGGGAAGATGGGTGGGAAGGGAGGGACAAGGGGGGAAAAGGGGCATTACTATTAGCAGACGTAATGTTGGGGGGGGCACGGGGAGGGCTGTACAACTTAGTGAGGACAAGTAGTGATTCTACAGAATCTCACTACGCTGATGGACAGTGACTGTAATGGGGTTGGTGGGGGGACCTGATGAAGGGGGTAGTTTAATAACCATAATATTGCACATGTAATCGTACATTAATGATATCAAAATAAATTATTTAAAAAAATCAAAGAAAAAGCAAAAAAAAAAAGAAAAGAAAACAGTATGGAGGTTCCTCAAAAAATTAAAAATATAATTACCATATGATTCAGCAATCCTGCTTTTGGCTTTATATATATAAAATAATTGAAATCATGTTCTCAATGAGATATTAGTGCTCTCATGTTCACTTAAGTACTGTTCATGATATCTAAGTTGTGGAAACAAACTAAATGTATGTGGACAGAAGAGTAGATATAAAATATTATTCAGCCTTATAAAAGAAAGAAATTCTGCAATTTGTGACAACATGGATGGACCTTGAGGACATTATTCTAGGTGAAATAAGCCAGACACAGAAAGACAAATACTGCATGGTTCTACTTACATAAGGTATCTAAAATAGCCAACTTCATAAAATCAAAGACTAGAAAAGTGGTTAGTAGGGGCTGTGCGAAAAAGGAAACAGGGAGTTATTAATCAGTTGGTGTTAAAATAAATAAGCTCTAAAGATCTGCTTTAGAATACTTTACATACAGTTGATGACACTGTATTGTACTCTTAAAATATTAAGTGTTCTTATCACAATAAATTTTTTTTAATGAAAATACTTTACAAAATGGATTATGACTTCTAGCTCAGGAGTGAATTTTGAGAACTGAGAGACTTCTGAAAGTTTTCGACAGAGAAGTGCTATGATAAAAATGACTTTTTAACCTGTTGCTATATAGTGGATCATTTGAAGACAGCAATGGTGAGTAGTTGGGGAAACAAGATATATCAGTTTCCTATTGCTGTTATAATGAAAACTTAGTACCTTAAAACAACACAAATTTATTATCTTATAATTCTGAAGGTCAAAAGTCAGAAATGGGGGTAGGCTTTCTCTAGACGCTCTGGGGAGAATGTTTCCTTATCTCTCCCAGCTTCTAGAGGCTACCTGTGTTCCTCAGCTCATGTATCCTTCCCTCTGCCTTCAAAGCTAATAGGATAATACCTTCAAATCTTTTCTGACTCTGAACCTCTGCTCTCATCATGTTTTCTTTGACTGTGGCCCTTTTATTTCCTTCTTCACTCCTGAGATTACGATAACCCAGCTATATAATCTGGGAAAATGTCCCCACACCAAAATGCTTAATTTAATCACATTTGCAAAGTCCGCTTTTGCCATGAAAAGTAACATATCCACAGGTCCTGGAGATTAGGACACATAAATCTTTGGGGGGCCATTATTCTGCTAACCACACCAGTATATGACATAAATTCATACATAAATTAATGAAGAACTGAACTATAGTGGTAGCTATGGGATTAACACCCCTGTTTACCTATCTCTGTAACTAATCAGACATAAACATCTATTACCTCTTTCTATGCATTATCCCTTGGAGCTATTTTTTACTTTTCATTCCTACTGAAACATTCTTCACTTTGCCATTTTTTTGTTTTTGCCAACTGTTCACTTCAACAATGATTTCCTATATCTTCTGCTATCCAGGTTTTTCTAGTTCATGGTTAAGTTGCATTTCATCCTGCAATGAACCATATTTAGGCTGTTTTCTTCCCTGATCTCGGAGACCTAGGTTGAGTTTTTATTGTTTAGTCATTTTGCAGAGTATTAGACAGTTCCACAAATATGGTAGGTGGTTGGACTGAGTTTATTCACTGCATATCACACAGGAAATTCAACCAAATGGCCCATTTTGTACACCCCCTCCCACAAAAAGCCCCCCAAACAACAACAAAAAAACTCAACCAAATAGTTTTCCGAATCATGCACTTGAGTAGCATCCCAGCTCTGAATCATCTTTGGCTGTTCCCTCTCTCCACCTTCCTAGTCAATGAATGATTTCCATGAAAACAACAGCAAAGAATCCAAAAGGACAGTTAGTTACATCTTCTCATTTTAGAAAGGAAAATCTAGAGCTTAGAGAGATGTCATGATGAGGTGACTGAATTATTGGATGGTAATATAACAATACTCAAAACCCAGACTCTTGAGTTATTTCTGTAACAATGGTCTTGCTGTTACACTACACTGTCAAAATCTGCATCACTGAAAACTAAGTGCCCATATATCCATCAAAAGAACTGCTTCTTTCAAAGCACTGTGAAGAGAAGAAAACTTACGGTAGTCTCTGTTTTCTGCTTTTCAGTCAGTTGTGCTAATATGTATTTTGTAAATATAAGGCACAGTGTCTAAAATGGTGGAAAGGAAATGAGATAAAACCTTCCACTTTTTAGAAAGCATGTACCCTAGGACAAGCCTATTGAAAGCAATAATTTGACACTGTTCTTCCTCCTAAATAAAGTGACAACTCAGTATTGCTATTGAAATAGGAAACCATTTATTAGATTTATCAGAGCAGATATTTCAGGTTAGTTAGACTCTTTGGCTTTCCTTATCTGCCCCTGAAATCCAATGGTGCCTGGGTCCGTGGGTCAGTTTTGGTCCATTCCACAGAGCACAGTCAGATAAAAGAGCAGAACATGAATCTCTGCTGGCTGGCTGACACGTGGACATTATCCTTTCACTCATTAAAAGGATTCTACAAGATCCACTTTCATAGTCGTGCAAATATGGGAGCTGCCCTTTAAAACTGCTAGTCTGAGGTTGGGATAGTTATTTTTATCACTGCCTTGCTTGGTCAAAAACCTTTAGTGGCCCCTCAATTTTCAAACAAAAAGACTTTAATCACAAGATGCATGAAAATGAGGTGATTAAGTCAGGTGCTGGGTGAAAGCAGGCATATTGGAAAGTCCAGAGTTAGCTGCTTTCTCCTTGAAGAAGCAAGAGGATGAGGAACAACTTAAAGAGACAGGCATAAGAAAGCTCCCACAGTTCCTTCCTAGCAGTGTCTTCCAGGACTGCTATCTGGCCATGGAAGGACCATCAGCTGACCAGTGAGGAACTGAGAAATAAATTACATCTAATGTCTTTCTACTTTCATCTCTTAAAGAATATACTCATTTCCTCTTAGTCGGGAATATGGGCAGTTCCCAGGGACTGGGTTTTACAAGGAAAAAGTGTAGAATGTCAGTGTCATAACAGATATTCAGAGGGTGTATATGTATGTGCATGTGTGTGTGTGTTAAATCCTGAAACATGACTCTTGAATTACTACAGCATGTTCTACTCTTCACAGAAAAGACAGATTTCACAGTAAGTCATTTACTATGAATGTACCAACACCACAGAGTTAAAAAGTACAAATGTTACAGCCAGAAATAACGGGTTTCTTGGAATGTGTTTGGGAAATCTTTTAAGATTTTAGCTGTCTAAAACTCTGCCTGCAGGGATTTTCACATAGGCTCTGTCATACCCTATCAAAGGCCAGCTATCACAAATGGGGGAACAAGTGTTCCAATATAGAGTGATTATATTTCAGTATCCAAAGTGAGAGCAGGAATAAACAGGTAAGGAACGGGAAAATTTTCCAGAGGACTGTGCTTTATTGCTGCAAACACCCACCCTAGGCTAACTTCACCTTAAATCACTGTAGTAAATAACTGCAGAACGTCAAAAGGAATAAAAACTTACTGAACATTTTGACACCTATTAAGTAACAATCTTTTAACTGACAATATGCTTAAGGGTGATGAAGTATAATTGTGACAGCTCTGGCAACTTGGCTAACCTGCAAATTCTATTTAGCTAAACACAGACCCACCAAATGAAATGAAAATATGTGGCCATTCCACTGTGGCAAATACAGTAAGACAACAATAAAGTGATAAATTATAAGGAGGAATGGGGAACTGGAGGACCTTTGGAAAATCCAATGGTGCTAAGAAGTGATTCTGGGAAGTCAGGAAAATCTAGGAAAGAAAGAAGAAAAATGACATAGTGATCACCTAAACTAAGTCAGGGGTGGCCCCTGCTTTCCAGGATATGAGCACATCACGATCCCTGCATCACTAAAACGATGGTTCCAGTGCTTGCAAGAACAGGAACAGAAAATCCATTTGAAATCAAGCTGAGATAAAATCTGTGGTCCTTTTAAAGATTATGTGCATGTGAAAGAATTCTAAATTATTGCAAGGTTAAACAAGCAAGCAAGTGTAACCAATGTCTTTGCCTGCCCATTAAGAAAAAGGAATTATATCAATGTTCATGTACTAGGGAATATTTCTGTCTTATTCTTGTTTATACTGCAAGTGTCTAAAAACGAGTCATACACAAATATTTTTGAATAAGCATGGGGAAAGGAATTTGGTATTTGCAAACTGATACTGATCAGGAATTCTTATAATTTATTTATATTAGAAACACTTGAAACTATATCTGGGCATTATATACAACAGGCTGTCAATAACTTTTTAATATAATAGGTGGTGTATAGCTGTATTACATATATAATCCATGTATCTATATTACATGTAATTATAATTACATTATTATTATATAGAATAATTCCATATTATATGTAATTGATAGAAGTTCTGAGTGGGAGGGGCTGTGCTTATTAAAAATAATTTTAAGGAAAGATAAAAATGCACTACTTGAATAGCTAAGACAAAATTGTTATTAGGCTAGCAGAGGTTTGAGATGGAATTTGAAGAATTTAGCACTACTTAGTAAGAAATTGTTTACTTTGAGGATTTGAGCTATGAAAATGAAGGAATACCAGGTCTTGTTTTGTTGCCTTCCATAGTATGCTTCCAGAGTGTACACGAGTATGTGTCCTTCTACATATTTGGTTGGCCAGGTATGGGAATAATAACCTTTCCCTTAATCCAGCAGAGACACTAGATAAGTGATTGTGAAGTGCTGGAACAATGCCGGGAGATGTTCAGATCAACTGGGGCTTCCAGATTAACATCCGAGATGGAGATTTTAAGACCACACATGTGGGTAGTAGGGAAATCATGAGGAATTCCTGTCCTTGCCTCCCAATTAAGGACAGATATTACATATGATTTCAGAGATGAGTAAATAGGAAACAATATATACTAATGAGATCTATGAACAGATTTTGTGGTATAAAAGGAGAACATCTAAGGTGCAGGTGCAAATAATGACAATAATACATCATAGTACATGGAGGAAAATTTTAAAGCTGTTGCTTTATAATTTCAATAATTCAAAACAGAAACACTATGAAACACTGAACAAAGTAAGTAAGGCAAAAGACTGAGATAAAAACAGAGGCAGATAAGTAATTAAATATCAGGATGATACTAAAAACTGCCATCTGATAAGTAAAATGTACACTAGTTATTGTAAGGATAAAAACTGACACCACAGAAAAGGGAATCACTGATGTGAGACACACATTTTAGAAACTTTTCCAGGATACAGGGTGGAAGGATTAAGATATGAAGATGCTGGCAGTGGAAATCAAACATGAAAGATTAAGGAGAACCGACATCACAGATAAATGAACCAGCTATCAGAACAAATGGTAAAAAATCAGTAATCAAAGTTGTCATGATAGAAAACTCTCCTAAACTGAAGAAAGTGTTGCGTCGGCAGAGTGAAGAGGCTCACTGTGAAGCAGGCAGCGTTAATGAAATGAAGCCAATATTTACGCACACCCTGCTGAGATATCTGAATTTGAAAGGACAAAGAAACAATATCTTACAAATATCCAAGTAGTAAAAATCAGATTATCTGTGTAAAAAATTAAGTACATCATTGCTAGATGGTAATGCTAGAAGCAATAGGTAGCGTAGTGAGGGAGACAAAGACGATATCATGACTAAAGATCCCACTTGCAGGCATATTGCCTTTCTTGGGCAGTGGTAACAAAAAGACGTTGCATGATATGCACAACCCATGTGACGTAGTACTAGTTCCATCTCTGATGATAGTACTGAGAGATATTCTCCGACAAAGATATGAACCATACAGGTAAAGTTGTAGGAGCAGTGGCAATGAGTAGTAAAAGCTAAACAAAAAATATAAACAATTACAGTGATTACAAATTTCACAATACAATTTTTGAAACAAATTTTAAAGAAAAGATTAATTATATAAACTATTAAAATGAAATAAGAAAAACCTGGGTATAAAATCAAGGTCACGCAGTGAGCGGGGGAAGCTGGTGGAAATAAACATTAATGTTCAAAGGGTATTGATTTTTGTATGCATTTTGTACCCAGTCATCTGGATGACTATCCTAGAAAGTTAATGTACTTGTGTTTTTACATACACCATCATTTCATCTATAATTGTTCATAATATCTATTCTTTTACAATAGTTTTCTCACTTATTTCTGCTTTTTGTTTCTCTACAGGCTTCTCAGAGATCAACACAAAACCCTCTGTTGCCACTGGAAGTGCCCAGGGAAGTCCTGCATTCCAGAACTCCTAGTTACCAAGACTGGCTTATCCTTCCCTTTGTTGTTCGGCCCACTCAGTTTCTTGCAATTATCACTGGCAAGGCTGTTTCGGGCCTGAAGGATCCAGAGTAGATTCCTAATGCTTGATTTCCTAGGACTGCCAAGGTATTCAGATGCAGTCAGCTTGAGGCTGTTCTGTGTGGCAAAAATATTCCCTTTGATTGTGAATTTGTTCTTTGATCTCTATTAACAATGTCAGTCTAGTAAGTGTCAATGTCATGTTGGGAATGCAAGTCTATTCTTTCACATCCAAGCTTCTTGGTAATTTTAGAAGTATATAATGGTCGCTGTTACCCTGGTCTGTGAGTGACATGTGGTCCTAATTAGGAGCCAGACTGTGCATTCAAAACAGCAGGAGGAAAATCCAGGCTGGTCCCAAGGCAATTCTGCAGTGGGGACAAGCTGCTTTCCTAGTTTCAGCCTGTCCTCTCTGATCAGGGGGTCCCAGTCTCTGCCCCCTGGGGTTTACATGCTTCCCCTCCATCCAGACTGCTCAGTTTAGATCTCCTCTGTCCAGAGATGGCTGCTGCTGTCTCCTCAGAACTCAGACTACCGTCACCGTGCTTTCTCCCTGCATCAGTTGTATCATTTCCCCATCTTTCCCCACTATTTGGGGGCCACCCAGCTTCTAATCTGCAGTGTAGGTACTGCCATGACTCCGAGGACTAACTGATTGGAGGCAAGAAGTACTGAAATAGTTCTTCCTCCACTGCATCCCATCTGCTCTAAGTCTGATACTTACATAGGCCTAAATTCTCTAGACTGAGGTCCTGTTCTTTTAACAGGGCTTCTGTTTTGAAAACACTGTCATATTCCTCAGGTCCTGGAATGCTACCCTGATCTCCCAGGCTTTTCTCAGGACCAGCACTCTGTCCTAAACTCCCCTGGTATGGCTGAACACAGACTTTCTTACACTAACTGGTTCCAGCTCTCCCAGGAATCCCTGGCTTTGTGCTCTGATCACCAACTGAGACACTCTGTTTCTGCACTTTGAAGTTTTTTTGTTTAATACACATGTGGACTATGGCCCTACATTATCCTTTTGCTCTTCTGAAGTATTTTGTCCTTGCTCCTGTAACTGGCTCTCATGTGTTACTTTTTTGGGTCTCAACTGAATGCCCCGCATGCTTACTTAGCAAGGTCTCTCCACTTGCTAGGCCAGAATTCAGCATCTTCCATCACTGTACCTTGTACGGCAACTCAGTTCCGTTTTTGACCTCAGAGCCACTACTTTCTGTTGGGCATTACAGAATTTTGCCCTGCATGTGTGCAGCTCAGCCTCTTCCAAGGACCCATGGGGACACCCCATATCTTCTTCTTTATGTAGCTTGGGCCTTTCTGGTGTCTTGCTCAGCAAATGCCAGCTACCTCAGCACCCGGCTCTCCAATCTCTGCCTCCTTGGCTCAGCAAGATCACTGCTTTCTGCTTGGGCCTCAGTTCTCTGCTTCGTGATGGCAAACCGCCCCCTGACAGACAGCTCGGGGAAAATTGGGATTCACCCCATGAGCTTTCCTTCTCTCAAGAATTACAGTTCTGTCAGTGGTCTAATGCCTGAAAAAGGTGATGCCATGTATCTTGTACAGTTATATGGTTGATTTTTTTAGGACACAGTAAGTCTGAAACCAGTTACTCTGCCATGCCCAGAAGCACAGAATGGTTTTGTTTTTACTGATAAGGTAGAAAAGTTTCTGTCAGTTTCACAAGTTGTTATCGGTTTTGTTGTGTACCTTTTTATAGCTGTCAAATTTGGGAAATTCTATATCGAGTTTCCTTCATAAATGAGCTAAATGCAACCATTCTTCTCCAAAGTGGCCAGAGCTACTTTAACCTCATCAAAGAGGAGGGAAAGTCAGAGTGCAGACAAGGGTCTTGACTGACAACTCTTAAAATGCCTAAACTTGAAAATCTTGTAAAAACAGAGGAGCATGTGAATACATGCTGGGGTCTCCCAGCCTTTGGAAGGGATTTGTGCAAAAGAAAGGCCCTTCAACTGCACCAGCTTCATCGTAAATCAGTTTCTGTTGCTGTATTCTGACCAAGGATTTTTGTCTTTGCTACTTGCCATTGTTGTGACATCCACCCTTTGACCAGACCCCTGAATCTTGAACTTTCCTGATACAGAAAAATCAGTCCATTATTTTGTTTGGATTTTCTGACATACCATATTTAGCCATCTTCCCCCAAATGACCATATCCAGCTTCTGATATCTTTTTGTAACAGTAATTCAGACAGATATTAAACTGTCACCCACAAGTGTCCTAACCCTGCCTGATGAATTTATTTTCTGATTTGACTTCTCCATGCTGATTGCTGAGAGTCTGGGTACCTCAGAATAGGAAAGGAAAGCCTGCATAATTACTGGGAATCACAGATCTTCTAAGTGAAAGAAACTGTATTGGAGCCCACAGAGTATTTTAAGTAAAATGGGATTGTAGGAGGCATTGTAAAAGCAGGGATTGTACATCCTGGCAAATGCACCTTTACAAATATGAAATTATTTGTTATAAAAATATGGCATATTTTTTGACACCTGTTTGTGAAACTAGAGTTAGCTACTCAAACTTATTTGATGTGAGAAATTGAACATAATCTCTGGGATTAAAACCCAAAGATAGTAAATGTTGAAATTAAAAAGTAGCTCTGTTCATTCATCATTTAGTATAAAGATTGTCACACAGATATTTTTGAGTGGAGGAGACACTATGTACATGCACACATAAATACTTTCTTTCATATATTATTAGCTCAATATAAATCTGACTCAGATTTTCATTTCCTTGGATTAGCTAAGGCAGGTCTTCCTAGATAAGGATGAAAATATAATATATGTTATATTCTACTTGAAATAACATAGATTTAGGAATTCTACCTTTAATAGTGAAAGACCTTCAAAGATCATTTAATTAAAAAGATAGTAATAAGTGATTCTATTATAATTATTACTAATTACAATTAGTAGTAGTAATTAGTAATTATAACCCATTGCTTATATAAAAAAGGTACGTCAGAGGAATTTATATATAATTTTAGTTCTCTGATAGAAATTCAGATTTCTATCTGATTATTTCTAAATATTTAGGTAAAGCTTTTATTTTCCACACTTGCTTATACATCAGAAAAAGTCTTGGGAGACACATGAAAAGCTAATTAGAACAGTAAGAAATCACTCTTATTTCAGTAAAGATACCTAAAGTAATTTTGAAAGGGAAATTAAAAATTTGGCATTCCCAAAGGCAGGGACCTACATATGGCATCTCAGAGCAGTAGATTAACTCTGGCGAAATGGTCGTTTTTATTCTCTAGTCCTTATCTCTACAATCCATGAAAGTGTTGAGAGAGGTTAGTCAATAATGTGGCTTTGACCTTGTTTGGCTGCAATGGACTGCTCTTATTCATGGTATAATATCCATTGTCCACCTTCATAGGAGTGCCTTTGGCAAAGACTCATTTTCTATCATGTGAATCCGGGGAGATCCCTCCTCCCATTGGTTATTCTCGGTTATGTCTTCTGTTACTGCAACTGAAAGACTACTAACAATTACAAGACTTAATTTTATTCCTTCTGTAACAGATGATAATCCCTACAAAATTTATGTTTGGCTAAAAAGAAAATGTTGGAAGATTCTATATCAACAAGTTTCTGAAAGGTACACTTGGCAGGAAAAACATATCTTTTTAAAGAGGGAAGTTTCATTATAATATCCACAGTATGAAGCATCTGTTCTGCTCACATTCTCTTACATAAAAGCTCAGATCCATAAAAGTTTGTTGTTTAATAGGTAAGTTTAATTTAAAATATATAAGGGGCCAATCTTCATGCTTCTTCAAACTCCCACAGCTCTTATCATTTCCATCATTCATGCTGATCCTGCTTTATAACTTAAAAGTGCTTATGTCATGTCTCAGTTTAAGCATCTTGCAAACAAAGATTTAACTTAACATTTACTGTGCTCCTCAGTGACCCCAAATATCTTTTAGTTGGATTATATATATGCTTCCAGTACTGAGATGAAAAAGATACAGATACTCTTATCTGATATGTACCTTTTATCTGATATGATAAGGTTTTATTGACATATGCTAGTAACTGTCTCAATAGACAATGAATCCTTTCTTTTCATCGCTGCCATGAAAATGGCTTAAGGTCAACTGTTTAAAACCAAAATGATCATATTTTGGATATTATTTTATAATTATTTGGCTAACAGTCAACAATTCTATATATCAGATCAAGTGATTCCATTACTTATAAGTATATTTTGCAATTTGTCTGTCTTGAAGGGATCACCAGAAAATTTCATTGCTAAAATTAAATATTCTTTGTTTATAAATTGTATAAATAACATGAATAAAAGAATCAAATGCATGAATGGCTCTTCCACTGCCAACCTTCTCCAAAGACTTCTCTAAGTACTGGGCCAGGTACCTTCACGTGTCAACCCTGCTCCAATCTGGCTTCTGCCTCCAATATTCCCCCACAACCATTCTTGTTAAGATCTCTGACACATCAGTGTTGCTAAATCTGTTATATGCTTTCCATCCTCCTTTTACTTTGACCTCTCAGCATATTAGACACTGAGGATCCTCCTGAAACATTCTTCTCTCTTGTTTGGTTACATCTCCCGTTCCTAGTTTCCTCTTAGCTCTTTGTTCTTCACAGCCTCTCTTGTTGATTCTTCTCCTCTAAACCGATCTTCAAGGGTTTGGACTCTCAGTAGTTGATCTCATGTTTCCACAGATTTAAATACCATTTGTATGCTGGTGATTTATATTTTATAATCTCTGGGTCCCACCTTTACTTAGACCTCTAAGTTTATATCTCTAACTGCCCCTTTGACATCTTCATTTGGTTGTTTTATACACTTCCCACAATTTACATCATTCTTGTGAATCCCATTCAAGTCATAGTCTTCCTCATGTCAGTCAATGCTACAACCTTTCTCCTCAGTTATTTAATCCAGAAACCTGGGAAAAATCCGATATTCCTTCTTCTCCCAATCCATCCACCTTCAATCTATTAATAAGCCCTGCACGTTTTACTCATAAATTACATCTCAAATCTCACCACTATCCATCTCCATTACCAGTGCTTCAACTTAAGCCGTTTATATAGTAGCACTTGGAACTACTTCAGTAGTCTCCTGAGTTCCTCGACCTCCGGCACTGATACTCCCCCTGCAATATATTCTCCCTATAGCTTCCGGAATGATCTTTTGCCTGTTTTAAAATATTTCAATGGATTTCCATTACACTTTGAATCAAATCCAAACTTCATATGTGGTCTAAAAGGCCTGGTATGGAATGACCTCTGCTTCTCTCTAGAATCTCAATTTGTATCTTTCCTTAGGCTCTAGTCATACTGCCTTTTATTTTCACTCCCAAGATTTTACCCACTTGAAAATATTTTTTCATTCCATTCTTTCTTCATGGAATGCTCTTTCTCTGGCATTTCACATTAAGCTCCTTCTCAGCTTAATTATCACCTCCTAAGCATGATATGAGGATTAACTACTTTTTCTGAATAGGTTCCTTTTCCACCTTATTCTCTGTCATGGTACTACATTTGATTCTTTCATTGCATTTTGTATGCAATAATTTTTATTTATTAGTGGGGTTTTTTGCTTATTATTTTTATCTCCCCACTACACTGTAAATTCCACTAAGGTTTGCTCGGTGTGTAGCATATAGCCAGTATTTTAAATATTCTAAAATACATACTGAATAAACAGATGAAGAGGTGAAGTTTTGATTTCTCAACATCTGGCACATCTGTATGCAGTATAAGCATCTCATGTCTGAACATAGCATTAAGGAATTCTCAAGTGAGTTTTACCAACATATGGATTAGACTGTTGGAGCAGATATTTAACAAGACTGTCTGATGTGTGAACAGTAATGTGCAATTTTTCTCTCCCTATATAACCAGTCTAAATAATCACAAGGTAGAGAGAGGCTGGCCAAGCGCATTGGCTAGTAATTAATTAGACAGTGGAAACTTATGAAAAAACAAAATCCTAAAGTATGGAGTGTGAGAATTGCATTCTTGACCTGATTTCTTTCCTGTAAAATAAGTGATGTTTAAAATGATATCAGCTACTCAGCTTCTCCACATTTAAAATAGAGTTAATAATATCTCTCTTTACTCACCCTCAAGACCACTGGTGAAAATAAATGAAATACATGATAGATCTTTGGGGAAAGGCACTGTAGAAATCTAAGGATGTCCTAGTACAATAGCAAGGAAATGAAAGTTCACCCTCTGCCTGCTCTACATTAATTACCAAAGGCATGTTTTATGAACACTTAAATGATAACTAATTTTATGGTTTTTAAAAATTAATTCACCAAATTCATATTGTGCACCTGCTGCATAGAAGGCAACATATCAGGTCCCAAGGAGCATGACAGAGTTTGCACCTTAAGGTGTTTGCAGTCTCATATAGGGAATAACACATGCAAAAATAACTATACTACAAGCATGTGGAACGTTCTACTAAAACTATTAGACAGAACTATAGGAACTTGGAAGAAGGTGGGATAAGAGTGAGGACTGATAGGTTTACCTTCTCTAATGGGGACAATAAAGCCATTCATCATATTTTACTGGACCTAGAATACCTTGGCACATTGCAAAGCCTTAATAAGTATTTGTTGAAGGAATAATGTGATGAAAGAGCAAATTGGAGTTTCTACCAGAGGAAAAACCTTGGTTCTTGGGGATGCCTCATACTTTATTACAGTCTCACCTCCTTTGAGTCTTGTTTCCTGGTTTAGCCTCATTTCTTCTTTTTTAGTTTATAATCCCAGTTGAATAAGATCTATACAAAATCTTGGCTGTGATAAGCCAAAATCAATGTTGGAAAAATAACATTTCCCACTTTAAATATCCAAACTGAAGCTTAAAGTGACAGCACATTCTTGCAATTTTTCTTCCAGACTTCTAATTCTTAAATTCTTTTTTCTTTCCCTACTGCTTGATTTATTGTGCTAGCCCCCTCCAGTTTTGTCTCTGTTCTTTAGTATACTAGGTCACTTAAAGATTCAAATGCATTCATTTGGTCTCTACTAACACCTCTTTCATTCTGTGGATTAAGTTACAGTTAAGTCTGTACTGAAACTAAGTTTTCTTTAAAATGACAAAAGAATTTAAGAAGAGAAAAATGACAGCCTACTCTATAAAATCTTCATTAAATGATAGCAAGTTTCAGCAGTAGAACCCTTCATATCCTGTGAAGCCCCAAGAAAGAACTTTCAGATGGAAAGACAATATATAAAACAATAAGACAAAAATGGCTCCACTCTGACAGCAGGTAGGAGGAGCGCTGGAATCCCTGGGCCCTTGGCCTCGCCCTCTGCTGCTGTAGCTGGTGATACACCTCCCCAGAGCCCTGCACTTCATCTCAAGTTTGAAAACAACTGCATTTTATCATTGATTAGCTATTGTGATGCCCTGGAGCTTTTTCAGTGGGAACACAACCTACTGCAGCATTGGAAAAAGCAGATAACTTCCAGGTAATTTTATTCCAGAGATATGCCTCAGAAGTGATTTCATTATTTCTAAAATTGATCCCCCTCTTTTCTATTTTCCATAAAATAGAATTTGAAGTTTAGATCATAATATGAGTGTTGATTAATTTTGCTGTACAGATTATGAAAACTATAGAACTTGGGAAATTCTGTAACAGGAGTATTCAATAGTTTGTAACTCACCATTGCTATTGACTATAAACATTGATTTACTAATATGTTAATATTTAGAGATTACCACAGTATATTTCTTTTTCTTACCTTCCAGCTGGTTACAGTTCATATTTACCTGCTTCCTAGAATATAGCAATGAGATAAACAAATTTAAAGTTCCTAATTAAATACTGAAAATGTATAAAGTGGCAATGATATAAATAGCCCTACAGCACAGGTTTTCTCAAGCATGGCTCATATTTTGCACTTAGTAATGGAAAACTCTTGGCTGAGATACATGAATATTTACCTCTATCCTGGCATTGGTACCTTAACTCCAAAATTTTTTGACTCAATAATTTACTTTGAAAGAAGACATTATGATAACCTTATTTTTTTCTAAGTCAGAGTATGTCTAGAAAAAAAGTCCTGAGAAGAATTTATAATAAGAAACCTTGTGGCCATTTGCAGCCAAAGAGAAAGGCTTTAGAAGAAACCAAACCTGCTGACCCATAGATCTTGGACTTCAAGCCTCCAAAACTGTGGGAAAATAAATTTTTGTTGTTCAAGCCAAAAAAAGTAAATAAATAAACCTTTGCAAAGCACTTGTTTTTGCAAATCTACTTAGCGAGATTAGATTAAAAATAATTATTTTTTATCAGCTCTATGCAGAATATATTACCCATTACTTTTTCAAGGTGACTTTTATTTTTAAAAATCAATACTTCACTCAGTGAAAATGTTATGGAATGAGACATGATAATTAGCATAAAGAGATTACAAAATACACAAACTCTCTCCATAGTCATCAATCTTTCATTTTAGGGAAAGTGGTTGCTTGGCCTTAAAACTATAAAGCGTAAGGCACACCCGCTGCCCAACGTATGAAGACATCAATTAACATTTGAGCATGAGCTGGGGATAGGGCCCACACAGAGACCTGACCAAGACATAGCTTCTGTGCTCAAGGAATTTATATTCTAGAGGACAGATGAGGTAAGAATTGTTAAGAATTTACTTGGTTGGAGTAACAGGAGCAAGAGAAATGCCTTACTAATTATGGGGCATCTGTGCTCTTTTGCCCAAATGGGCAGGCACAGTCGGGGCAGGTGCTCAGGGATTTGGGCAGTTCCAGAAAGTATGCTCCTGTTCCCAGATAGGTGGCATCGATCCAAAGCCCCACCCTGACAACTGTTCTTGAGATTCAGGCTTGGGTCCTTGCACACAGCAGCCATGAGAAAGCTGCCAGTGGAAAGGAAAAGGCTGTGTTCTGCCTGATGGTCACTCTGCCAGTGAGTAGGTGGCACAGCTCAATTTGCTGAATGCCTCTGAAGTAGCCACAAAGTAGAAACATTTAAGTTCTCCAGGCAGCCCTCGCACAGGGGCTGCTGGGGAAGTGTCTGTTGCTGTAGTTATCTGCAAGGACATGAGGCTCTTGCTTTTTCCATAAAATTGAATCATTGTTGCAAAATCAAACAAAATGAGAGATGCTGTGCATAATCATTCCTGGAGAAAGACTTTAAAAGAAAGATGATATCGCATAAACGTCTTTATTGTGACATTTAATTATAGTAGAGGAAAAATATGAAAGAAAAAAAAAATTCAACCTGGTTGTTTAAGTACATTATGATTTCCTACCCCAGGGGACCGTTGGGCTGTCAATGCAATGATCATTATAAACCTGCCCAGGAACAAGGAGAGTGTTCTTGAATGACATCAGATGAATAAAGCAGGACACACGATCTGTATGTTTTGTTAAAACTCTTGGAAAATTTGAATGTCAACAGAAGCAGATATAAAAAAGAACCTAAGCAAACACGTACTGAACTCAGAGTCAGAAGATCTGGATTTATGACCTGACTCATCAGCTATGATCAGCACTTGGGCGAATCATTGATCTCAAAGTGATGGAATGGGCATGACGGTATCGACCTCATTCAGAAGCTCTGACTACCAACTAGGATAAAGTGCCTCTCGTTATTTAGGGAACTGGAGACAAGTTAATTAATTCATGATGCCTCAGTTTCCTTACTGTTACTAGAATATAAATTCCTTGAGAACAGAAGCTATGTCTTGGTCGGGTCTCTGTGTGGGCTCCATCCCCAGCTGATGCTTACGTTTGGCTCAGGGGTTAAAAGCACAGATGTTTGAGCCACATGCTGGGGCTGGAATTGATTATTTATTGGCTTTGGTAAGTTACTTGACTTCTCTGTGCCTCTGTTCTCTTGTGTGCAAAATGGGGATCAGACAGTACCGACTTCATGAGCTGTTGTTAAGATGACTTGATTCGACTGTCTGAGTGTTTCTGGGCCAGTGCCTGGCACATAGTTAAGCACTTACTAAACGTTAGCTTTTACTAGTCACAAGAAATGGAAAAACATTTGAGTTGAAGCAGATTCTGAATTTGAATAGGAGCTGAAAGGGGACCCAGATGAATAGGTCACTGCAGCAAACCACAGGGGGACTTCAGTCCTTGTTTTAGGTGTCTTTATTGCTGCTGCAATTTTTGTTTATACAATAAATCACAAACTAAGATGGAGAAGAGTGAACAAATCCACCCTATGTACCAGTCCCTGAGGCACAGCCTACTCAGCGACTGACTGATAAACCAATTTGTGTTGTGGTATTAATGGCTGGTAATGGATTAATGTGCTACCCCTCCAAGGTAATATATTTGCATCTTAAATAGGAACCTTATGCTGTGAGACTGCCTGATGCGGGATCATCAAAGTCTTGGTTCAAACTGGTTTGAGGAAGTTCTTGATTCAGAGGAAACTTGGGGCACTGCTGCAGTCTTGGGGTTTGAGAATCACACAAAAGGAGCTAAATTCTGGAGGGCCCTGAGGCTGCCCACAGCCATTCTTTGTCTGATCCATGAGGCTGAGCAGTTGGGAGAACCACATCATCCTTCCACAGGTAAAAACAGAACCACTACTCAGACCCACTGGATTCGCCACTGCAGGAATCATGCCCACCCTTTGCCCTAATTGCTTCTCTCTTTCCCATCCTGGTCCAAAGAGAAAAGCCTATTTTCACAGTGGCCGAAACAAAACCAATCTGTTCATAAAACAAATACTTCCCACTACTTTGTGTCTACAAAGTTATGTCACAAACATTTTAATGGTCAAAGGATGCTAGATCAAGGACTCACTGAACTAACTGTTGGAGATCAGTCTTCCTTAAGGCATCTTGCATGTATTCCACAAAAAATATTTACTGGGCACCCCCCAAGTGCCAGACATGGGGGACCGAGTAGATAACAAAATCCGATTTCTTACTCTTGTAGAGTTTTCTTTCTGATGGGAGTTATTGTGAGAGTTTCAGGAGGTGGACTTCTCTATGCCCTGCAGTAGGTTGGCCACAGTCACCTCTGCCCAGCAAACATACTGTCTGGCCTCTCCTGTTCTCTATCCCACTTTCCCATATGTCACCCACTAACTCACTTGGCTTAGGGAACCCACAATGTTTCCAATTACCTTCTGTGAGAACCCTGATGTCCTTGCTGAATTAGACACCATTTCTAGTGGCGCTTTAGATATCCAGCCCTAGTGAGACAGGGACCGTGGGTGTAGTCAGAGTAGGGTGAGGGCCTCTGGAAAAAGTGAGGCAGGATATTTACTGTCAGAGCAATGTAACTACATGCAAGGAAACCCCCTACCAAAACTCTGTGTTAAACATAAAGCTCTAGAGTCATTCTTCAGTGAGATCAGTTAATATTCCCCAGATAAAGAAGAGTAGCACATGTTTTTATTATGCTAATCATTTGTAATCATGTGTAAGATTCACGTTAGCATGCTAAAAGGCCCAGGCCTATGTGCTCTCTTTTCTCCTTCAGACCTGATGAGGTGATTTGCAATCTGGACAATTAATAATGGCAAGCAAGCCCAGCCATACACAACACAGTAGAAGGTAGGAAGGATTCCATCTTAAAAATAAGATTGCATTTTAATACCCAGGAAGTTAAGAAGTAAGATTCTTAACTTACTCTTTAGCAAACAGACAGTACTTCAGCCCACCTTGGGGGCTGGGCAGGCGGTCTTGTTTGATATGTTCCCAGACCAAGATGCTGGTATCTCAGGGAAAAATCAGAGCAGTAAATTTCTTGTGTTAAGTTTATTTTAAATATTCAGAGACCACTTAAAAAGTCCACACCCCTAAGCCCTTTGTCACATTCCCAACTGGCTATAAAACTTTTAGACAACGCACAACTATGGGCTTTCTTGTCCACTCCTGGTGTGAGCCAGGAGCTCTGTCCTCTCAGTTTATCTCTCCTACCTTGAGTGTTTGCTAAGTTCATTCTTTGACTCCGCAAACAAGAACCCTGGCATCATTAGGAGACTGGACTTGTTCTGAATCCTATGCAAATTGCTGAAGGAAGATTTATTTACTTGTTGATTATGACTCCACTCTGTCACCAGTGCACTCCAACCAGCTATCCTTGTCTTTAAAAGTCTCATTTGAGTGGATGAGTAAAATTCTTGCCATCCCTCTTGACTAAAACCTGATGAAGGCAGGTCTGTGACCGTCAGTCCTTTACTTCTCTAATAACAGATCTTAACACAGGCCTAGGAGCCAGACAGGGACTCACTCCTTCCGTTGTTATTGTCCTCTCCATGCACCTCTTCGGAGCAAACTCCTCCATCCTCTAGCTACAGAGTAAGCATTTCTCATACACCTTAGTGAAGAATGACGCAGTGAAAGGAGTGATGTGGAGATTCTATCTCGGTCTCATTTCAGTCACCCCAAATGTTCTCTTAGATCCATAAGAAAAAAAAAACATGAAAGACTGGAGGTGAGAAAATTGAGATCAATGTGACTAGCAGAATCCCAGCTCTGAGACCTAAGTTAGCTAAGGCTAAGCCTAGGTGTGGCCACTACCTCGTTCTTCCCCTAGAGCTTATCTTCTTCATAGTCCACAGAAGGCACTGCCAGTCAGTTTCCTGGTGGCAGAGTCCAACATAACAGTAGGAGGACCTGTGTCTTCTGATCTCTTAGACATCATATATCTCAGAAAGGAACCAATTCTATTGGGTGTACTATTATTTCTAATCTAGTCAAATGAGTATATTTGGAATGTAATATAAAAGACGCATTTGAATCTTTTTCATGAAGAAAAAACTGGAAGCTTGATTATGTTCTCTGATTTTTCCTATTGCTTTCCAAGAATCAGTTCAAAAGAAGGCAAGGAGATAATGAATTGCTGAAGTGTGAACAGATCATGTAGCAGGTAAACTCAAAACTCATACTTCTGAGACAAGATTGAAAACAGAATGCCACAGAAGGAAATTTACCATGTGATCCTTATTTCTCAGCCTGCATCAGCCTGGGAGTAAAAGTATGTATAAGTCTTACAATAAATAGGGCACTTCTCTGGGCCTTTCTTGAATGACAGCAACTGCAGTGCTATTTTAATTCTCTCTTCTCTTCAAGTTCTTATGTGAGTTCTTATGTCACTGAACACGCAACCATGATAGATGTTGCCTGCCATATGCCTGTCTCCTTTCTGTCTACAGAGTCCCAAAGTGGTGACTGCTGGTGAGAACATTGGGTCCTGATGCAATGCCCAGCCTACCAATGCAAGTGAAGTACCCTGTCAAATAAATGACATTTCTAGCACAGTCGTGTAAACACCAACTGTCACTTTCAGTGTTTTACAGAGGGTGGTGATACTGACTTTTCTATTTTGGCCCTTTCCCTGAAACTCATGTTTTGGACTAACAAGGCTGGGTCAGAAAACACTCAGGGACAAGCCCAGTTTTGTGCTTAGAATCTTCTCACCTCTTTGAACAATCGCTGTCACTGGCCTGTTACTCTTGGATTTAACCTATGTGCCATTGCAATCCTCTCTATCTCGAGGATAAAGCCTTATAAGGGAGACTTCAAAGTCGTTTTTGTAAAGTGATCTCTGGCTACTAGGCTCAGCACATTCTACCTTAGAACCTCGGGAGTAATAGTGCTGAAATAATCACGTGAGTTTAAGTAAGATGCGCCCTGACTCCCTGAACACTCCACCTGGTCTACATGGTCTTTCTCCCTTCTCTATCCCAAACTAATTCTGTTAGAAGGGATGTCTCATGGAAGGAAACCACAGCTAACTATATTTTAGGAAGAATGAGCAGTACTTATTAAATTTACTGGTTTGAAGAAAGAGATTGATTAGTGTGCTGAGGGGAAAGGGTAGAGTTCTTTTCTCTAAGGTGTAGAAATGCTGATACATCCTTGTGGGGATAAATAAATACTTGTTATATTTTTAGCAGGCAGGGAGAGATTCAAGATTTTAAATGAAATCTTTTTGTATTCCATTCTAGTAGGTAGAATTTCCTGGATTAATTAAAATGATATTTAACATATTTTTGGATGAATTTGTTCACTTTTCTTCTAAATATTTTCTTTCAACCAGAGTGAATAGATAATCCTGGTAGTTCTAATGAGTTGCATAAACATTTGTAGTTTTAAGTTTAGAGGTAAACATCCATTCCATAGAAAATAATTCCAGTTGGCATAATTTTTCAGGAATTTTACCTTAGAAATATACTCAGCATCTACTGATTTGTCATCCTGTCAACATCTTTTTGTGCTGTACTGGGATTATGCCTCTAGGCTCGTATCATTCGCCTTAGTTTATATTTCTACATGACCTAAATAAACACAGGATGTGCACATTTTAAAGAATCCTCATTTGGATATCACCTCACACCAGTGAGGATGGCCAACATCCAAAACACAAACAACAACAAATGTTGGCGAGGATGTGGAGAAAAGGGAACCCTCCTACACTGCTGGTGGGACTGCAAATTAGTTCAACCATTGTGGAAAGCAGTATGGAGGTTCCTCAAAAAACTCAAAATAGAAATACCATTTGACCCAGGAATTCCACTCCTAGGAATTTACCCTAAGGATGCAGCAGCCCAATTTGAAAAGGACAGATGCACCCCTATGTTTATTGCAGCACTATTTACAATAGCCAAGAAATGGAAGCAACCTAAGTGTCCATCAGTAGATGAATGGATAAAGAGAGGTGGTACATATACACAATGGAATATTATTCAGCCATAAGAAGAAAACAAATCCTACCATTTGCAACAACATGGATGGAGCTAGAGGGTATTATGCTCAGTGAAATAAGCCAAGCCGAAAAAGACAAGTATCAAATGATTTCACTCATATGTGGAGTATAAGAACAAAGAAAAAAACTGAAGGAACAAAACAGCAGCAGACTCACAGAACCCAAGAACGGACTAATAGTTACCAAAGGGAAAGGGACTGGGAAAATGGGCGGGAAGGGAGGGATAAGAGGGAAAAAGGGGCATTACGATTAGCAGATGTAATGTTGGGGGGGCACGGGGAGGGCTGTACAACTCAGAGAAGACAAGTAGTGATTCTATAGTATCTCACTACGCTGATGGACAGTGACTGTAATGGGGTTGGTGGGGGGGACCTGATGAAGGGGTAGTTTAATAATAGTAATATTGCACATGTAATTGTAAATTAATGATAATAAAATAAATTATATTAAAAAAAAATCCTCATTTGCATAAAAGTAGGAATAAAGACAGTCTACTTTAGCAACAATATGCAATGCTATTCTTTTCTAATTATTCTACAGTTTAAACAATGCATTTTTTAGTTAGACCACATTGTTACGATGAATTTATGAATTCTGGAATTCTCCTGTGTGATTTACCTTCCCACTACTTTATAAATGGTGGAAAATATTAAAATAAATTCTTTCAGATAGGAAAAAAAAAAAGAAACCAACAATAGCTAGTCATTCTGCTGCTTGAAACCAAGGGGCAGCCTCAAGTCTTTAGAAGCAAAACCGTATTCTTTTAAGGAATGTTATAAAATGTTTCTGCTTTCATCTCCAAAAGGTATCCACATTACAAGTTTTTCATTATATATGACTCTGCTCATTTCCACTTCGCATTTAAGCCTTTGTTTGTAGCTGTGGGAAACTGAGTCAGAATCAAAGCCTTTCAGGAGAGGAAGGAAAGATGAAGGTGTAATATAGGCAAGGTAGCCAACCGAGCAACCGCGCTGTTGTGCTAATGCACCATGCTTTCTTACAGTGCCCTGCCTTTCTGCAGGGCTGCTTCCTCTCACATGTTCCTGCTATTGTTTCCTAGACAACTTCTGTTTCTTTTCTGGGACTCAGCTTCGGCACTGGGTCACCAGGCCGCCTCCCCTGACCTCCCCAGTCTGGCTCTCCAGCGCCCTGGACTTCCACCCTCACAGCAGATTCTGGATTCCTGTAACTGTAACTGCATCTCTTTCTCTGTCTCTTCCATTAGAGAGGTAACGCTCTGATTGCCTGACTGCTTTTTATCTCCGAGATACCAAGCCTAGAATAGAGCACTGACTGTCATGATGATTTGAGTGAATTAAATGAAAGTGGGCAAACGATCTCTTGCTCTGGAAGGGAGGAAGGCACACCCAGCAGAGTGAGGACCCAGCATGTTTGACTTCTGCAACATTTTTCTGTCATAGTAACAGATCATAACAGAAAACCCTTTAGTTACTATTTAGATTCTTGCTATAATCTTTAATACCTGGGTGGTGGGAGAGAGAGTTCTCTTGATTTTCTTTTTGTGCTAAGGCTCAGATATCAGGGAAGTGCTTTAGATGGAAGTAACATAAGGCAAAGAGCATGGTGCTGTCAAGTGGTGGGATGATGGGGTGTAGGGGATGCTGGGGAGACCTCTGAGGCTCTTGCATAGTACTGACATGAAGCTGAGGGGTGATGGGCCTGTCCCTGGTGTGACAGGGGAAGGGAAGGTAGTGGAGCAGAGACTAACATGGCCTGCAGGGCTGGTTGGGTGGATGAAGGTGCTGTGAGTCTGAGTCATTCAGTGTCGTATACCAGGGCCCACTAAACTGAAGGGATCCAGAGCAAGAGTTATGCCAGCAGCTGCAAATACAAGATGGCAGGCCTCTGTCTGAACCTGAGAACCAGTGGAAACCCAAGGACAAGCATGAGGTCAGGGGCCCCCTGGCTAACTCTCCCCACCCCTGGCAGCCTTGTCATATCATCCCTCTTCACTCTGTATGTGATATCATCTTGGGAAGAGAAATGGGAAGTGGAAACTACCTGAGAAATTAAATACCTTTTACTCAGAAAATACTGAAAATTACTGAAAACTGCTTTTCTAATATTGCCTCAGACTAAAGTTTAAATTGGATAGGAATAAAAGTTATTAACATTATTATTTTCACTAATCAGATTGGGGCTTTAGATACATTTCAAATTAGTTTAAAAATTACATATTTCTCCATACCCAAGTTGTGGTATGAGTTAATTATGCAAACTTGTTATACATTTATCCCCAATTTAATTGAAAGCTGGTACAATGGTAGGGCTTTTCTTTTGCCATCCAGAACCTAATGTGGTGCCTTACTGGTAATCTCTGCTCCATGAACATTGATCTGACTTCGTTATGTGAATGAGGTCACATGGACTGCATATGTAACACAATAATCTATAGCTGCATTATTTCTTCAAGATTTTGTTAATTTGCTTGCAAATGAAATGATGAAATGTATGGGAATTTTGTACAAGTACAGTTACAAACATCCTCCTTGTGTACCCCAGAGAGTAAAAGTAAAAGAAATACAGCAGCATCTTTAAAGATCACAAAACTTTTGCTTACACCAACAAAGTAAAAAGGAGAATGGTGTCGATTCATCTGTTATTCATGAAAGCTGGAATTTTGGTCAATTTATATACAATTTCCTTTTAAAAAACATGCACGTTTGCCTAAACAGGCAACAGCTGTCTTCTTCCCACCTGTGCCCCATTGAAAATTTCATGGACTTATTATGTCAGTGTAATTTTCCCCAGACAATTCATATTCCCATTTTTTACTGGATATTTCCAAAAGTAAAATGGAGAGTGAATGAGGGAAGGGACAATGGATGCATTTTCAGGAGACCTGAATTAAATTATTCTGCACATCATTTCCTTCCTCATTTACAAAAGCCAAGTGAAATAGAAAATTGAAGCTATTATCTGAAAATCCAGGCTCCCTGTCTCAGGCCCTCATGTCTCTCCAAAACACAATGGTTAAAAATTCTTTCTTTTGGACCCTTTAGACCTCTGTGATTTCTTGAACTTCTGTCAAAACACAGACTGGCTCCTGTAGATGCAAAGCATCTCACTGAGAACTACAGTGTTTCATTTGAAATTCTGGATCGGGAGGGATAAGAAAGTCATGGTTTTGACAGCTCATGTGATTCTGGAGCAGCGCTCAGGAATAAACTGTTGAGAGCTCCGTCAAGGTGAAAGGGCTCCTGCATCCCTGGATCCAGAGGTGTGCACGGGCTGGAATTCTGCAACTCAGGATAACGTTGAGCCATCAGCACTGTCTCATACATCCTTAGTGATGATGACCCTAAATACTATTTATGTGGTGCTTTGGAATTGATGAAATGCTTTGTCCTGGCACCCAATCCCCACCTTTCTAGCTCTCTCTGTTTCACTCTCCCCTCCTGCTAACTGCCCAGGAGCAGTGTCTCCTATGCCTTCAAAAGTGCTTGACATCAGGTCATATCTTTCCCTTTTGTATCTTCATGCTTCACATATCCTGTTTTTCATCATTACGTGCCCTGTGAACTATTCCTCATCTTTTAAGACTTATTGCAGGAATCATCTTTTCCCTGATGTTTTCCTGACATTGCCTTCCTCTCCTGCCCACTCTCTGGAGAAATGTGACACATTTTGTCCATTCCACTCTCCTAGTATTCAGTAAGCCTATGGCACAAACCTGTCACATTGTATACAAATGGACTCTTTTTCTGTACCTCCACTCTAGATTCTGAATTCCTTCAGGGAAATGACTGCATCCTATTCATCTCTGCATGCTGAGATCTAGCCACAGTGCCTGGCACATGCTAGGTTGTGCCCTGAAGGATTTTTTTAAAACTAATGAATGGGGTGTACAGGATAATTCTTCATATCCTTATTTTCACACTCAGTATTGGAGACTTGAGAATTTGGAAGATGTACTCAAGGGTATAAAGCTGACAAAGGGAGGAGTGGGAACCTGGATGCCAGTAAACTGATTCTAAGGAGAATGGCTTTTCCCCCCGGAGTATCTGCCCATCGGAAGAAGTCATTCCTTTCCTGGTTCCATCTTTCTGAAATGAAAAAAGCCACACACTTTCACTGATCTCTAACTGGAAACGGCACACCAAGAGGTGAAGAACACTGACTCTGGGGTTAAACTGCTTGTGTCAGGACTTAGCTCTTAGCTGCTGCCAGGTGCCTAACTTTCTGTGCCTGGCATATAAAATGAAGATAACAGTAGTTATCTTTGGTGTCAGAAAGTTAAAGAAGTTAATTAGGTAACTCATTAAAACAGCACTCAGCACATTATGTGCTCTGTGTGTTTGCTTATTATTATATATGTTTGTTGTTACTAAAAATAGGCAAATAAAAAATTCCTCAGTAAATATGAGGCTTGGCAGGGAAAGTATTTCAAATCAAGGAGCAAAGTAATAAAGTATCTCTAGTGGAGAAAAGGTTAAGAATCCCTGGATGTGCTGTTTGTCCTTCCGGCTGAACTTTAAAGATCATCAAGTGAAATCAAATACTTCATGCAGTACACAAACAGAAAATGCCTCCTTTCCAGGGAAGATACTGATGGAGAGGTACAAGCAGATTTTCTAGTTGCTGGGAGCCATTTGGCAAAGAAATAATAGAAGCAGACATCAGTTCGAGTAAATACTCCCTTTACAATAGTCACTGAAAAGCTATTAAATATGCCTCCAGATCAAAATTTACAATGGAGCCCACAGATAAGATTCACAGCTTTTTGGTTCGAAAGGGGCCTCCTGTGGTTGCACAGGGGATATTTAGAGAACTCTTACTTTGCAGGGCTGCCTTATTTAAGTGATATTACGCATGGTAAGGATTGCTTTGAAGTGCAAGAGAAATAAAGCATAGGGTGATACAATAATATTCAAATAAACTGCAACAATATGCCAGTTTCGGGACTCACCAGTACATCTTGGAGTCACACTGGTAAAATAACATGTCCGGATTAGGCAATTAAGACAGGGTCCTCATTAGAGAGCATGGGAACTCATAAACGGAGTGCTAATATTGAATGACACTAAATGGGGTGTTGCTAAGTCCTTTGGTGGGTTTGTGGCATCCCTGAGTGAAAAAATAATAATAAAGCAAATATCCCCAGGATCAAGAAAGAAATTGAGACTGCCTATTGTTGACAGTTAAAAGGCAGCATGGTAGAAGAGAAACAGCATCTGACCAAAGTCAGAAAATCTGGTTCTTGTATCAGTTCTCTTAGTTCTTAGCAACATGATTTTAATAAGTTAGGTGATCTCTGAATTCTAGTCTGTAAATTGGGGGTTATAACACCTGTCTGCTTTGCAGGCTTGTGGTGAGAATCAAATGAAGCAATGGATGTGAAAACAACTTGGGACACTTTGAAGTGTCAAAATATTTGAGCTGTTCTCAAAGATAAATTTTAAAGCAAATGCTAAAACTACATATTTCCTGTACACAGAGCCAGCATTTCTGATTTCAAGGAAGATTGAAAACGGCTGCTTATTTGCATAAGAGGGATAAAGTAAGAAAAAGTAATGGAGCTGTGAACAGAATGGTTAGTGTTTAACAAGTGAACAAAAACAATTTTCTTTTGTTTTTCCTTAAAATGTATCCTGGGAGGCTATATAATTGAAAATTTCTGACTCTCAAATGAGCACAGACCATAATTTTTGAAGAGGCCTTGCTTAGCATGAGTTCTTGGGATTGCACTCTTCAGACCTTAAGGGAAAATTGAATGGAGGGTTTAGGGTTCCATTAGGAAGCAATTTTCCTCTGGCTGAGTAACTTGGGATAATACCAGCTGTGATGGGGAAACCTTGCCAGCTACCCCGGTGGCACTGTGAGAGGATAACCTGAACTGTGGAGTTTGCTTGTCAGACACTGTGCCCTGACGCAGTTGGGAATGGAGCCAGCAAATATACAGTCTGTGTTAGGCAGTAGTTATTTTTCATACTGAATCAGAAGCGTAAATGCCTAACTCATGAGGTCTGTTTGACAGACTGCATGTTGGGAGATTGGATGGGCTAAGAAATGGTTGACAGACCCTAAATGTAAACTACAGATTTTGCTAATTCAGAGTATCATCAGTGCATAATGCACACATAATTGACTGCATGAGTTCACCCCATTTTCATAACCCTGGAAATTTTGGGGAAAAACAGTGGGGTAAAAGCAAATTTGTAAACTCTCATGCATTAACTGGATAAAATGGTTGGAAAGAACCAAAGATAGGGAAGAAAATGTCTGCAGCACTGAAACTAGAGACGTTGCCAATTACAAACATTTGAAGACTGTTTGTGAGATATAACACAGTTTAGAACACTTTCAAAAATGATATCAGGAAGCAGAACATGACTTACCTTTTTTGGTGGATGGGTTGGTGCCTTGCCCTTCTTTGAACAGTGCAACCTTCGTCCAGTTACTGAAATGAACATAAATGTTACATTACATAATGAACCACAGAGATTTGGTCAGGAACTATTTGTTAAGGAACTAAATAAATAAATTTAATAAAAGTGATAATACTATTAAAGCATTCCAAGTAGTAAAGAGCAAAATCACCACAGCATAAAAATGGAATCATTAAGACACAGTTGAGAAAATTACCTAGAACACCAAAGAAAAGCTGTAAGATCTTTCTTTGTAAGGGTTGTGTGGGTAAAATTGTATTATTTCCAGAATATCCCTCCTGGCTTTAGTGCATCTGCATATCAATAGGTGTTCCTCAGGGGTGGAGAGAAATTCATCTCCATACCAATGGGTGATCACTTGGGCAACTGGAGGGATTATCTGAGCCTGAGAGGTGACGGAGAGGGCTGGTTTTGCTTCTGCCAGAGCAGGAAAGAGAAAAGGCCTGGACTGCAGTTCATAAGCAATAAAAGGGTTTTAAACTTTATTTCTCATTTTGACTGATTTCAGTTTTAGAGGTATTTTGCCCCTAGATTTCCTTTCCCTGGAGTTACAGTTGTAATAAAAAAGATTAGAGAGAAGCATAAGATAATGATGATTCAACATACCTATCATTTGTGTTCCCAGGGAAAGGAATAGAGCAGAAGAAATGAAGAGAGAGTAGAACAGAGTAGAAATTAAGTATCAAAGAAATCTCCTGAATTGAGGGTCAATCTTACTCTGTCTACCTACAGGGCTTTCCATGTGTCAGGCAAAATTAATGAAAAGCAACCAACAGATTTCTTCTGATAAGGTTATTCTATTTCAAAAAACTAGAAAGGACTGAATAAATGTTTAAGGGGCAGAAAAGAGAGAATGAACTTAGGCTGTTTCTCAGTTAGAAAGAGTAGCAAAATGTTTTGAAGGAAATTAAAAAATTTCTATTTCAGGAAGAAATAAAATTATCACCCTGAACCTTTCAAGGGTAGAAAAAATAAAAAGCTTTTGCAGACACTAATTAAGGGACAAATCAAAATAATGAATTTTTAAATGTAGGAGGTTGATATATAAAAGGACTAATTGGTTATTAGTTTTGAATCCATTTCAATAAAAAATTACATCTAAAATATGTGGCCTTAGAGTTGTATACAAAGACATGTCTACAAAGTGGGCACATATGCTAATATTTTAAATCATAATAACCTATTTAGCACTTATATATTTCCCACTGTCATTATTCATTTAGATTTAACTATGTATTTTATAAGATTGTACACTGTTGTATTCTCTTGTTTTCATCTTTCTTTAGAAGTTTCTATTCTGACTCATTGGAAGTTTAGTTATAGTCTCTTCTCCATTATTTTCTTCAGATATGATAGTTTATTTTCTGGATTCTTGCAATTATTATACAGGTGAATGAAATTCTGTTATTGCAGCCTTTCCTTTTAAAAGTCTGTAGACACTAGTCCATCAGATTTTGGCTTCTAGTTTTTCAGATGAAAAGTCCAGTGCTTTTTTTATTATTGTTAGACATTTCTCCTTTTTACTGGAAGAGGATATTTTATCTTTGGAGACAAGATTTTTTACAAGGATATATATATATGCCTGGGTGAACTTTTTTTTTTTCCAGTCAATATTAGAACTCAGTTATCTCTTTCAATGTGAAGCCTCAAAAATTTCTCAGACTCGGGGAAATAAAATTTTTGACTGTTGGTTGTTTAATGACTCTTTCTACCATTTATATGTTACATCTTCTGGATTTGTCATGTGTATTAATTTCTAAGGGCTGATGCAACAAATTACCAGAGATTGGTTGGCTTAAGACAGTAGGAATTTATTCTTTAATAGTTCTGTTGATTAGAAGTCCAAAATTAAGGTGTAAGCAAGGCCATGCTCCCTTTTTAGTCTCTAAAGAATCCTTCTTTGCCTCTTTTGCTTCTGGTGGTTGTCAGCAATCCTTGGAGTTTTTTGGCTTGTGGCAGCATAACTCTTCTTCCTTGTGTCTCCTGTTTCTTCAAATATCTTACTCCATAAAGGACACCAGTCATTGGATTTACAGCCCACACTAATCCAGTGTGATTGCATCTTAACTTGATTATATCTATAAATACCTTATTTCTAAATAAGGTCACATTCACAGGTATGGGGTTAAGACTTCAAGGTATCTTTCTGGGTGACACAATTCAATCCACAACATCACCCAAGTGTCTAACCTCATGATATCCATCTCTTTGTGAGACACTTCTAATACTTTACATTCAAGGACATGTATTTCAAGAACTAACATCAACTCTAACTGATCTATTAAATTTTAACATTAAAAAATTTTGTTGATAAAAAATGATTTATTTTCTCTTGAAATTGAATCTCCCTACACTCTGTTAAGTATTCTTAATGTTTTTTTGCTACACGCTGCCTGTTCTGGGTGTTTTGCTTGCTACTTGCCTCTCTGTGGGTGGCTGAAGCTCCACAGAGGTGTCTTTTTTTTCAACCATTCACGTCTCATCTCAGGGACCCTTGGCTGACAGAGGACCAACATCTCTCCAGTTTTCCAGGTGTTCTTGGGCTTTTTGCTGCCATATCAAGCTCATCTCCATCCTGAAAGGAAGAGGTTACATGTCTGTTCTTTCCATCCAGACTGCAGCAGAACCCAATGGCTTATTTATAATCTCCAGGCCCTGTCTCGCAGCTTCTGTACTCCAGAGGCTGATAGTTGGATTGGAATCGGAATGGCAGGGCAGTAGGAATACGTTTAAGTGGTTCTCTTCTCCAAATACCAATCTTTAATTTTCAAGAATTCATTCTTTCTCATTCTCTGATTTACTTTTGCTTTTATAACATAGTGTTTCATTTTAGAGAAGTGATACCTCCTCAAATGTCATTGAGGATTCTAACTCGAAGGTCTCTGCCATTTCTTATTTCTCTTACTTTTTCCAAAGGTTATTTTTTGTTTTTAAATCTTGGTATTTCTCTTGCATGCTGTAGCCTTTCCTCAAATGTCTCAAATTTGCTTACATTTAGAATTAGGTGATAACAAATCTGTCTGCCTGATCTATGCTAGCAGTTAAAGTTTACTGACTACCAGGCTTTCTTTGGAGTAGGGGCAGGAACTGGCTATTAGGTCAGAGTACAGCTATGTAACAGGAGGAGAAGGTGTTTATCTTATGGCATCAACACCCTGCCTTAGCTGCCTTAGCTCTTTCTAGATATTGTTTGTTTGGGGTTAAGCTTCAGACCACTAGAGGCAGGAAAGGGAGGGGGACACATTGTACATCAACTTCATCCATTGTACATTTTTAGCCCTAATTACTATTTATTCCTTTTACCATACTTGCCACTTACTGATTGTACTTGTGGGTGGATTGACTTCTCTGCGGATGCTCATACCACATGATTTCCCGACTGTAGCTTCCTTTAATATGTCTCATCTGCCAAGAGTCTTCCTTTTACCTCCCACTGCTTACTGCTGGTTGATCTCTTTTCCTATTTGTTGTAGGCTTATACGTTTTAAACATTCCCTTACTATTATGAAAGAGTCTGAGAGGGGAGGAAGATTTGCCCTCTTACATCAGAAACAGTAAAGTACCATTTTAATGGATGCACCGTATTTTATCTGGTTGATGAAAACATCTCATTTGTTTAGTTATGTTCAGTAGTTGGAATTCCATCTTCCCCCAATTTTTATTACTACAACCAATTGTGCAATGAACAACCTTAGAATAAAATCTTGGTGCAAACATTTCAAATAAAATCCTACAGATATAATTGCAGGTTAACTTACATACGTTTAAAATGTGTTAAGTTATGCTTATACCCTCTCAATACAGATTGCTTTAATTTATGATGCCCATTATGTAGTGCGTTCTCTAACACTGGGTAAAATATTTCCTTTATTTTTCTTAGTTGTTAAGATTTATCTCATTTTAACATTATGTCTTTGAAAAGACTAACCACTCTACAAAAATAGCATTCCTCTATGCAAATTAGTTTCTCCCTGTAATTTTACCTTATTATAATGTCTTCATAACACTTAACTCACTTGGGTTTATTAGTCCTTCCCACTACTTTTTAAGGTGCATGTCAGGGGCATTGTCTTCATTGATATAACCCCTGAACTTTTCCCTTGTATTTTCACATGGTCTTCCTTCTTTGTGTGTGTGTGTGTGTGTGTGTGTGTGTGTGTGTGTGTGTGGGTGTGTGTGTGTATACATACACATCTATCTATATATACACACATGCATGTCTGTGTCCTAATCTTTTTTTATAAAGGCCCCAGTCATATTGGATTAGGTCCCACATTAATGACCTCATTTTAATTACCTCTCTAAAGACCCTATTTTCTAAAGTACCATGAACTATAGGTGCACAATAAGTATTTTCTTAATAAAGAATCTGGGGGAAAGAATACTCTGGAAAACATTTAAAAATAACTAACTTAGTCTACTACAAATGACTCAATTTTTAAATATTTAATTTTTGCTATATAATTTTCATAGCAAAACCACTCTACAAACTGGACCTTATACATATATATTGTTATAAACACAAACCAAGCACCAGTGGGCTTAAAAAATAAGGGACCTACTTTTGTGTCTATGAAAGCATAGGTGACCTTCTGGTGATTACTGGGTGTGTCCCAGAATTTATCTTTATAGCACTGATTTCACTGCAAGAATATTCACACTTAACTACCTTCTGTCTTTATTTTAAGCTCCTTAACTCCATACTGAACCTAGGATGTCTTTTCCTGTAATTCTAATGGTAGGAAATGGAACTACCAATTCCATACAGATGTTGGAGAACCAGCCCTGCAGACAGCTGGAAGAAACAGGTGTGCAGCAATCCAGAGACTATTAACATATCTAACTGAATAAGTGTTGGTAGTTACAAAAGTAATTAAGAATAAAAGAAAGCCATGTAAAACTCCTAACAAAAACATTGTGGGTAATCACTGCCAACTTAAAACTCATTTCGTACAGCTTTCTGAAAAAAAACAGGAGCATTTTATATTGAATATTACCTTTTGTCTTGTAATTTACATAGGTATCTTTAATGAACAGCTCGTTTATAGTTCCAGCGAGCCCTTCCTGTATGGGCTGCAAGCATCTTTCAAACAGCAGTATCAGCAATTTAGAGTCGGCAGGCTTCCTCTTGAATATTTATAGAAAGATTTCAAAAGTATACTCACCAATTTTCTGTAGCTGTCTTTTTGAAATTACCATGTTTCCTTCTATACTAGGAACATACTTTTTTTAGAATAAGAAAACAGGACATTTTCCACCATAGCTTTCTTTTTGTTAGGATTTTCAGATTGAAACCCGTGAATGGTTCCATATAACATTTTATGACTATTTTTATAATTATAACATAAGCACATGATTATTGTAGACAAAAAAGGAAATCATTTAGATAGAAAATCACATCATGATAAATAACACATACATGTGTTATATGTATGGTGGAATAATCTCTACCCAGGTGTGCTAGTATGGTAGGGCTGCCATAAAAAAGCACCATGGGCTGGGTGGCTTAACCAACAAAAATTAATTTTCTCACAGTTCTGGAGGCTAGAAGTCTGAGATAAAGATGTTGGAAGTACTGTTTCTTTGAGGTTTTTTCTCTTTAGCTTGTTGACAGCCATTGTTTCCCTGTGTCTTTACTACATGGTCTTCCCTGTGCACATATGCGTATCCGTGTCCTAATCTCTTCTTCTTATAAAGGTTACCAGTCCTATTAGAGTAGGCCCCACCCTAATGACTTCAATTTAATTACCTTTGAAAAACTCTATCCCCAAATATAGCCACATTTTGAGGTACTGGGCATTAAGACTTCTACATATGAATTTTGGAAGGATGCAATTCAGACCAGTTATAAAAACATAAGGCTCTTAAAAAACAGTGTGGTGTGTGTGTATGAAATGTCTTTATTGAGGTGTAATTGATATAAAGTAGACTGCATGTGAGTACTATGTATAATGTTATAAGTTTTGACATTTGTACAAGCCTGTGAAACAATCAAGATAATAAACTCATCAGCCCTGGAGCAAATAACATCCAGCTAGTGAAAATCCCATCAGTGTTGACATATTGTAGGAGATGAAATATTTTCCCTTTTTCTCTTCTAGGTTCTATGGCTGGACTAGTAATTAAACTAACATAAGGCAGGTTAACAGAAGAAAAACAAAATTTCATACATAAGGGAGCTTTACAGAGATATGACATTCAAAGGCAGCTAGGCAACTGAGGCTTATATACCACCCTGGCTAAGGAAAGGTCTGAGGGCCTCAGGCTTCGAAGGGGAGGAAGGCAATTCACAGGAAGATGAGAAGAGGAAATGCATGGTAAACAAATGTTTGCCTTGCCATGCAGATAAGTCTCTCAAACAAAAAGCTCTCTCTGGTAATAGATCTCTTCCTACTGCACACCCCCTTTCTAAATTCTTTTAGGCAGTTAGGAGCGGAGGTAAAAAGCTTTCTCTGAGATGGCTTGGTCTCTATTGCCTCCTGTTCTACATGTCAGAGTGGCATATTTTGGTGTGACCCATTCTGCTACCTTTCACCCTTAAGACTTAAAGCAAGTAACAAAATTTTGGGCCTAATTCTTCATGCTTTTAGGACTTTTTATTGCTAGTGTTTTCGTATTTCACAATGATGGACTTAGATGTTGATCTATATTTCCTGTCCCCAGAGCCTTACTTTCATCCTGAAGACTGGTAGGATTTCAGCATTGAGGAATTCCGTTCAAATTATTTATACAGTATTTTTTCTTTCTCCTATATTCTTTTCTCCTTTGTTCTCCATAATCTGATTGTGAAAATCCTATTGCTTGGGTAGAGATACTGATTTATTTGGCTTGGTCTATCTTTATATTTGGTCTCATATTTTTCATATCTTTCCACTCTTGATGAGGTTTTCTTAATTTTATTTCCCAACTTGTCTATTGAAATTTTTATTTTGTTCATCTTACTTTGTAATTTCCCAAGAGCTTTTTCTGGTTTCTTTTATTGTTATTGTTATTGTTATTTTTTTTATAGCAGTCTGGTCATGATTTATTGATAACATATTGTATGGGCTATTTCTTAGAATACTAATTATAATATTTTAAACATCTTTTTTCTTCCTTGATTTATCTCTGTTTACACTGGAGTCATCCTCTCTTGTTTGTTTCAGTATTCCTTTTTGATGCTATACATTTTTTTTCCTCAAAGTTGTGCTGATTCTCAGCTATTTACTTTTAATAATAAAGTTCTTCCTAAAACTTCACTTAATTTCTTTCAAAAGAACTCTGCTTCCACCTTGTTTCTTGACTGGGGGTAAATGCCTGCCTACACACTGTTATCTGTGATTATTTATGCTATCCTGGTGAGCAGGGATTAAAGATGGTGGAAATGATGGTCTATATATGGAATGTCAGTCTTCTTTCCAGTACCACTTTCAATTCTGCTCTACATTGTACTGAGAATATCAAGATAATCTTTTTAGGGATTTGTTGGTAAAATAAATGCCATCTTTGTTGCATTCTCTTAATATTTTTTTGATGTTGCAGCATTCTCTCTCTGCTTCATTAACCAGTGTCCCAATATCCATCTTCCAGAAATTTGTTCAAAGCTACGTACTGGTATTGATTCTTCTTTTGTTTTCTTTTTATTGTGGGTTTATACCTTTTTAAAACTCTTGTTTTAGACTTCTATTATTATTTTATGGTCTTGGCTTGATCTCAGTTTACCAGTTTAAAGTCTGTAAAGGAGAGCAGTACTGCCCAATTTAAAAATATTCTGAAGATTAAATGATATAATATATGCCAAGTTTCCCATTCACATATTAAAAATTAGTTCCACTTTCCCACCACGTAAAATGTCTTCTAAGAGATGTTCTGCCAGCTAAACCCCCAGCAGAGGTAACAGAATTTTAGCCTAAAACTTAGTTTTGAATGTCCTTGTCACAGGAAGCATATGTACATTTCAACCATTCAGAAGAGGATTCCACAGGTTAAAGATGTTTTAGAAAACTGACCCTGGTTCTACTTTTCTTCCTCAATATTCTTCTTTCATGCATTTTTTTTCCCTCTAAAAACATGTTTGCAAAGAGATTTAAATTGTGGTGCTTGGGAAAAAACATTTCAACCTTTGATCAAACTCAAGTACAGGGATTGATCACTCAACCAGGAAGTACTTACTCAATCCTCAATGCAAGGAGCATGGACAACATTACACCATACATACCCAGCAGGAAGTCAGAATCTCATTGGGTAGACAGGGTAAAGACAGAAATATGTATATGATATAATACATGGTATAAAATGCATCAGGTTTATTAAGTGTAGTTAATAAACACTTTAGTAGTCCCATAGGGAAAGATTTGCAGTGGCTTTGTATGATTAGAGAAAGCTCTAGTCTCTCCTCCTTAGAATATATAATCTGCATAATGACAAGGGCCTTATCTGCATTGATTACTGTGTATTCTTTAAGCCTGGAACAGTGTCTGATATTTGGGGGACAAGCAATAAATGTACATTGAGTTAATTAGTAATATAAAATTTAGATTTCTGTTGAAAGGAATCACACAACTTGAATAGGTGGGAAAAGGTAGGAGAATATCATATGTACAGACTAGAAACTTCACAAAATAACAGAGGTAGAAATAACCAACATGAATTTGCCAAACAGAATAGACCCCCTTGATTCAATAGTCCATTTTGGAAGTTAATAAAAGGTTAAGTTGTGCAGTAGGCTCCAAGCAGAATGTGAAGGCCTTTATGCAACAGGGAAAATAAGCTGGATTTTAACTCACTAGCTTTAGTGAGACAATAAAGATCATTAAAAAGAAGTGATTTGATATAATAAATCATATCATAATCTATTTTGAATGTTTTAAATCTGTTAAGGGATGCTCTAGTAAGAATAATTCCTAAAATGATTTTCAAAGATTCCTTCCCTAACCCCTGAAACTGATAAATATGAAGAAATATCATTCTTGCAATTATATTGTTATATGGCACAATTGACCTTAAGACAGATTGGGTCTGATCTAGTTACATAGTTCCTTAAAATCAGAGCGTTTTCTCTGGCTGGTGTCAGAAAAGGAAGTCAGAGAGATCTGAAGCATGTGAGGGACTTAAACCTCTGCTGTTGGTGTCAAAGATGAGAGGGTGAAGTGAGAAAATGTGGGTACCTTAAAGAGCGAAAGCAGACATTCCTGTCTGACAGCTAGCCAAGAAGTGGTGACCTCAGTCCTATAACTGCAAGGAACTGGATGCTGCTAACACTTGAATAATCTTGGAAGTGGATTATTTCCAGAGTCTCCTGGTAAGAGCTCAGCTGGTCAACACCTTTATTTTGGCCTATGAAATGCTAAGCAGAAGACCCACCCAGATCCACCCAGACTTCTGACCTACAGAACTGTAAGGTAATAAATGGGTATTGTTTTGAGTTGATTAAGTTTGCGGTAATTTGTTAAGCAATAACAAAAATGTTTCCAGCATAACTGGAGGAGGATGAGACTGGAGTTGGGGAGACCAACTTATCTGTGCAACTCTTCTATACTCATTTACCTACTAGTCAAGGTGATGCGCCTTGAAGTTCCTTAGTAATTAAAAAGGGATAGTTGTATATTTTTTTATATTCTCAACACCCATCATACCTCACTGTCATCGTCAATGATAAAATAAAAATGCACTATATCTATGAATAACGCATGGCAGATTTAGTTTTGTGCAAAGTACTTAACTGCTTCTCTCTGTAGGAATGTTATCTTTCTTTGCTCCAATTGATGTAAGAATCAGGCTTGTAACAGCTTGGACAACGAAATATGAACAAAAGTGGCATATACCTCTTCCCATTAGAAGCTTTAAGAGGCATTGCATGGTTCTGCAAGCCTTTCTTTTTCTTTTGCCATGGATCCTGGATGTGTTGATTGGAACTTCCCCTGTAGCCAGGGTCCTGGAGTGGAGGTGCTATGAAGCAGAACCGCAGCTAACCTGTGACAGACACAAAGGATGAGCAAGCAACCCATGTATTATGAATAAATTCTAAGTCTATGAGAATTTTGAGTCACTTTTTACCATAGCATGACTTGCCTAAACTGAGTCAATTCTTGGTATACCAAATAGAGACCTGCTCTGACAAAAACTGAAAATCTGTGGCATTGGCTTTCACAGGAGCAATGGAGGGTGAAGAATCCATTATTGGAAGCTGTAAAGATGGAGCCCTAGTTATGTGGTGGTGAGATATCTGATATAAAGTTTGTTACAATAACTAGGAAGGCAGATAAAATACCAAATGACCTCATGGCTTTAGGCAGAGATGTGGCAAATAGTTATCCTGGTTACTGTTGCTCAATATAACAGACCATTAAAGGCAGTTTGCAACCTGGGCTGTAAAATAGAATCAACTTGAAATAAAAAAGACTGATTAAAACTTGGCCTTTTAAAAAGGACCTAAGCATGAATATGGATTTCCAATCATTTGTTTTATTTTTATATATCTATAATATTTATTTAATATAAATTCATACATTATATAAATTATATTTATGTAAGTATAATTATGATACATAATGTATTACATTTTTACTATACATAAAGTATAATAAAATTTTATAAATATGTATTATTTTTTGGTGAGAACAATTAAGATCTACTCTTAGCAAATTTCAAATACACATTATTATAAATTATAGTTACCATGCTTACATAAGAGCTGTAGAATTTATTCATCCTGCGTGTTCAATACTTCACGCCTTTGACCAACAACACCCTATTTCTAACACCCATCAGCTCCTGTGTAACCCCAGGTGGAAAATATATTCCCACCATGGGCAAATAACCTCTGAAGCTGAAATCAGTCAAAGGGAGAAATAAAGTTGAAGAAACTTGTTTATTGCTCACAAGCAATCATCTCCTTCTGCTCACCTGTGTTTCACCCAACATTGCTGCAAAAAAGACCCCACTAAACCTCTCTAGTCCAGGTGTGTGATAGCTCCCAAACCCCATTGCAATCACCTACTGATATGGATATGGACTACTTCTCTCCACCCCTTGGAAACACCTATTGATATGGAGATGTACTGAGGCCAGGTGAGAGAGTCTGGAAATACTGCAATTTTACCCACACCCTTCTCTTTCAGAAATCTTGCCTCACAATCTGTTCACTCCCCGTCTTCTGCAAAGGCCCCTGTGCAAGAAAACTGGAGCACTGTAACCAGCCTAATAACATACAATAACAACAGCAATAAAATCATGATAATCCTCAAGTCAGAGGATTCAGCTAGGTTAAAAGACCTATGCAGATTAAGTCCATAGCTCACCCATTCCACAGGCAGTCAGTAGCTGAACAGGTAGGGAGTTCAGAGCAATCATTACATGGCAGCTGCAGCCAGGGGTGCATCCAGGCCACAAGGACTGTAGAAGAAAATAACCTTAAAGGTGCTAAGATACATGTTTTAATGACACCAGCATAGGCAAATCTTGTCCATCAGGTAGGCTACATGCAAGAGAGTGATCTTGTGATAGAAGTGTGGCAGGAATGGGATGTTGTCCTGGTCTAGTATACCAGACTTTCACCCCCCCTCCCTGTGGGAGTTACATATGGGTCGATATATAGGGCTATGGGAGGTACATGCACTGGCCATAAAGATAAAACAAAACTTCCCAGTAAGATGCTCTTACCTCCTGGCCATTTTGGGTACACTATCATGACCTTTGGGGGCCATTCTGCTCTTACTCCAGGAACACACAGGAAGACAGCTTCCAGGCCTTTTCCCTAAGGTGCCAGAAGGGTCAGACATCGCTGGTACATATGTCAAAATGACCAGGGCAGTATCCACTCAACAGAGTCTCTAGGGTTTAACACAGTTGGGGCTGGCAGGATGATGCTGCTCTGCTGGCCATATCCTGGCTTCGGTAACTCCACTTTGGTTTGCACATACAGTTTTATAGGAGAGGCGGCAATGTGTGTTAGCATGTCCACAGGGCTCAAGCCTCTTTTTTGGGGATCTCATTCAAACGCTGTAACACTGTCCATAAGCAAACTGACCAGCCCCATAGACTATTGGTGTCTGACTTCAGGCCAGATTTCAGCAAATTGATTATGAGTGGGCTTTATGATGCCCACTTCTTCAACTGCTGTAGAGTTTCTCCAATTTCCTTGTGTCCCCCACACAATTTATACTGCTTAGTATTTGTCACCCACTGAGGTACAGGCAGAGCTACAGGTGGGTGCTTAGCATGTCCCCTTAGAACTGCCTTTACCACACATACCCTCAGTCTGAACTCACCTGCAGTGGTCTGTAACCACAGGCCTTGCAAGACATCCACCCCAAAGATATATTCAAAGATGGGAGACATGTACACACTATACTTTTATGGGGGTAAATGCCATATTCCCAATGGGATTTGGGCTTATTTTACTCTAACTGCCTTACCACCATAGCAATCTATCATAGCAGGGGTCCCAATAAAGCACTCAGGGTTGCCGTAAGACAGAAAACATTCAGCTTCTGTGTCTACCAGTGCCAGGACATGTTGTATACTCATGGGGGACCTATGAATTGTTAATTCTACATGTGGCCTCTGATCCCCACCACGTCCCCCAAGGTGGGGGCCTTGACCCCTCCTCAGTCAAACTGTGATGTCCAATTGTTCTCCTGTGGGGGTGAGGGCCTAGATGGAGCCTGAGTAGTCTCTCCCAGGAAGTCTTGCAGGGTGAAGCCACACCATCCACTGCCTCCAGAGGGAAGGGTGAGTTGTCACCCCCCACAGCAACAGCCACTAGGGCCTCCCCACCATCCACAGGGGGTTTCTGGGTATCTCCCCACCATCTCTAGGGACAGCCTATCCAAACATTGCACCCATGAAAATAGATTTAGGGTTCAGAAATCCTTGTCACTACCGCTGGGTGTAACTCTTTGGGGGAAAATATGTTCCCACCCCAGGGCAATTAACCTTTGAAGCCAAAGTCAAAGGGAGAAATAAAGTGGAAGAAAGCTGCTTATTGCTTACAGGCAGTCATCCACTTCTGCTCACCCATGTGTCTCATGACACAGCTACAAAAAGAACCCACCAAATCTCTCCAGTCCAGGTGTGCACTTGCTACCCACTCCCCTTGTAATCACCTATTGATATGGAAGTGGACTACTTCTCTCCCTTGGAAACACCTATTAATATGGAGATGCATTAAGTCCAGGTGAGAGATTCTGGAAACACTGCAATTTTACTCACCCTGGTAACCACTATTCTACTCTCAGTTTCTGAGTTCAACCTTTTTACATTCCATACACAAATGAAATCATGAATACTTGTCTTTGTGTCTGGTTTATTTCACTTTGCATAAATTCCTCCATGTTCATCCATGCTGTTTCAAATGACATGATTTCCTTTACTTGAAATCACAGAACAGAAGACTGCCCAACAGCTGGCATGCAACAGGAAGATACGTTGGTATTTTGCCTTACAGTGTTCACTGTATATACCACTCCCCAACAATCTCGTGCACAAATGCCTGACCTCTGGCCTCATTTTTCCCATTTATGGGGTCAAAATGGGCACTTTTTGATCTGGGATCTGTCATCCAATATATCTGCTATGCTTCCAAGCTCTTTGTCCCATTCCCATTTATGAGTGTTCTTTCTAGTATATTTATAGATAAAACTTGGAGAGAATAGATCAAAGACTTACATGTGTTATTGCATTGAAATTTATTTATTTGCATATTTGGAGGATATTTGTTTAAACAGTTCTTATTCCATATTCTTTGTAAGAATAAAAGGAGAGTGAATAGGAAAAATATTTGTAGTCCTTGGGTATGTTTCAGGTGTGCTCTAGCCATTAGCAAAGATTCATAGCCATGGATATATGACCACGAAATTTTTAATAATTTTGTTCTTTATGAAAAGACCCTGGACTACACTCTTGTGTTCCCTTTAGGTTTTAGTGGCACCCAAAGGCATAAACATTCTATGTGTTATAACTCTACCCTAGTCTCATTTATTCTTTGCATTAGAGGAATCATAAAAATAGCTTTAAATAGATTTATTAAACCCACTCAGCTCTCTAAAAATTGCCTTAATTTGCACTTTTAAAAACCCTCTAGCTATTCATTAGAGATCACAAAAGTTGAAAGATAACCAATGTGTTAGATTTTGCCTAATGTGCTATAATAGTAATAAAGAATGTTGACAAAAGGAAATTCCCAAAATACCTAAAACAAATCCCTTTAGAATGTTTTCAATTCATTGCATATTCATTGAATACCTTTGTCCTAGAAAAAAAATAACTTCTATTTATCACAAGGCTATATTAATATATCTGTTAGACCAGCTAGTATTTAGCTTGAAGTACCTTGCTTACATGTTTATATCTGAGGATATTCAGAAGGGTTCTATCCACAGAAGCTTGTAGGGCTATCACAGCAATGTGAATTAAAACAGCTTGACTACATTGTTATATAGCCATTACACTAACAAAAATGAATGATCATGATAAAATCCAATGTGCTAGAGGACTCGAGGCAGTATATTCACTGTTGGATACACCATTGGAAGATTAAGTCTTTCTATAAAACAATTAAAATTATCCAAAAAGAGTTAAAAATTGTCCATGTCCTTTGACCAAAAATTTACCCAAAAGGAAAAAGAAGTTCATTTTTAAATCATTCACTAAATTTCAGATTGTTTTTTTTTTTTTTTATATTGGAAAACTGGAAATAACCCAGATCTCACTTACAGGGAATAGTTAAAGTAAAACACATAAACATCATGGGATTCTGAACATTGGGAAGGTATTTGAGGGTAGCTTGTACTGCTTCCCAAATGTGACTGCATATCATAATCATCAAGGGAGGTTTTTGCTTCCTTGTCTGATACACCTTTTCCGTAGCTGGTATATTTATCTGGAATTCATGGTACAGAGGTGGCAGGTGGGATGGGGAATATAAATGGGGCCACTGGTAATATTTGCTTTTAGAGATTTTGTGAGAAACTGCACATAAATGATAATTGTTTGGTCTATAAAGCTGCTCATAATGCTTAAGTCCATATTTATTTTCACATGAATGCATGTTCCTGCTACATCAATTCAGAATGAAGAGAATCCTTTCATTAATTCTGATGGCATGATGATGAGAGGGTAGTCAGCTCCTTTGTAGAGCAGAAGAGTTGGACATCCTGGCTGTCTATTGTCACCTGTTTCTCTCACCCCAAATTTGTTAGAACTTAGATCAAAAGTGAACAGGGTTTCTTTCTGTTTATCTTCAAGGGGTTAAATAACAAAGCAAGAAGTGTTAAGGAGCTCAGATTTAAGTGCTTTCCGGAACTGACACTACAGAACTAGGCCCTTTTATTGCAGATTCTCTGTGGGAAGCCATAACTATATGACAAGTTGAAGCTACAGGCACTTCTCCCTTCTCAATGTACGTGGATAATGACGGTGGTCCTGTTGATGTTATGGTTTGTTTAGTACCACCTTGCACACAGATTGGCCATTCATCAGTGGCGTTTCCAGTTGGAAGAAAAAATCTTACTGGTTCTTTGCTCTCTGACCCTTATTTCATGTACCCACAGATCAGAGCAAGACAGAGAACTAGAAAGTATCCAGGTCAGAGGTGAATATCTCTGGGAGAGTCCTTAGGCACTGGGTAGATGTTAAATTAAGCCGACTCATTATAGTATGATTCTTTAGTCAAGCTTCTTTAATTGTATTTGAATCAATTTGAAATACTGTAGAATAGTTGTGGGGAAATGTAGCTCTGGAATAAAACTTTAGTCATCAATGGCTTGTGGGCAAAGGTTAGAGTGGGTGGGGGGTGCAAAACTGGAGACCAGAGAGCTGGCACTGAATACTTCGAACATATTCTTTTCCCATGATTAATGACATCTGCAGGTCCTCTACAGTCCATTGAACCCAAATGGAGATGAAGTTGAGCTATGTCAGCCCCAGAGATGCTGCTGTGTATGCATGATAGAACAAAAGTTCACAGGGGAGCTCTTGACATACTCAACTGTGTGAGACTAACAGCTCCAATTTCTCTCTCATCAGGCAATGCTTCTGGAGGCTGGGGTGGGGTGTGAGCAGAACTGTGAACGAGGCTGGGTCTCAGGATCAGGCTCTCATCATGGGGCAGTGTGGGAGGTCCAAACAGGGGGACTGCTGAAAGATAGGTAGAGCAGCCCTCCTGAAGGTGCAAAAATAGTTCCCATGAGTGGGTGAAGTATGAGAACTTGAATTACAGTGAAGGGTCTGCAACAATGATCAGGCAAAAGGAAGTGGTAGGAGACTAAAAAGAATCCTTGAAGCTAGAGTTCGTAGAGTGAGCGGTCTTACTGCAGTCTCTTCTAATTAAAAGAAGCTTACATTCTTGGTGAGAAGAAGTCAAATGCAGGAATTTTGTTTTGTTTTTTAAGCTAGAAAGGAAAAAAAATCCCTGCATGTGGGTTTTCAAGCTTTAAGCATTTTCTGTTTTGCTAAGGGTAGAGACTTGAATATACCTTTGGTGCAAATTATGCCTTTGTTTTGGAGGAACCAAAGTAATTTTTTTGGTATGCGTAAGTAAACTGGAGACAAACTCCAGACCTGAAGATTTTGTGAGGCATTGTAATTTGAAGGAAGTAAAATACTCTCCGGTAATACTGCAAGTGGTCCATATGATAAGGTTGCATAGCTGTGGCCATATCCTTGACAGAATTATGTCTATTTCAAATGCAGACCTAGAATGAACTATGCCTGAAACTTGCAACTTCATTATATGGACAGAGATCCTGTACAAAGGATGTGTAGCAAGACTGACCTTCACCTTGAATTATGGAAAAGAATGAGACTTAGCTTAGCTAAGCCCTGACTGGATTGGCATGTTAATATCCCAAACACTCTCTGAGATCAACCTTTACTGACATCAGACTGTTGGGTTTAGTAAAGCTAGGATCATGGGGGTGGCTCTCACCATACAGGTTACACTTGGGGGGTTAACTTTTCCTTTGAAGGTAATTCATTGTATTATCAGTCATCCTTGAAAAAAGAATGATCTTGGGATAGGAAACAAGAATCAGGGTAACAGTAGTCTGGAATGGAGGTAATCTGGCCTCTGTATCACAGAGACTGTCTGGGATAGTCTGGGCCAGAGTGGGACTGTCCAAACAAAAGGACAGATTCAGACTGATGAGCTCTAAGGAGAAAAATATCTAGTAGTGAATTTAAATTATTCTCTGGGTTCTGCTCTGTTATTTCCCTCAGACTTTCAGTGAAATCCCTTAAAATTGCAACCTGTTTAGTAGTGATGTCCATGCTTGGGTCAAAGCAGTATAAGGGCAGGTAATAGACTCTGAAGGGAGAGGCAATCCCAGCCCCTCAGGCAATGGTCTGCAGCAGGGCAGGGGGCTGAGGTGGCATGTGACATCAGGACATATCTGTGAAACATTTCATTGCCCTCCAGGGATTCTTGGTCATATTTGGGCCAACTCTTAAGAGGAGACTTCCAGCAGTTAAGCAGGATGGGGGCTTTAAGACATTACAATTGAAATAATTAAACTTATTAATGACTTCACTGTGGAGACAAATTAAAATTAAAATCCTAATCAAAGCCTAAAAGGCCTTTCCATTTTCATCTCAGGTTACTCCTTTTTATTATGTTTCAGCTCTCCTGGCTTCTTTCCATTTCTCGCATATTATGTTTCAGCTCTCCTGGCTTCTTTCCATTTCTCGCACAAGCCCATCTCTGTCTAGGGCACTTGGCCATGCTGTCACCTGTGTACAGGAGGCCCTTTCACAAGCTCTGTTTTCTTTTTCTCACATTCCACGTCTCTGCTTAATTAGCAGCTTCAAAAGTGGTCCCCCCAATAATATTTAAGTGTATTCTCTCTTCTTCCCTGCTTTTCTCTCAAAGCATCTTGGTTCATTTAATTCACAGAACTTCACAGTTATAAATATATATATAAGCTCATTAATATCCTATATTTATACCAGACTACAAAATCCAATAAGGCAGGGCCTGTGATTGTTTAAATAACACCGCATAATGAGGTCCTAACTGCACTTCTTCGATCAGAGTAGCCCTTGTTACAAAATTTGACTAAATGGATAGTGTGCTTATGTGGGTAAAATTGCATTATTTCCAGAATCTCTCACCTGGACTTAGTGCATCTCCAAATCAATAGGTGTTTCCAAGGGGTGGAGAGAAATAGTCCACCTCTGTATCAATAGGTGATTACAAACTGTATGGGGAGCGAGCATACACCTTGACTGGAGAGGATTAGAGGAGTCCTTTTGTAGCTGGGTTGTGAGATACATGGGTGAGCAGAAGTAGATGACTGCTTATAAGCAATAAATGGATTTCTCTCACCTTATTTCTACCTTTGACTGATTTCAGCTTCAAAGGTTATTTGCCCCAGGGTGTGAACATATTTTCCTACTGGAGATACACCTGGCAGTAGTAGGCAGGACCTCTGAACCTGAAATCTGTCTTCACAGGTGCGATGCTTGGGCAGGCTGCCCCTAGAGATTGTGGGGAGATACCTGGAAACTCCCCTGTGGATGGTGGAGAGGCCCAGTAGCTGCTGTGGTTGGGGGTGATGACTTCACCCAGGAATCCCCTATCCATAGGTCTTCCACTTGGGGAGCCCCATTGGGGAATAGGTCTAGGGTAAAGCCTCTCCTAGATGGGTAGACCCCTGGGGAAGGGTGGAGACACTGGAATCTGGGGAATTAGCCCTCCGTGAGATAGAAGACTGCTTAGAGGCCCTGAGTGGCTGTGTGGCAGTCAGAATTGGGGCATGTTTGTGCCTTGAGATAGTGGAAAGGGTTATCAAGGAGAGAGAAACACTTTGGCATCACTAGGACGAGCTGGGCGATGACCTATGGGATGCTCTTAAGAAAGAGAGACAGTTATTGAGAAGATACATTAGTAGCAAGGGAGGAGGCAGCAGGCAAATCTGCGTTGTAAGATGCCATTGGAGGGGTGGAGGAAAATGAAGTGACTTCAGCCCTGGAGATGAAAGAGGAGATGCCGGGGAAGGATGAAGGGGTGGGACCGAAGGCCAAACTGTTGCTGAGGACATCACCCAAGGCATCAGCCTGTCCTGCATTACAGGCCTGCCCAGCCGTAATTAAGAAAGTAAAATTGCAACAACAGTGGGTTCCTCAGGGGGAGGAGCAGCCCCATCCCAGGTTGTGGAGCACTCCATGCTCTGTCCCTACACCCAGGATGAGCTGGTGGACATGAGCATCTAGTTTCATCAGAAGCCACTGGAACCTCTGCCTACATAGCTTTTGTGTCTCTGGGATATGGGAGTGGAAAACATTGTTATGTTGGGTTCTGAAATGGGTAGATGGCTTCCCTGATGACCCACACTTCCCTCCAGCAGTGGTTGCAAAGCCCCCATCATACCTCAGGGAATCAGGTGCTTCTGGATTAGCTGACAGCAGCCATCAGGGCAGTTTGGCCTAATCAGCATGATTTTCCATACTTACTCACTAGCTGGGAAATGAATGCAGAACTTCAGCAGGTGTTAAGAGAGTTGCGTGTGAAAAACATTATCTATAATATGGAACCCCAGGATCCCAATGAGAAGTTGTTCACTGTAGGAATGAGAAATCTGGTGTGGCATACAGCTCCCCATCTCTCTTTGTGTCCCTAGTGACTATTCCTGTGCCCCACATAGGGCAACACATAAGTGAGGTTATTCATACTTAACCATATCTGGGGGAGGTTGAAACAATAAGAGCATGGAAGGAAGTAAATGATATCCTGCAGGGCCTGTGGATACAGACCACTGAAGTTGAATTCAGACTGAGGGTACATGTGGTAAAGTCAGTTATGAGGGGACATGCTAAGCACCTGCCTGTAACTCTGCCTGTAGCTCAGCGGGTGACACATACTAATCAATATAAATTGCCTGTGGGACACAAGGAAATTGGAGAAACTCTACAGGAGTTGGAGAATGTGGGCATCATAAAGCCCACTCATAGTTCATTTAATTCCCTGGTGTGGCCAGTGAAAAAGCCAGACAACTCCTGGTGTATGGTCACGGATTACAAGGAATTGAATAAAGTCACACTCGCTTTGCATGCTGCTTTCCCCTCTATAGCAGCCCTTACGGACACAGTCAGTCATGAACTAGGGATGTATCATTATGATGTGGACCTTGCTAGTGCTTTATTCTCTATTGACATAGACAGGAAAGTCAGGTACAATTTGCCTTTACGTGGGAAGACTGGCAGTGGACATTCAGTGTCCTTCCAAAGGGATACCTCCACAGTCCCACCATTTGTCATGGACTTGTAGCCCAGGACTTGGTCACATGGAAGAAACTGCAAACTGTGCAGCTGTATCACTACACTGATGATATAATGCTCACATCTGACTCTCTTGCAAGTTTAGGAGGGGCAGTTCCTAGACTGCTGTGTCATCTACAGGAGAAAGGATGGGCTGTGAACAGCACCCAGGTTCAGGGACCTGGTTTGGCAGTAAAGTTCTTGGGGGTTGTCTGGTCGGGTAAAACTAAAGTTATCTCAGGAGCAGTCATAGACAAAGTCCAGGCTTTCCCTGCCCCTACCACTGTGGCAGTATTACAACAGTTTTTGGGTCTTTTTGGCTACTAAAGAGTGTTTATCTTGCACTTGGCACAAATTCTGAAGCCCTTATACTAGTTGGTATGAAAAGGCATCAGGTGGGACTAGGATGAAACGTGTAGCTGCTTTTACTGCTGCTAAGTGAGCAGTCAAGGCCGTACAGGCATTGAGTGTAATGGATTCATCAAGGCCCTGTGAGCTAGATGTTCATATAACTGAAGATCATTATGGATGGGGCCTCTGGCAGTGGCTTTAGTGGCTACACCAACCTATTGGATTCTGGTCACTAGTATGGAAAGGTGGAGAGGTGTTGTATAATTTGACAGAGAAGCAACTAGATGCTGTGTGCCATGCATTGCTGGCTATGGAGCCCATTGCTGGAACAGCTCCAACCAAGGTAATAACCATCTATCCCATTGTGGTGTAGGTATAAGACTGGACCCAAAGCCATGGAGAGAAGGGGCACGGATGCCTACACTGGCCAAATGGGGCACATATTTACAATAGTGTACTGTCTTCTCCACTAGCCCCTTAAGTAGAGAACTCCAGCACTCATTGGGGCCAGTGACATATACTGGTGGAAAGCAGGAAGAACTTGCTTTTGAGCCATTTGTAGCTGAGAGTCCTTATAAGGAGGGAAACATCCCTATACCTGAATATGCTTGGTATACAGATGGCTCCAGTCATGAGCAGCCCCCAAAGTGGAGGTCTGTGGCTTTCCATTCTAAGACTGAGACAATATGGATGGAGGAGGGAGAGGGGAAGAGCAGTCAATTGGCTGAGTTGTGGGCAGTATGGCTCATGGTCACCCAGGAGCCCTCCCCTATAGTTGTGAGCACTGACAGCTGGGCCATCTATCAGAGCTTGACCCTGTGGCTACAGACATGATACCATGCCAACTGGATGGTTGGTCACCAGCCCCACTGGGGGCAAGAGTTGTGGGAGACCTATGGGCCTCTGGTCAGACTAAGACAGTTACTGTATATCATCTGAGTGGCCATTTGCATTTGGCATCCCCAGGGAATGATGAAGCAGGGACACTGGCCCATGTATGTTGGCTAGAAGGAAAGCCTGCCTCTGATCTAGCCCAATGGTTACATCAGCGTTTGTTGCACATGCGACAAAAGACTGTGTAGGCTGTAGCCTGTAAGTGGGGCTTGCTGTTGACCTTTGAAGAAGTCATTTGAGCCCAGAAGGAGTGCCTTGCATGCTCTAAGAGGGACTTAGACTGATTTCTGCAGCAACATGGGATAATAGTAAAGGGGCTGATATCCCTTGTCAGTTGGTAGATGGACTATATTCGGCCTCTGCCCATATCAGAAGGGTATCGGTATGCCATGACTTGTGTGGACACAGCTACTGGACTGTTGGTTGCTTTTTCTGCATGTCATGCAGATCAGCAAATGATCAAAAGGGGCCTAGAGCATCTCCATTGCCTATGGCTGGCCGCAGGTGCTTGAGAGCAATCAAGGCTCTCATTTTACTGGACATGCATTACAAGAATGGGTGCAGCAATTACAGATGTAGTGGAAGTTTCATGTACCATATAACCCTACTGGGGCAGGCATGATAGAGAGGTACAATGGTTTGTTGAAATCTGGCCTGAAGTTGGACACCAGTAGTCTCCAGGGCTGGTCAGTTCACTTATGGACAGTGCTGTGGTGTTTGAATGAGAAGCCCTAAAACAGAACCTTGAGCCCTGTGGACATGCTAACAAACATTGTTGCCTCTCCTATACAACTGTATGTGCAAACCAAAGAGGAGTTACTGAAGCCAGGATACGGCCAGCAGAGCAACATTCTGCTGCCAGCCCCAACTGCATTTAACCCTAAAGACTCTGTTGAATGGACATGGTGCTGGGCATTTTGTCACATGTACCAGTGATGGCTGGCCCTTCTGGCACCTTAGGTAAAAGGCCTGGAAGCTGCCCTCCTGTGTGTTCCTGGAGTAAGAGCAGAATGGCCCCCAAAGATCATGGTTGTGTACCCAAAATGACCAGGAGGTAAGAGCATCTTACTGGGAAGTTTTGTTTTATCTTTATGGCCAGTGCATGTACCTCCCATAGCCCTATATAGTGACCCATCTGTAACTCCCACAAGGGGGTTAGTGAAGGTCTGGAAAACTAGACCAGGACGATATCCCATTCCTGTCACTGTTCTACGACAGGACCACTGTCTTGCATGCCTCCTACCTGATGAGCAAGATTTGCCTATACTGGTGTCATTAAAACATGTATGTCATCACCCTTTATGTTATTTATTCTACAGTTCCTGTGGCCTGGACCCAGCGCTGGCTGCAGGTGCTGCGTGATGACTGCTCTGAACTCCCTACCTGTTCAGCTACTGCTTGCCTGTGGAATGGGCGAGCTATGGACTTAATCTGCATAGGACTTTGAACCTAGCTGAATCCTCTGCCTTGAGGATTATCATTATTTATTGCTGTTGTTATTGTATCTGGGTATAGTGCTCCAGTTTTCTCACACAGGGGCATTGCAGAAGATGGGGATTGAGTAGATTGTGAGGTGAGATTTCTGGAGAGGTGGGCTGTGGGTAAAATTGCAGTATTTCTAGAATCTGTCACCTGGCCTTAGTGCATCTCCATATCAATAGGTGTTTCCAAGGGGTGGAGAGAAGTAGTCCAACTTAATATCTATAGGTGATTATGAAGAGGGTGCAGAGCAAGTGCGCACCTGAACTGGAGAGGTTTGGTGGGATCCTTTTTGCAGCTGGGCTGGGAGAGACATGGGTGAGCAGAAGTAGATGACTGCTTGTTAACAATAAATGGGTTTTTCCCACTTTATTTCTCCCTTTGACTGATTTCAGCTTCAAAGGTTATATGCCCAGGGGTGGCAAGACATTTTCCACTCAGAATTACAGCTTATTAGTGAAAATTGACACCATTTTAGTTGTCAGAGTGCAACTGCCTGTGGACAGTTAGGTCATGTAAAATTTATGTCCAGAAGCTTTTATAAGCCTTATATTCCCACTTATTTCCTTTGTTTTCAGTGATACTGTGCTTTTAAGAGAGCCCTGCCTCCCCATTTGCCACATTCTTAGTGGGATATAAAGATATGTCCAATCTTTCCAGCACTTTTAAAGGAATTGCATGGAGTTCTGCTCACTCTTCTTTTGTTCTACTATGATGATACTTTTCTTTCTTCCTTATTTTACTCTTGGGTTTCATAAACAACTCTGAATCCTCTTGCAACTCCAGTTTTGGTGTTTGTTTCTGGTTTTCTCAACTTCAACTTATAGTACTCTCTAAAGACTTTGGTTTGTGGTCAGCCTCTGACTGGTTCTACATCTGGCTCTCTCAGGCGTATTACCCTGGCTTATCTATCGGTCAGATACTGAACTCCAGTACATCTTGTCTGATCCCTGTTTGACCCTCAAACATATTGATTACCCAGCGAGGAAGGCCAGCACGTTTCTTGCTCCAGTGTTGTGATGTCTTCCACAAGTAAGTATATATCATGATGATATCCTAGGTGTCTGCGTTATGATAACACTGTACTCCTCCTCACATCACCTCTTCCTTCCTTTCTCTCTTGATCATCGCTCTACCCATACAGGATTGCACCTGAGTTTTTGAACTTGGATAAAGCACCACAGATGGGGCAGGGGCTTTGGCTTCCTGAGGTATCTCCAGGACTGGATCATGGAATACAAACTGCAGGGAAGTTAGTTCTCCACTGTAAGACCAATGTGAAATGTGAGACAGGAAAAAGGTAGGCAAAATTCTCCTCCTTTCTTCCTCCTGTAAGCTACTCCAAGGCTCACTTCCTCTTTGAAACCTTTTTGGAGAAATCCTGGATGTTGAGTGGACGTGCGTGCTGAATGATCTGCTTTTTGTGCCTTTTTGCAGGGTATTGTGAAGGCAAAGCATGTGTGATGACACACACCGTCATGCGGCGCCCACCTTTCCTGGTTTCATTACCCTGTTTCTCTTACCATGATATCCCATGCTTCCAACTCCCAAAGTTTCACATCTTAACACTTTCTTAATTGAAGTATGTCAGAAGGGGTCAGCAGGGCAGAAATTCTAATGAAGAGTAACTAGGATGAATATATGAGGCTAAGTAGAGAAGTAGCACGTGCTGAAGTGTGACTTCAAGGGAAATGGCTTACATGAACTTTAAGTAAAGGCTTTTGTACACTTCCAGAATGTATCCCAGTAGGAACTGTGATGAGAGTATGTGACATAGATATCAACTATTTAAATAAAATGGAGTATGTAAAATAACATTTGTAAGTAACATTCTGAGTAATACAGAGAATCTTATAATACTGTGGATTAATCAACAGTTTGAAGGGTTTTTTTTTCAGTGAACTTAAACCTCTCTTTTTATTATACAGATTTCATATAATAATAAGGCTATTTTTAAAATAAAGCTGTCATATAAATGTTTGGCTATGAACTGTTTATATTCAGAGACTGGGGAGTGGGGAGTGTCTCTACTTATGATGTATGACTTAAACAGTGCAACTCCAATTTACCAAAGAAAATAAGTCTTTGAGTTTTTCTGTATTAGGCAAGAAAAGGAAAAAAAAAGAACCTTTTGTGAACTTGTGTCATCCAAATAGGTCTCTTCTGAATATTAGTAGATATAAGTCTATTTTTATTGCAAGCAATGATTGACCTCCACTATTCTCACTGTGCCTAAAACACCTTATCTCTAGAAGCATAATCAAAATAATTGCCTATGCCTCTAGAGTTCTGTGAAAATTAGATAATGTCAGCAAAAGTGCTTTCAGCTGCTACAGTGGTATTATGACCTTTATTCTACACATAGAATTAGTCTTAAAATAGTTCCATGATAACCTCTCATTAAAGTTTTTGAGCCAATGATATGGAAGGACAGTAGCTACAGACCATATTAAATAGCTCATAGGTAGCGTTTGGGGACAGAAAAGAGAAGAGAACTGCAGAAGGAAGTGATCAAACTTTTGACACATAAGTTGGCTAGGGCATGGTAAAATTTACCCTTCAAATATGTTAGTCTCCCTCCATCCTTCCTTCCTTTCTCCCTTCCTCCGTCCTTCCTTCCTTCTTTCCACTTAAATATTTATCATAGGACAAAATTATTTACAGTGTGTGATTGTCACCAGGCTTTCTTCCCTTCTTTTGCACTTGAAAGGAGATTCTGAGTTGGCTCACTCAGTCTCTCGCCCTCCTCTGCCCTCTGGGAAGTCTCCTTCTTTGCCAGGTCAGTTCCTTGGTGGCTTACATTCAGAGTGGGGAGAGAGGGGTAAAGGAGAGGACTAGAGGTGCCCTGCAGAAGAGGCTAAAGGGTTGATTTTTTTCCATGGTGTTTGGGGGTATCAGAAACAAGAAAGCAGCTGAGATGAGTGAAGAAGGTGCTAAGGAGAGAAACTTTTTAAAAACAAAATTATTTACATATATGTATTTTAATGGATAAAGAAAAATCAAATAAAGAATTTGAGCTATTACGAGATCACTTTTTGGTTCAGAAACTGTTTCTTTAGTGATAAGTGCTTTTAGGAACCTAATGTTCTTCAGATAAGTTAGATACCAGGGAAACAAGTAAAAATAGGAATAAGAAAGAATAGGAGGCAAATAAATAGTAAGGAGCATAAATTGTTAAAGTTGCTAAAATGGAAATACATATAGGGTACATGGGGGGCAGTGGGGAAGGAGTCACCATTTCTATAGGGAAAAGGGCAATTAAGGGGGCCATAATAAGACCAGTTTTTAAATACAAAACATACAAAAAGCCTTTTTTTTCCTCATTGTCAAAGAAAAAATTTAATACTTCAATGATCTTAATGACTGTGACTAAAATATTATATCCCACCTGTTTATTTAGGGGTTCAGAAGGCAAACCATGTGAGGCTGAAATGTTATTTAAAAAAATAGCTTTCTTTGAGAAAGTGGTATTTTTCCAGTGTCTTGTCTCACAGCATCTGCAATAATGTGCAATTATTTAAAAAATGAATCACTTGACTCTGGTCACAGTCATCTCCTCCTGGAATGCAGGAGAAATGCTATCCTGCAGTTCAGGGGTAGACACTGCACAGGTTCTTGAGGTGCGAGGTGCATGTTAATTATCAGCCAACACTGGAGGCTAATCTAGAAGCTGGAAATCCACTTGTCAGGATATTGTGGAGGATCACAGATATCAGAGAGCAAGTTGGAGTACAGAAGCACTCAGGGACATTTCCAAGTTTTGTGTTCATGGTTTTATGAATATCATTGCTCCAACAGTTAGTTATTGTTTTACATGATGGCTTTTTTTTTATTAAGGGATTATTGATATACACTCTTATGAAGGTTCCACATGAAAAAACAATGTGGTTACTACATTTATCCATATTATACATGATGGCTTTTTAAAAATAACTTTCCTTTCTCATAAAAATGCATCGGTCACATACTTTTCAGACAACAAAAGGAAAGAAATAATTCTCAATCCCTATACCAAGAAGGAGCTCCCATCTTCCTTTCTTTCCTCTGCTATTATATAAAAGGAGTAAAGACTAGTATTCACAGCAGAAAGAATGTCAGCGTTCAGATTCCCATTCTGCCACGTACTACCCACGTGACCAGGGCACACGGCTTTAACTTCTCTGTACCCCAGTTTTCTCATCTATAAAATACAGACACTAATAGTGCCTGCCTCCTGAGTGTGTTATGAGGCTTCAGTGAGTCGGTGTAAAGCATTTTGAAGAATATCTGGCTCATTGTACATGATACGCAAGTACTGGCTATTATTATTAGTGGTTAACAATATAGGCTCTTTAGCCAAGCTGCCTGAGTATGAATCCCTGCTCTGCTGTGTGCTTGTGATATAATATGTCAGTGTTGTGCCCTCATATTTTTTAAAACAGGGGTTGGAACAAGAGCCACTTCTTGGATTATGGTTGAGATTAAATGAGTTAATATAATAAGTCACTTGCAACAAGGGAACACCTAATAGATACCAGCTGTATTATTCATTTAAATGTATTTTGAGCACTTAAAATATATAAGAAGCTATGCTACATATAAGGAAGCAAGACAGATAAAATCTTTCTTCTTAGGATACAGACCATTGAGTGTCATACTTTTAACAAGTAAATATTTAAATGTAGTGAGAAATGTGAATAAGAAGATGCAGAGCTATCAGAAGGAACTGGTGTAGTTATCAGGGAATGTTTCTTTGAATATGTGATGATTTGACTGAATCCTGAGAGTGAGTAGTAATTCATGAGGTGAAAGGCAGTGTGTGTGTGTGGAAAGGGTGGCAGGTGGTATACAAAAGGAGGCTGGATGAGGAGACCATTCCAAGCAACCTGAGTGGAAAAGATCATGGCACATTTGAGGCACTGGAAACAGTGTGTAAAGCTGCGTGGGTGGTTGGGGAGAATAAGGTGACATGGACTGCTGATGTAAGCAGGGCACTTACTATGGAAGGCTTTGAGGACCAGGTAGAGAAGGTCAACCTTTTCCAAAGTGTATCAGGAAGCTACTGAAGTCTTTAAAGCTGAGGGTGGTATAAACAATAATTACATTTTAATCATTAGTGAATCTAGTTTTACATTTATGGGTATGTGTACTTATTCGCATATCCATTTAAAAACCCATGAGCCCTGGACAAACAGCACTTTTTAATTAGATTTTTAAATTCAAGATAGAGTATCAACATTTCCCCATTTTGTGGATTATTTTTCTAAAGTTATTTTTAATGACTACATCAAGTTACATTTTATGAATGAACTATAAGTTATTTAAAAATATTTTGCTGATAGCTGATAGATATTAGGCTGATTCTACTATTTTGATGTAAAGAATGCAGTACTGAACACATTCCTACTCAAATTCATGTGTTCCGCTCTCTAGGTATAGTGTTTGACCCTAACCATAGGTTATACTCACAGATTTTCCTCACTGAACAACTCTTTGCTATTAGAATTCTCTCTTTGAGTTAATTGCAATTTGTAGGGCTGGTTGGTATACATACAATGTATATTATCTATACAGCATTAGATGCTTCAGGGGAGAAGAGATGGACTTGGGCCTGGGGCAGCCGTACTAGGACAGGCAGGGCATCCTTGTCTCCCAGCAATTACTTCAGCTGCTGTACCAGGACCTGTGGTCGACTTTCAACTTTCTGTTGGTCAGGCTTCCGGCCAGCCTGTTTGTCCAATCTCTGTTTGTACAGATGCCCGTTTTTTGCCATGATAATCTAAGAAACAAGACATTGCTTTTCTGTTTGGCAAGACTGCTACTATACCCTGGGCCTTCTATCACCTTTACTTTCAAATTCTATAGACCCACAGAAAGAAAATAGTAGGTCCCAGGGGTGTTTGATCTCTCTCTAGAGCATGATGCTGGCTTTCTATGCATGACATCAAGCAGAATTTCTTCAAAGTTGATAACATTTAGATGATATTCTTTCCTAATGCCTGTGCTTAACTGGGGTTTTTGTCTATTTACTTTTCTTAATAAATTTAAATGGAAATCTGAGAGGTAATGCTGGGCTCACATATACATCTTCCCCCAAGTCCATGTAAATGTAAATAATATTTAATTGTAAGTAATATTTAAATGTTGCTTTTAAATGGCAGTAATGAAAAAATAAAATCTTTAGTTTTGATCTGAGGTCCTTAATTATTATATGACTCTTAGTCAATAAGCTCATTGCTAAATGCAACAGTGCCGTGTAACCTTCGGCAAATCCCCTACCTTGTCTTTCACTCAGATTTCTTATTCATCAGTTGAAACTTTATAACAAGTTCACTGAAGTTTTGAGATAATCTAGAAGTCTCTACGGCATTGAATATATATTGTACTGTGTAAAACCACCATCTCTCCCAGAATTCTTCCTGTTAGAAAGAGCCTAAGGTTTTCTTTTACTTTGAAAAGCTGGTATGACCTTGATTCTCAACCCATTCATTTCGTTCATAAACATGCGGTTGAACATTGTGGAAGCTCTTCCGTACAGAGAATAATTCATTGCCCTTCAGGAGCTCAGACTGAGAGGGGAGGCATTCAGGTAACAAGGCCCATCTTAATTCAGTGCGGAAAACGCCATAGCTGATGAGGAACAAATCATTAAAGGAGATTGTGTTTTCTTGTCACACAAACATGTATAATACAGATGAGGTAATTGTACCTTGAGATTCTCAGCTAAAAGGCTTTATTTAAACACAGACTTTAGAGGCAGACAGAAAAGTATCTGAATCACTGGCCCATCATTAACTGGCACTGGCAAAGCCAGTTTCAAACTCTCTAAGCCTCAGTTCCCTTTTTTTGAAAAATCAAGGTGTTTAACACCTACTTAGAGCACTTGTAAAGAAGGCATATAGGTGAAAAGCATCTAGCAGATAACGGTAGTGGGACAAGTAGAGATTTTGATTCTTGTTTGTTTACTTATTAAATTTTTACTGAGTGCCCACTAGGTTTTGGAAATAAATAGGGGAGTTAGACATACAATGTCCTCCTCACAGGGCTTCTGTTACAGAGTGGGAGAATCAGATAATATACAACCAAGCAAATGAATAACCCCAATAATTGCAGGCTGTGATAAGAGTCATGAATTAAGTAAGGAAGGTTAATGAGAGGAAATAATGAGGAGGGGTGTATGGGGCAGATCACTAGACAGGTTGGCAGGAAAGGCCTCTTGGTGGACATGATATTTAAGCAAAACCTGAGAAATGAGAGGAACTAACCATGGTTGGGCAAAAGGAAGATCATTTCAGGCAGAGGAAAAACATTTCCATTTCTTCCTCCTCTTCCCCCTCTCCTTTCTCATTTTCTTTTTTTTTCAACTTCTTTATAGAGGGGATCACCATTAATACTTGAGGACTTTGCATTCCTGGACTGTTTTGTTATGTATACCAAAGACCAGTTTTCATTGTTAAAAATAAAATTAACTTGGGTATACAAGGTGTGCTTTAGAAGTCTACCATTGAGATAGACTTTACAAAAATGATTTTAGAGATTGATTTTGTGATTCTGAGTAAAGATACACAGTGTACTATATAGTGTTTCCCAATCTTTATTTTTACTGTTTACCCCCAAATTGCTTTTATTAAGCAATAATGAGCCTATCTATTTGTTATCAATAAAAACCATCAATGCCAATCAATTTCTGGTTGAACTAGATCCCTAATTTAGGAAATTCCAATTGCAGGCAGAATTTTAATCGTTCTCCATATTACCTAGGGTAAGCACATAGTTTCAAAGGCTTCCATTACATAAAAAAATAGCTCAAAGACTTTTTTTAACTGCATTATGAGGACTCAGAGGTTTGAAGTCCCTGAGGAAAAACCCACTAGTTCTGGAGACAGGGTTCTAGAGTTAGACATCTAGAATTAAAACACTCTTATTTTTGGCTTTTAATCTTTCCTCAAGATGATTCTATGTATATGATTTTGGATAATCCTTTTAATTTTTAAAAAATACTCTGCATATCAAACATATATTCTAGACATTCAAGTTTGGATGTAAGGAGCCAGTTTGGCATTTGCAGTAAGGCATGTCTTAAGCCACTCCTTCTCACCTACTGATTTAAATTTGCCTTCTTTTTCCACTAGGTTATAAATCCTCGAAGGCACAGATCATGTCTATTTTTTCTTATCACTATGTCCCAAACACACATAATAGGTGGTTCAAATTTTTCTGATTCAAAAAAAGTGTGCTATTTTATTATCCTCTAGCCTGGGTCCTTTGTGGTAAACTTGACTCTCCACTTGAAGTCTTCTGCCTGGGATGCATTCTTTCTTACTTTTGTTTTCTGAAGAATCCTTTAAAGCACCCTAATGAAAAACAGGTCAAATTGCAGGCCCTCTCTGACTCTATTTACCTTGAAGTTTTTCACCAGTTTCAGTTTAGAAGTCTAGCTTTACTTGACCTTCCATGAAACATTTATTATGTGAGCATTTTAATATTTAATATTTTATCTTTCAGTTTTTTTCCATTTGCTTTACATTTTATTGGAGGCTGATAGGGAAGTAAAAGGTCAAAACAAAGGAACAGCCTGGTTGATAGCAGGTGCCCTAAATAAGAGGTTTCTTTTTGCATATCAATTTCTTAGAAAATCCTCTTAACTTCTTAATGTAGACACCTTTCTCAAGTCTAAGGGACCCACTTGATCAATCAATTTCTGGCTGAACTAGATTCCTCATTTAGGAAATTCCAATTGCAGGCATAATTTTAATAATACCTGTATTACCTAGGGTAAGCACATAGTTTCACAGGCTTCTATTTCCCACTGCATTGTGGGAAAGGCAGACAAAAATCCCTGACTCAGGATTTCTTAACTGACTTCCACTTAACTGAATTGCTAGATTAAATTGTCCTATCCATTCTATCTGTAAAATGCACTGAGGGATGACTCACCCAGTAGTCTGTATGCTCATTACTACTGCTCCAAAATTTTAGGTTGTTTGCTGAGCATGATAAAGTTGTATTTGTTCACAAACCTACTTATTCTAGTTGTTTTGTTATAACATAATTAAATATTATGTTAACTGATGATATATGAATGCACAAGGAAAATTATAGCTTGTATTAAAACCAAATTATTGTGGTAATGGTATGCATATATGCATATGTACAAACTCATCTAAACTGTATGCATTGAATATATGCAATTTTTTTTTGTATGTGAGGTATACCTCAATAAAGCTTAAAACATACTTAAATAATTGTAAAAAATTAAATTAAAAGGTTTGGAAAGATTCAATAAAGTTAGCTTCCTAAAAATTAGGTGTAGACAACACAGCTGTAAAATAATGGAAAAATCATACAAATCCAGAAAATTTTTTTCTTAGATTGCTTCAAAAGTATCATTAAGTTCTTTACTCACATTAAAGAATGTAGAAATTGTAGATGACACATTATTGGTACACTTCAGTAAAAGATGGCAATGGAAACTCATCAGTGGATCAAACCAACAGACAATAAAACAAAACTTTGGTTCTAAAGCCATAAAACATAGGAAAAAGTCTCCCTGACTTTGGTCTTGATAATGATTTTTTGGATATGACACTAAAAGCACAAGCAACAAAAGCAGAATTAATAAATAGGACTATATCACACTAAAATGCTTCTGCATAGCAAAAGAAACCATCAACAAAATGAAAGGGCAACCCATGGAATGGAAGAAACTACTTGCAAATCACATATCTGATAAGGGGTTAGTATTCAAAACATACAAAGAGCTCATAAAACTCAATAGTAAAAAGCCAATCTGATTAAACAATGGGCAGAGGAATTGAACAGACATTTTTTCGAAGAAGACAGACAAATGGCCAACAGGTACATTAAAAGGAGCCTGGTATCACTAATCATCAAGGAAATGCAAATCAAAACCACAGTGAGATACCACCTCACACCTGTTAGAATGACTATCATCAAAAAGATAAGAAGTAACAAGTGTTGATGATATTGTGAAGGAAAAAGAGCATTTGTGCATTATTGGTGGGAATATAAATTGGTTCAGCCACTATGGAAAACTGTATGGAGATTCCTCAAAAAGTTATAAATAGAACTACCATACTATCCAGCAACCCCACTTCTGGGTATATATCCAAAGGAAATTAAATCATGTCTTGGACAGATGTCTGCCCTCCCATATTCACTGCAGCATTATTCACAATCACCAAGACATGGAAACAACCTAAATATCTATCAATGGATGAATGAATAAAGAAGATGTGGTATATATATATATATATATATATATACATGTATACAATGAATTATTCAGCCATAAGTCTTGATATTGGCAACAATATGGATGGAACTTGAAGGCATCATGCTTAGTGAAATATGTCAGACAAAGGCAAATACCTTATGATCTCACTTAAATGTGGAATCTAAAAAAGCTGAAGTCATACAGAGAGTAGAATGGTAGTTACCAGGGATTGGGGGGTGACAGAAATGGGAAGATGTTGATTAAACGGTATAAACTTCCAGTTATAAGATGAGTAAGTTCTGGGGACCTAATGTACTCCACGGTGATTAGCTAATAATATTGTATTATATATTTGGAAATTGCTAAGAGAGTAGATTTTACATGTCCTCAGCACAAAAAAGAATGGTAATTATGTGATGTGATAATAGGGTTTAGCTAATGATATGGGGGTAATAATTTTGCAGTATATCAGCTTATCAAATCAACACATTGTACACTTTAAATTTACACAGCTTTATATGACAATTGTATCTCAAACCTGGGAAAGATATCAAGGGGAATAAATGAGTATTTATATAGCTTATATTAAGCTAAAATATGCTTATAGCATTTTAAAATGATTGTTCAATTAGCTAAATCTGGGTACTACAAGAGGGTTCTATTGCATCAGTTTCTGGGAATTCAGAAGATCCATGAATTAAAAAGAATAATATTTAATGAGCTGGAGCTACTAGAACAACGCTATTTTCTCATTTAGATCTAGATAACTATTTTTAAAAACATGACTTCTTACTTTTTAGAATAAAAATACCAAAAAATCTGTGATTAGTAAGTACATTTGGATTGAAATCATGGTTTCTGATGTGTACAAATGACATAGTCTTGGTCATTTCTTAACTGGATAAAAACTCGGTTTTTGAAACTCAGCTATAAAATGTAAATGATGATCACATACATCACACAGAATTATTGAGAGAATTAAATGAGATGATACACATACAAGATGTTTCTAAAAGTGATACACCATAAAAATTAAAAGTAAATAAAAAATTTTAAATTTGAGAAAAATTAGCTACAGTAGAGAAGATCACATGATATAATCTTTCCATAAATTTAACTAACAGATGGAATAACAAAGGCCAATGTGGTGATCCTGAATATCTTTTGGTAAGTTACCAGAGTCCTGTTTGTACCTGTCTCTACACTAGGCCTGAATTTCCATCTGGCGTGGGTATTAAAAGGGATCTCTTTTTTGTTTAGCAATCTTGAGTTCTCTTCTTTTATCATGGAAGCAAAATAGAGCTGGTCTTTCCTGGACATTTGTGAATAGCCCATGCATCATGAGTGGAATCATACCCTTGCTGAATAATTAATTAAGCTCATTAGTTAACCAGATGAACCCAAACCTTCACAGCCAGCCCCTGAGTAGGACCTTAGAGCACCACAGAGTCAGGGCATCTGTATGACACTCTCACCAGGCCAATTGCTAGTTTTCTATTAAGTTACTTTTTTTAGTACTAAGGAACAATTGAGAATCTTCTGAGTCCTTTTTAATTTTTCTCTAAAAACAATCTGAAGACTGAAATTTGAAGACACTGTCTCTAAGAGGCTATTCATCAAAGTAAGTGATTTATATATATTTAATCTTGGAATGACATATTTGAAAATGTGAAGCTTGTTTTTACTTGTAATTTTAGGTATATGAGTTGCAGTACTGAGAGTATGCTCTTTTGGTGCTATGTTACTAAAACAAGTACATATAAAAGATACTCTTAAAATGGGAACCTTTTTTAATGCAGTAGTAGTTTTATTCATCAGGCATTGTGTTGAGTACAAAAGACTTTGGTCTTGGGTAATAAAGCCACATATTTTTGTAATCAATTTAGTTAATCCTTTCAAGATGAAAGTAGACCTTCTTGCTGGACAAATATGAAAGATAAACACCTTTATCATTAATTGGAATTTTGAAAGCAATGCCAAGGAAATGTAATTGACACTACAAAGTTGCTTATTTCAAAAAGTCCTATTGCTTTTCATTATATTAGAAATATTTTCATATTTTGGGTTTGCCACAGGACATAATGTATACAATAACGTTATTTCATCTTGTTTTATATGTAGAGTCAGGATATGGATTTATGTAAACTAGTTCTAGCTCTGGCCACTGGATATCACTGACAGCTCAAATGAGGGAGTATAAGACACTATAGGTTTTCAACCTGACAGTCCTGGGGCAGTATGTAGTCTAATCAATGAGCCCTCTTAGAATCTGGGGTCAAGATAAAAAGAAGTTCTCCCTCTAAACCACCATAAAGAGGATGAATTATAGAACTAGAAACACGGCCTATTCTAAGAAGGTGATCCTAAGGTTTTTACAAGCGTAGACCACCATACCCTGCTTTAAAGCACACAGTTCATTCCTGTCTAATTTCTAATCTGCCTATCAGTGGTAGAGGCCTGCTTTCTTTTCTCCTTAAACCCAGGTGGCTCCTTAGGAAAGAGTCTCTACTGCTTAAAGTCTAGATTCTGTCAACCACAAGTCCCAGAGTGAGTGAGTTCCCATATTATCACCAGTCTAAGTACTTATTTTCTGATCTTGATTCTTCTCTTTCCTAGGATAATACTGGGAATATTCACTACATTAAGAAAAATTATCCCCCTGCTGATGGGGCACGGCCATGGCTTGTGGCCTCTCAACAGAAATTTCTCATCACAAAACAATAATACAACCATTCAAACATTGCCCAAATTTTGAGTTATGAGACTAAAACAGATCATACCTTTTTTTGTGGTTCTTTCTCAGGGACAGGTCGGGGCAAGTCCTGACAGTTTTTCCTGTACTATTCTAGGTGTGTATTCCAGAGTATCTGTGGGAAATTCATGTTTCCATAAGAAAATTTAGCTGTCTGCAGGCACAGCACAAAATTAAGACACAACTATTTCTCCAAAGATAGAATACACAGTGGGCCAGGCTGCTAAGGGGCTGGGCTGGCTACAGAATAGAGCAGAGAAGCTTATTATAACAAATTTCTGAGTCTTGGGGGTTCAGGAATAGTCATATTTTTTTTCAAGTGCCACAGGTCACATTCTAAAGCCTGCCAAGTTTGGGAAACACTAAGTTGATAGCCTTTTATAATATCAAATAGAGCCATTTTCACAAATACACCATTTCAGAAGACACTTCTTGGAAATTTTCTGATTACAAATGATTGGGCTGCAACATTGAATTCAAAGCTCCTTTTTATGCAAAGTAGAGAATTTCTTAGTGAGAACTTCAAATTGACTTTGGGAATGGGTGCTTTTATACTCCTTACTAAATTAAAACTTTTCTAAGATCCTGGCTCTAAATTCACTGTATTTCTTCTTTCTTTCCTCCTGTTTTCCTCCAAGTCTTTCAAGAAAAACTTCTCACAATCATATGGCTAAGGAAGATGTTTCAATCCTGAGCTGAAAGTAGTTCCTTCCACTTCTTGAATGACATGTTATTAGATATATACTATCAATGAAACTACCTGATTTCAACATTAGTGTGATGTGCATTTTAATTATTTTTTCCGGTGTGGCTTTGAAAAAAAAATCTGTCAAATTTTAAGGTTTCATCCTAGTTTTAGTTAATTTAAATCAATGAAAATTGAAAGGTGGGAAATGTGCATTTAAAATAAATAAATGGGAACAACCCTTTATCAAAATTGAATTAGGAAAATGGACAAAGGACTTGAACAGACATTTCTCAAAAGAAGACATACAAATGGCCAACAGGTACATAAAAAATGCCCAACATCACTAATCATCAGGAAAATGAAAATCAAAACTGCAGTGAGATATCACCTCATATCTATTAGGATGATTATTTTAAAAAAAGTTATGTATTAGCAAGAATGTGGCAAAAAGGGAATGCTTATACACTGTTGGTGGGAAGGTAAAAGATGCAGCCACTCTGGAAAACAGTATGGAGGTTCCACGAAAAATTAAAAGTAGAGTTATCATATGATCATCCAACAATCCCACTTCTGGATGTATATCCAAAAGAATTAAAATCAGGAACAGAAAGAGACATCTGCACTTCTATGTTCACTGCAGCATTATTCACAACTGCCAAGACATGGAAGCAACTTAAATGTTCATCAGAGGATGAATGGATAAAGAAAATGTGGTATATGCACACAATGACATACCACTCAGCCTTAAAAAAGGAGACCCTGTCATATTCCACAACATGAAGGAATCTAGAGGACATTATGTTAAGTGAAATAAACCAGATAAACCAGACTCAGGACAAATATTACATGATACCACTTATATGAGGAATCTAAAATAGTCAAACTCATACAAGCAGAGACTAGAACAGCGGTTGCCAGGGGTGGAGGGGAGAGAGAGATAGGGAGGCATTAGTCAAAGGGTACAGAGTTTTAGCTATGCAAGAAGAAGTCCTAGAGACAATGTACAGCTTAGTCCCTGCAGTCAACAATACTGTACTGTACAGTTAAACATTTGCTAAGACAGTAGAGCTCATGTTGGGGAACAAAACAAAGCAAACAAACAAGCAATTAAGGAGCAGGAGGAGAGTTTTGAAGGAAATGCACATGTTTATGGCCTGGATTGTGGTGATGGTTTCACAGGTATATGCCCATCTCCAGTCTCATCAAATTGTACACATTAAATATGTCCAAGGTTTTTTATTTATCAATTATACCTCAGTAAAAATATTTTCAAAATTGAAATGGGTGCATTTTATTTATTTATTTTACTAAGCTGAGAAATAGACTACTTTGTTTTTAAGGCTACTTATAACTTTACACAATGATCTTTTTATAAGACTTACTCCTTAATGGAGAATCTTTAAATGTACAAGTATTTTCTATAGATTATTTCAATAAATAAGTATGATCCCTTTGTTTTTATAAATGGACTCAATTTTGGAATGAGAATCTATATTCTAATCTATGTTTTGCCATAGACTTGCAGTGTGATCTTGGAGAAGTCACGATTCCTTGCATTTCATTCATCCATGGAGCAAACTTCTGAGTGATTGTCAAGCATGACAGATCCTGTTTGAGGCACATCAAATAATTTTTTTTATGAAATGTGGAGACATAATTAGAATGTATTCAAGGTCTTTTCAGCTTTAAAATCATGAATCAAGGATAAAATTTACACTTTCTCTTCATAAAGATTAAAGAGGCAGCTTGGATTTTCTCTGGAGAGTTCAACTGCAATCAGATATTTGAGAAAAGATTTGAAAGAAAGCAACAACTCCCTTAGAACTGCTAAGGTCCTCTGATGATTGTAATGGAAAATGAGTCAAATGGCATTTGGAGCTTGAGGGAGAGGTTTGGGGGAAGGTGTACCCCGGGGGCTCACTCTCACACAGAGCAACAGCAAATGGCTGACAGTTGTCACAGCAACAAGAACAGTGGCAGTTGTGGCTTCAGCACTGAATTACTGAATACACAGTACCTAGGGGAGGTGGGGCCAGAAAGAGTGAATCACACACACACACACACACACACACAAACACACACGCAATTCTGCAGGGTAGGCAAAACAGCCTCATGTGATCCCTCTCTTTGGATGATGCCCAAGGCCCGCAGAAGCAACCCTTCCCCAACCGCGGAGGTCCTACCTGTCAGCAGTGCTCACTTCCCCCGGTATACATCCCAGGACTTAGTGATTGTCCCTCTAGAGTAATGGCTCTACAGGAGTATGGCATATGGTCACAGAACCTTCTGCTTCTCATCTGAGGGTGAGCCCAAGATTATTCTATCCTCCTTGGAGTGTGTGACATGCCAGAAGGCACTGCCTTTTTATGAGCACCCTTTTTGGGTAGTGATCAGTTTGATGAAGACCAATCTTGTGTTCACTTGGTCCCTGAGCAATGACCCTAGTGCCAGCTGCTGACTCAGACTTTACAAAGATAGAGAGAAATCATTCAAGAAAGGAAAGATCCAGTGCCTGATCTCAGTTGGTGCTGTACATATGCAGCTTATTAAGCACGCAAATTCCTGGGTGAGTACCCACCTCAAACTCAGACTAGCAATAAGAAGAATGTAGTCAGAGGGACCTTACATATAAGATGTTTCAAGAGATCTGAGTCATTATCATTTAACCTGAGACCTGAAAGATGCAAAAGAAATTGTTATAATGAAGGGTGATTATCCCAGACAGAGGAAATGGCAAGGTCAAAGACCCTGAGATATAGAAATTTGGATGGACAAAGAACAGAAAGATGGCCAGTGTGGATAGAGTTAGTGAGCATGGAAAATCCTGGTATAAGATAAGAACACGAAGCCTGGATGAGTCTGTTAGTGATGGAGTAAAGTGGACACATTTATAAAAACAGAGGGAAAAGTGATGGATTGATTATAAGGGCAAGGAAATGAGAGAAATAAAGGCTAGGACCTGGACTACTGGCTTGACCAACTGGGTAGATTGTAGTACCACTTAATGAAATGTGGAAAAATGGAAGAAGAAAGAGGTTAAGGGGTTGGGAACCAAGAATTCTGTTTCAGACTATTATCACAAAAATAATCAAACAAATCAGTGAGAGAGAATAAAGTCTTGAAATAGTTACAACTATAAATAGGAAATTAAGGAATAACAAGTATAATAGTTTAATATGATAGGAAGAAGCTTAGATGATAGAAAATATTGATATGATTGGTTATATATCAGGAAAAAAAGTTCATCTAGAGTCCTGCCTCATATCACATAAAAGTTAATTCCAGATGAATTAACAATTTAAAAAATAATTCTGGGACAACTAGACTTATCCATATAGAAAAAAATGAACCTCAACTCTTAGTCATGCCATTCACAACAATTAACTCAAATTGGATCCGATTTCTAGCCATAGTCCTGAAACTATTAAATATTTGGAAGAAAACATAAGAAATCCTTTGTGACATTGGGCTAGACAAAGATTTCTTAAACAGGACACAAAAGGCAAAAACTGATAAAATCAAAGTCTTTGATTTTTGAAAGACAAGAGTTAAGTAAATGAAAAACTAGCTATAGATCATAGGGAAATATCTGTAAAACATATTTATGACTGGCATCTACTATACATAAAGAACACTTACAACTTCATAAGAAAAACTGAATTTTTTTAAGAAGAAAATTTTGAATAGACACCTCAGCTATGAATGGAAAATATAAGCACATAAGCAGATGCTCATCACTAGTTATTATGTAAATTAAAATTAAAATCACAACAAGAGACCACTGCACACACTTTGAAGGGCTAAAATGAAAAAGCTTCACAATACCAAGTAGTGGAGAGACTGGAACACCTGAAAATCTATACATTTCTGTTGTGAATGCAAAATGGCCCAGCCACTTTGAAAGAACGTATGGCAGAATTTTATAAAGTTAAACACACTTACTATACAACCCAGATCTCTCATGTCTAGATATTTACTCAGGAGAAATGAAATAGATATGTCCACACACAAAATCTTTTACTTGTAGGCTTTTACATTTGGGAAAATAATAACATTATAATATATAATGATATAATAATGTTATAACAAAATTAAGCATAACAATCAAAAACTAGAAGCAATTTCACATACTCATTAACTGGTAGATTGATAATCAAGTTGTGGATGATCTACACTACGGAACATTATTCATCAATAAAAACAAATTAAGTATTACTATATGGGAACATGTGGCTGTATCTCAAACACACAATGATAGAAGATGAACACAAAAAGTATATAGTCTATGAACCCATTAATACAAAACTCTAGAAAAGGTAAAGCTATAGGGACAGGAAGATCAGCAGTTGCTTGTGGTCCAGAATCAGCAGAAGGTGTCAATTGTGAAGGGGCATGAGGAAATTTAGGATGATGGATCTGTTCAACAACTTGATTTTGATGGAGGTTACACGTCTATATGCAATTATCAAAATTCATTGAGCTGTAAGATTACAATGAGTGATTTTGTTGTATGCAAATTATACCTCAATAAAGCAGAAAAGCAAATAAAAATAAAATACTAAAAACAGAAAAAATTTAGGAGAGTCTATAATCTCAGGGTAAGGGATAGCTTTCTAAACAAAGAAATAAAAGACAGAAATAGCTGACTACATTAAAAAATTTAAGTATCTTACAGTTTGACACTTATAGGAAATGGTAAACTGCAAAAGAATAATTGCGACATACATGACTGCCCAAGAGTAAATATTCCTAAAGAATAGTAAGATCTTATAAACTTTTTTTACATGAAAAAGAGAGTGCAATAAAAAAATAACCAGAGTGCATAAAGACAGAGAAGATGACACCCAAATGGCCAAGAAATGTGTGAAGAAATGTTTAACCTTACTAGGAAAATGAAAATTGGAGTATGAGATAATTTTCATTCATTAGACTGGAAAAAAATTTTAAAAGTGATTACAAGGCATACTGGCGAGAATGTAGGGAAATGGGCCACCTCATAATGCCACTGATGGCAATGTGTCCCTAAAACTTCTGAGGAAATTCATCTAGAAATATAAGTTAAAATTTTAATGCACATATCATTTAATCCAGCAATCCCACTTTTGGGGCTCTAAGTAGAAGTAAAGGCACTAATACATGAGGAATGTACAACACTCTGTATGGAAGAATTGCTGGAAGCTGAAATAAAGAAAAACAGGGAACTATCTGGGTAGGAAAGATGGTTAAATAAATTCTGACACTTCTATGCTATAGATTACCCTACAGATATTTAAAAATAAGAGGTTTTTTTATTAACTGTAAGTGATACCCATGATGTATTTTAAATAAGAAAATAAAGTAGAGTAACATGATTTTATTTTTGTAAAAATCACCACAACCAAAAAACCCGCACTGGTATATGTACTATGTCGGAGCCCTCCTGCTCATGCGAAAAGATAACGGCACATGGCTACTGTCAGTAATCTTGGGAGGGGAATGAAGTTAGGAAGAGATTAACTTTTTCTTTATATATCCTTGCATGTCTTTATTTTTGCAGTTACATCACCAGGTGCAATGAGGAAGTATAACTTCTGTAAAATCATAATTTGAAAACCACTAAAGAAAATTATTTAAGAATACATGGCTTATTCTTCAATTTTAGGGATTTTTAAGATACCATATACTGTGAGATGGTTTCCAATATGGGTAATAGTTTGGAAAAAAGTGGAACACTACTATGGTAAATGTACATATAGATTGTAAAGTGAATCCCAATTTCAGAAGCATTACAAAGATTACAAAATTCAGCTTAGTGGGACAGGGAAACACTTTTAAGAAAAACATATTAGTTATATCTCCCTTGCCCCATTTCCTTTTCCCTTCCTGAAGAAGGTGAATCTATTAACTATCATATATTTCTTAAATACTTGTGCATGTGAGCACATGTGTACACACACACGTGCACACCCATATACAAAACACAAAACCAATCCTTTTCCTGAGTTTATTGGCTTGCACGCTTGAAAACAACTTTAAATGATGGATGTGATGATGTATATTTGGATGATTAGACACAGATTCATTTTTCTGGTTAAGAAAGGGAAAGAAATGGAAGAGAGCACATCACAGAGGTTGAAGAAGAACTTGGGGAGGAGAGGAGGTTTGAAGAGAGAAAGAATTGGAAGCTGGCAGGGAAAAAAGCAATCTTGGGAAGAGATGTCCAGTGAAGGCTATTTGCATTGAAGAAAAAGTGCTGTTTTTTGCCTTCCATGGCCATGTCTTCTATGTAATCTCTATTAAAGTTTATACAGTTCATTACTGCCTTAGGAAGTGATTTGCTTTTTAGAAATGAATCTTGCTTCGAGATAGATGTAGGGTAAAATCATAGACTGGCCACAGGAGGCCATGCACATGTGGTTATAAGAGAATTCAGGAGAATTATTTTTCAAGTACCTGTTTTCCATTGTTTACTTCTCTAATCTTAAAAAGGAAATGCAGAACATGAGAAAAAGTAAAATATATATCATAATGTAAAAAAAAGAAGAAAAAAGTATTTTTGGTCTATTTTATTCCAGTGTTTTTTTCAATGCATGTGAAAGCATAAAAATAGAATTTGTTTCCATCTACAGTTATAAGGAAAAATCTTACTCCTACCAGCAGTGGACCAAATTTCTCATTGTTCCAGTCTTACCAACATTCAGTTTTATCAGATATTCTAATTTTTAGCCAGTCTATGTGGTTGTATCTAATCGTGATTTTAACTTAAATTTTTCTGGTTGCCTATGAGTCTAGTAGACTCTTTTAAAGACTTTTCATAGACACGTCACTTGAGTTTTCTTCTTGTTCATTGCCTGCGCAGGTCTTTGATTCATTTTTCTACTGTATTGTCTGTATTTTCCTTAATGGTTTTTGTAGTTACATTTTTCGTTTTGAGAATATGGTAGATTCACTCTCAATTGTAAGAAAAGATACAGAGAAATCCCATTTGCCCATTAATCAGTTTCCTCTAATGATAACATCTTGACATAACTACTGAATAATATTATAATAAGGAAAATGACATTGATAGAATCTACAGATATTATTCAGAGATCTCATTTTATATGTACTCATATTTGTGTGTTTGTGTGCATGCGTGTGCATATATTTAGTTCTCTGCAATTTTATCACATTTCAGTCCGTGTATCTACTGCCACAGTCAAGATCCTGAACAGTTCCATCACCACCAAAATCCCTACTGTTGCTCTTTTATAACCACACTTACCTTCCCACTCACCCTCCCACATACCTTCTCTGAAAACCACAAGTCTGTTCTCCAACTCTGTAATTTCATAATTTCAAGAGTGCTATTTAAATGGAACAATACAGTGTGTAACCTTTCACAGCTGGCTTTTTTCCTCAGCCAAATTCTCTAGGAGATTCAGCCAAGTTGTTGCCGGATCTATTCTTCAAATGTAAATGTACCCATTTGTCTGTGACATTCCCTTCTGAATTTTCTTTGCCATTCACCGTAGTATGTTTTCCAATATCATCAGTAGGAACTATTGCCAGTTGTGCCAATTTATATACACTTCTCTCTTCACCCTTAGGGTACCGTGAGCCTATTTTTACACTTTTGCCTAAAGTCACACCACTTTGAGACTCTGCCAGATGTATGTATTACTTCTTGTTAGTACCCTGGAAGACTGAGATTCTAATTTGTGTTTAGTATATGTGCATTAAGGTGAGGTCATTCAAGTACACTTTTGGAATGAACAGTTGAAAAAGCATTTAAAAAATACTTTAAGTTGGGATAAAGTTTTCCTGATTAAAATAATTGCTATGCTAAAATGTGTTTTTAAAAATCTCTTCACTGCTTCCTCAAAGATTTCATTTCATCAAACTATAGTTTTCAATTAGTTGCCTTCCTTTGACAGACTCCATGATTTTATTTGCATTTTCTTCTTCAATTCCTATCCTGTTTCTTTAGAATACCTATGAATAAAGAGTACTAATGAGAAACATTTATTTATTAAAATAAAATTCTCTAGTTCCTGAGGTTTTCATGAATGGTAGAAGTACTATGTTTGCAATGACTTTATTTCTAGCTCATTAAGACATCTCCAATTTGTTTCCCAGGTTCCAGAGTTAGCACAGTGCCTGACATTCATTAAGGTGCTTCATAATGACTCTTCATTCATGAAGAGTGAATTAAATTTGTAGATGATATTGTTTATTGCTTAACCAGAAGTCAGAATTGCAAAAACAATATGTACACTGATTAACACAAATGCTGCTTCTTGCTGTTGACGGGTTAACATGCATCCTCAGATCTCTAAAACCAAAGATTTGAAATTGAAATGGAACATAAAGGAGATGATAGAAGATCTAAAGAAAATACAGGTAACAACTTTTAAAATTTCAAGAGAACAGAGGTACAAACCTTCTTTTGAGCCTCCAGATTTTAAAAGTCTAATTTATCCCTTTTATCATATCTACACACATAAACACACCATTAGTCACAGGGTACATGAAGGTACTTTAGAAAGCCAGGTAGGGACTTGGGGACAGAATCCCTTCAGTGCATTCTAATGAACTAACAGCTGGAACACATAGATCATCGACTGCAGGAGCTTGAACACACCCTAGGGATCATCTTCTCAACTCCCTAATTATACAGAAGAGAAAAGAAATGAGATTGAAAGTAGGTTGTTGACTTATCCAAGGTTACCCTGTCTGTGGCAGAACCAAGTTTAGATCTCAGATGAATTAAGCCATGTCAGGGTTGATCTATTTGACACAAATCAGTGAATGTTAACCTGGAAAATGCTTTGCCTAGTCAGTCAGAAAATACATATTGGTCCCCCACTCTGCATGGGCAATGTGCTGGGTATTGTGCATGCAGAGGTGGATAAGATCTCACTACTGTGAAGCTTGCTAGTTTGGGGGACTTAGACACATAACAAGAGGCATTGCTATATATAGACTGTGTTAAGGGCTACAGTGGGGACATGGATAAAATGCTGAGAAATTACTGAGGAGGGACTCAGCAAACAATGTTTTGGGATGCATTTGTCCCATCCCCCCAAGTCACTGAACATTCCTTTCAAGGCAGCTGTGATGAGAAGGGATATGTCACACAACCTCCTCTGGACTTGACAGAAATGACCTGAGCGTTCAGCATGTTTCTAGTTCTATTAGAGAACACAGACCTGTGAATTAGTGATTACATTCAACTTGATTGTTCAAGAAGCTCTGAAAGAATAATCCCTAAAAAGAGGTTCTGATATGTATCCAGAGATGCAGAACTATTTGAATGTTTGACAAAGGAAAAAGTTATAGGGAAAATATATTTCACCTTCATAGGATGGCAAGTGGAGAAACCCTGCATGCCTCTGGGAGTAGTTTTCCAATTTGCTTTCCCAGGATGCAATGTCCTACGTCTTTAATTTGCCCATGAATTTTGTTGTTGTTGTTCCTAGAGCACAGCTCATATAAAGGAACTATGGCCCTGCTCAGACAGATCGACCCAGACATACTACTCGGCAGTTTTCTTTACTACCCCAAAGTCACATTACAAAACATTCTTTCTTGCACTTCCACTTTCCCCCCTTTTTGTTCTCCAGTTGTGGGCATATTTAGAGCCCAGTGTCAGATTCCTTCAGCTCACCTCTGATTTCAGCTGCATCTGTGGTGGACAGTTCCAAGCATCTTGACAGCATCCACTCAAATATCCTCTGTGCCTCTCTGAAGCCTGTGGAAGCTTGTCCAGCTTGTGTGCAGGTAGCCTGGAAGTGCAGGGAAGTTAATGCGTCCAGGAAAATCCTTGACCAATGTGGAATTTTAAAACACAGCTTCTTGTCTTTTGATGGGAAAATGCCAAGAAGCATTCTATACAGCATCTGGGACAGTCCCCAGTTACCCACAATAATAAGCTGCCCAATTATTGTCATTGTTATTGTTGTCCCTCCTCACCTTCTCACCTTTACTCCCTTACTACAGGTGAAATCTCTCTGATCGCCTCCCAAAGACACTTACCTACACTCAAAACCTTCTCTCAAGCTTTGCTGTGGGGGACCCAAGACAAGACACTCAAAATTCTGACTTTTTCTAATCATCATCTCTAGCCTTGGTCAACACATGATTAATATTACTTTGACAATAACCTTTGTTCTGGGACTAAGTCATTGGCATATAAAATCACTTAAAATAGGTATCATGTCCAAAATTTGCTAAACAGTACATTAAAAATAATGGCACTAAATCTGTTCAATGATGTAGTAAATGGGAAAAGCTAGCAGGGCAAGTAGGTCAAGAAAACTATGTGAGCTGAGCTGTAACTACTTTCTGCACTAAATTTTGCTTCTCCTGAGGACTATATTGGAGAGAAAGTGCAACATATGTGCAGTAGGTCCACTTGTAATACTGCTCAGTTTATTGTTCCCCATTGTTTGCTTAGAAACTGTCAGTTTTAGGTGAAAGGCTTACTTTATTATTTTTTTCTTCTTTGTTCCACTAGTTTTAAAAGTAATAAACATTCATTGTAGAAAATACCGAAAACTCAGAAAACCATAAAGAAGAAAAGAATAATCATGTGTGATTTCATATCCTATCCATAACCACTATTAATATTTTACTAAATGCCCTCTCAGTTTTGAGAATGTATATGGAAGAAAATAGTGGAGTAGAGAGATGGAGTAAGAGGGAACAAGCTAGATTTCTAGTTTTGTGCAATATTTTTCTCATTTCACAGCATTTTACAATGTCATTAAGAAAACAATATTATATTTTTAAAAGCCCACAGATTACTATTAAATTTTCCAAGTTTGCATTATTGCAGTAACACTTGAGCCAATATATTTTGTATGTAAGTATGCAAAACTGGTATTTCCTTTACAGAGATCCTTGGGCATGGGATAGATGGGTGAAACAGCATCTGCGTATATAGTGATCTTGATGCTTATTGTCAAATTACTCTAAATGTTTTACAGTTTACACTTCCTTGCAGAGTTGGCTTCATGAGTCTCGAACCAGTGCAACTCTACAGGGACCCAGGCTTAGAAAGGACCCTGTGCTTGTTTAATGCTCCTTGGGGCTGCTATTTTGAAATTCTAAATGGTTTTTAAATAAGAGACCCTCATTTAAATTTTCTAATGACTCCCAAAATTATGTAGCTGGTCTTGTCTCCATGAGAAAATCAGGACAAAAAAATAAATCTGTTAAGTGTATTTTGCAAATAGGGATATGGAAAAATGTGTGAGAGCAAAGATTCAAAAGGAAATGTTTTTTCCCAATTTCTTTTTATTTATTCTCTGTTTCTCATTGGGTATTGCCTATATAAATCCAGTCAGTTTATTGTTTGTTTTTGTCTCATATCCCATGGGGAAGGTTAAATTGTTTTAGCTAGGCCTACTCAAGAGCTGCAGGCAGTCTGAGTCTGATCACAAAGGATGCAGCCATTTCTTGCCCTGGCTGTTTTTGCACTCGTTTGGGACTGTGCACTGTTTCCAAAGGAGGAGTAGGATGTTGCTCCTGTGCTAATGGTCAGATGGAAAATAACACCCACATCCAGATGTACAGTTCTGTCTTGAAAGACAATGTTGAGATGGCAATTTAGAACCAAGAAAGGTGGGGGTTGGGGGGAGCTTAGAAAACAACAAGGGGAAAAGAGCAGGACCAAAGAGCAAATCGAGAAACACATAGATCTGCATCCATTCATATCCATATCTATGTCTTTTCCTTGGTACTATTTTTTAACAATATTTTTAAAGTAGTTTGATAAGCTTAATTCATTGTTAAGCTTTTTTTTTTTTAGTAAAAACACTTTTGGCTATTTTCTTAGTTTTACTTCCAGCTGGTTATATATGCCCTGATTATTGGCAATGTTTTTGAATTTTTAGTAATTAATGGGAGGCGCAAATGAATTTACATTTTTATCCAGCAATTCAGTTTGATTGATTATCTTCAAAGATTTTAGATTCTTTCATCATTCTACAACCTGCAAGATGCTGGCTCTATGACAGACCCTTTTCTGATTAGCATTTTATAATTCATTTTCTTTCATATATACTGAAGTATTTGCCAAGACTTTCAATTGCAAGCTCTGGAATTCAACTTAAATTATAAACATAGACCAAAAATAGGTAATACTGTGGCTCATGGAAAGATTTACGCCCAGCCCTTGTGTGCTCATGTCCATTTATTGTGCGGGTCATGGTGTGCTCATCCACTGACAGCCCCACTACGGAAGGGAGGCTGGCAGACAGAGCAACATGCGCAGTCCAAATGAGCAGTGCAGGCCCAGCATTATTTTATTCCAGGAGCCTGTGCTGAGATTGCATACATATGCCTTTTACTGTGGCTTCAAGTCTTTCAGCACATGATACCCATTCTTGAAATGGCAATGATTATTTCAGGTAAAAATTGCTTAAATGTAAATACAAGACAAGAAAATACTTAAAAACATAGCCAAATTTGTGAAGTTGGCCTTATTTTTTCAAAATTAATTTAAAATTCATGAAACCAAAATGACTTAGAAAAATGCCAACATCTACCAATTGATAAAATCACATTAAAACATATAAACTTTAAAAAATACTACTGTTTAAGACTCATAGATACTGAGAAGTGACTGGTGGTTACTACAGGGGAAGGGTTGGGATGAGTGAGTGGGGACAGTGAGGGGGATAAAGGGGCATTAAAATTCTCAATCATAATATAAGTTGGTTATGGGGATAGTAGTACAGCATGGAGAATATAGCCAGTGATTCTGTAATGTCTTCCTGTGTTGGCAGATAGTAACTGCACTAGTGGGGGTGAGGATTTAATGATATGGGTAACTATTGAACCACTGTGTTGTATATTTGAAACCAATATAAGGTTGTATATCAATGATACTTCAATTAAAAAATATACTATTGTTTAATGAAAAAGAAATCAAGTTATTTTAGGATAATTGACATAGAACTATAGGCAAATTGACCAATTCACTGGAGAATTGCTCATCAGGGAACACATAATTGGCTAAAATGTATTTAAAATTATTTAGAAATTCAAAACAAGGAGGAACCTCCAAAATCCTGAAAAATGGGAAAGTGCTTAAAATTATAGAAGTCATTGCATAACTGTCTCATGTTAGTTTAACATTGCAATTATATAAAAACCAGTGATGGGGAAAATTTATTTTTAACTGACTTAACATTTTGACCAATTTCATTTTAACTACTCCATTTGCAGTCATTGAACAAAAGCACAGGGCTTAACCTTAGAGAATGGTAGTGATAATGTACCCTAACATTCTTTAGATTTAGCATTCATCTACTTTAGCTTCTCTCTATTGCTATTTGATGGGATGATGCAATTCTCTACTACAAACTTTCATTTTTATCACCTGGTTTAAAGCTACCATAATTGCGGTTGGTTTGTTTATCCCCTTTTTCTCTTTGTTTTAGCAGTTCTTCATAGATAGCTTATCTGGTATATTATTTTGGCCACATTATTTGGTTGTTTCATGGGTGGAAAAGTTGAGCCCAGGTCCTACCATTTTGTCTTGGTCTGATATATTTTTCTAAATACTGTATCAAAATAAAGTTATCTTTCCCTATAATTCAAGCAATCACTTCTTATTTCTTCAAATTCCTTAGATTTTTATTATTTTAACAATAATTTTGAAATTCAGGGTTTTGCTTCTAAGAACATGATGTAGACATACTTTCCTTTAATACTCCTATTAAGTACAATGAAAAACTCTAGACATTATAGATAAGCAAATATTGAAAGACTCTTAGAAATGGTGAAAAGAAAGCAGACTGGCTAGTGATACAAGAGCTTGAGGAACAAAATAGTAGTGAGTCCTTTTGGCTTTATTTTGCTTCATATATTGCAGACATGAAGCTGAAAAAGGTGGCAAACTAGGAATGCCAAAGGGTGCAGACCAATAATGATAAAAAGCCCTGTCACAATATGCTCTGTAGACAGAAGACCAGGAAAGTAACACCCTAGCAAGACAGAAAACTTTTAGACAATAACCACTGTACTCTAGCAAAAAAAACAAATCAAACCAAAATAAACCCCAAAACATAAAAAACTGGGTCCTATGTCTAGTCAGGCCAACAAAGGCAGGGTGGGGAGGTCAGACTTCCACTCTTTTGAGGTTATAATAAGGTGCCCCACCACCTCACCAGCAAAGAAATAGAAAGTCTTAGCAAAGAAAAGATATAATGAAGACTCCAATGGAAATTTTAGAACTGAAAATACAAACACCAAAATATAAAGTTATTGGATGGGCTCAACAGCAGAATGGAAGGGGCTGAAGAAGGAATCAGTGACTTGGAAGACAGAACAATAGAATTTACCCAATCTGAAAAATAGACATAAACTGAAAAAATGAACAGAGCGTCAGGGATGTGAGACCATAACAAAGTATCTAACATTCCTATCAGTGGACTTCCATAAATAGAAAAGAAAGAGGGCAAAGCTGAAAAAGTACTCCAAGAAATAATGACTGAAAAATTTCCAAATTTGGCAAGAGACATATACCTACAGGATTGAGAAGCTGAGCAAATGACAAATAGGATAAATCTAAAGAAATCCTTGCCAAGACACATGATAATTAAACTTCTAAAAATGAAAAACAGAAAAAAACATTGAAAGCAACCAGAGAAAAATAATACCTTGTGGTGGGAACACAATGAGAAAGTCGGGCAATTTTGATAGTCCAGACTCAAGATGTTGAAGGTCTGGCTTAAAGCGTTTGGCCTGCAGTGTCCATGGATGTCCAGATATTTATATCTCCATGACTATTAAAAATCTGAGAGGTTGTTTACAAGCCTAGACAAGATACAAATGAAAAGAAACAGGAGTGTAGAAGTCAGAATGGGAGAAGTGATTCGATTGGATGATTAAAATATTATTTTTGACCTTTTTCTCTGTTTCAGTCATGTGGCTTCTTTACCTCAGAGGACTACTGAAATTAGTGGGCAGGGCTAAAGGCAGCTGAACTTTTTGTACTAACGGATTACTTGTATCCCGATTAACCAGTCCTTTTTCATGTGGCTTTGTCTCTTTTACACATGGAGAATGAAATATTGCTCATAGAAATGTCATTTGAAGATGATAGACAATAATATATACTCACACATGTTTGTTTTTCTCAGTGACATTGACATTTGTATTCTCATCTTCACTGATTCATTTGGTAGCAGTAGTTTCAGTAGATTATGAGTGTTTCAAGGACAGTGACTTGACTTGAATTCCTTAGTGTAGTAGACAATGTGTGAGACATAGTCAATTAATGTTTGAAGAAAGCATTCAATTCAATTCAATGTTTGAAGAAAGTATTCAATTAATGTTTGAAGAAAGCATATTTACATAAATAAATACTGGAATAAATTAATGGGCTACTTGTGTAACTAGATACACATTTGTCCACAAAGCAAAACAAAACTGCCTCATAAAAACTGCCTTTCTTATATTTTAAAAAACTTCAGCAATAGTATGCATATTTTTATTGTTTTGCTTTTTTAGGACATTTTTTTTTCTAGACAATCCTGGCATTCTGTATAACCTCTTACTACAAATTAATTTGAATAGCTTTGAAAAGCTATTAAAGCAGAAAAAGTGAAAGAGGCATTTTATTATTTGTCAAACAGTGAGGATAAGCACCTTATTTTTAATTTTCAGATAGGAAAGACACTATAAATAATCGTATGATTAGACACTAGCCTAATTATGATATGTGTGACCTAATTAAATTTAACCAAAACAATTTGCCTTATTTCTATTATTTATGTGAATTAAAAAATTTGTTAGTTTCCACCAGTTCACAGCATAGATAAAATGATTTTATTAGAGTCTTGAAATTAAAAAAAAAATTTTAAGTGCCAGAACCTAGAATTAAAATTTTGGGGGGTAATTCATTGGTATATTAGTATGCATGTATCTGTGTGTTTTAATTTAACATCTTTATAGACATGTAATTCACATGCCATATAATTCATCTACTTAAAGTGAGTGAGATATTTTTTTCAGTAGTTTTTTAGTATATTCAGAGTTGTTCAATCATCTCAACTACTTGATTCTAGAGGATTTTCATCACCCCCAAAGAAACCCCATGCCCATTAGTGTTCATTCCCCATTCTTCCTTTCCCTCAGCCCTTGTCAACTAACATCAGATCTACTATATGGATTAATGGTTTTGCCTATTCTGAACATTTCATATAAAAGGGATCAAATAATATGTGGCCCTTTTTGGCTGGCTTCTTTCATTCAGCATAATGCTTTCAGGATTCATTCATGTTGTAGCATGAGTCAAGATTTGATTTTTGAATCAAACCCTAAAGAACAATATATTTTAGTCTAGTTAAGCCAATTTGAAGTTGAGACTTACAAAAAATAGTCATTCGTTGCTGCATTCACCCTACCTTTATGTTGTTGAGGATAAACCTGTACCTATCTCCAGCTTCTAACATGTACTTTGAAGATCATGTTACCTTACACATGTGAATGAATGAGTGAATGAATGGATGTGAAAAAACAGTCAGCTCCAAAGATGCCAGTCTCAGTTGCTATTAGATTTCATAACATTAGACAAAGACATGAGCCAATGAGTTTCTTGAAATTTGCAACCAATGGTAAACTATACCATGAATCAAAAACATAAATAGCAACACTAGGGTAGTAAGGTTTTAACTAAGTAGTTTATAGATCAGAGGTGGCCAAGAAATGACTCTTCCATTTTTAAAACTATGTATGGTCAATAAATAGAACTGACAGAACTTGCCAATCAATAAAGAGAAAAGACGAAAAGTTACCCAAACACACCAGCAGCTGTACTAACGACTACTTTGCAGAGTGGCCTTCCAGAAAGCCAATTTGTCTTGATGAATACTGTGAAAACAACCAGAATTTTCACAGTGAGGTTCCTGTACCTGAATGTCCATTATGTTTTTCCATTTCCACCCTCTAAGGAGACAGAGGGCGGAGACAGCTGTGTGAAATAGTGGAACTGCTGGGAGGTCAGTAAAATGCAATTCAGACAAAGTGAAAAGCCTTCCAAATAGTGCCAAAGATCTTCTTAAGCAGACGTCTAGTATAACAATGATGCTTTCAAAGGAGAATAAAGGCTGATGTATGTTTTTAAGGAATCGGAAGTCACTGTAAAATGAAAGTTACAAGAAAGCCCTGACATATCTTTCCAAATATTCTGCAATTTTGTACAGATGTATTTCAGTTTTCTAAACAGTGATTGTACTAAAATGTCAGTTGAGCTGGGGAATATTTCCTGTTCGTTTTGTGGATGATTCCGCTGCCTTTTGTTATTTGCTTGGGGAGCACCGGCTGAGGGTTGCACTTAAATTTAAAGGCCACACTAATCTGCATGTATAGTTCTGATCTTTGTCAAAAGTGCTTTTCAAATCTAATTTACAAACCAAAAATCCTTAGACACAGGGAAAAAGAATTACATTGCAAAACTGTTCCTGCCCTGGGAGAATGGTAAATAGTTGGGAATTATTAAATGTAATTTAAAATAATCTGGATTTGAATAACTCTTTTAGACTAGTCACTTTAGAATTATCTAAAGTTTAGAGAATGTGAATAGAGCCATAGATTAAACCTTATGATTTTTTAAAAAGTAGTAAATACAAATAAATTTGAAATATCTAAGTTTTTATTGCAGTATTTTTTTTAATGGCTAATTATAGGCATAAAGATCCAATTATAAAGTGAAAGTTGTAACTGGATAGACTACATGTATAAATCTTAAATAATATTATTATTGAAATCATTGTAAAAGAGTAGAATGTATGTAGAAATTAATGTCTTGACTTACCATCAATGAATTATGTCTTTTTAAGTAATCCTAAATAGCATGTTAATTTTCTGGTTTCTCTGCAATTCAATTAAGTAAAATTATTGGTTGTTTCTCATGTTTTTGGTACTGTGATAAACGTGCACTGAAACTGCCTGTACACAGCGAGTGTCTAGACAAGCAGGGAAGATAGACATTTGAATAAGCTATTCCACTGTATACTAATTACAATATAAATATATACAAAGAACAGATATGTCTTAGGTAATGGAGCAATTTATAATGCAGGGATGTTGGCCAGGGAACTATTCCTGGAGGAAGCTCTATCTTAACTAAGGTTTAAAAAGGTAACAAGTTGATTTACCAGACAGACAAGGAGGGATGGAAGATATTCCGTGAAGTGGGTCTTTGGTGTGCAAAGGCAAGACATGAAACATTATGCTATGTTCTGAGGTAAAGGAAATTATAATCATTGCTATCTGAGATATATCTTTTTAAATAAAAATATGAAAAGCTTCATATAATACAACACTTAATTTGGTACTTTTCAAAACAGCCTGGGCTAGAATAGCCTATTATTAAAAATACTCCTAGGATTACATCTTATAAAAACACATAGATTTTTCTTTAGCGGATTTGCTTGTTTTTTGACACATGAACAAATGCAGGCATACCTCATTTTACTATTTTGCTTTACTGTGCTTTGTAGATTTTGTTGTTTTTTACATGTTGAAGGTTCACGGGACTCCAGTATTGAGTAAGTCTATTATCACCATTTTTCCAGCAGCATTTGCTCACTTTGTGTCTCTGTGTCACATTTTGGTAATTCTCATGCTATTTCAAACTTTTTAATTATTATTATTGTACTTTTTATGGTGATCTGTGAATAAGGATGACGACTCACTGAAAGATTAGATGCTGGTCAGCACTTTTTAGCAGTATTTTTTCATTAACATATGTACATTTTTGTTTAGAAATAATGCTGTTGCACACTTAATAGACTACAGTACAGTGTAAACATAACTTTTAAACATATGCACTGGGAAGCCAAACAATTCATTTGACTTGCTTTGTGATATTTGTTTTATTGTGGTGGTTTGGAACCACAGTATCTCTGAGGTGTGCATGCATATTTTTTACCATGACTATAAACAAGGATTTAAGAACATAGCTTATATTATTTTTGAACCTCTAGCTTAGAATACAAGATATACTCTACTTTTCAAATCCTGGTTTTATCATTTAACAGCTGTGTGACCATAAACAAATACCCAACCTCTCTAAGCATCTGTGAATTAAATATGTCAAGACAGCCCAGTCCTGCCCATGCTCTGGAAATGGTGCAGCTCACAGCCTCTGCCATCTAGGTGGTCATCTTTTGCATTATACTATATGACACTTCAACTTCTTTCATCTGCCCACTTACCCTTCTCTTCAGGAAATACTGCTATTATTCCTATGAGGTATGGATGGTTAAGAGAGCACATACTTGCATTATTCATCTCATACAGAAACAAGAAGAGACATCGAAGGGGTAGGAAATAGTTGCACAATATTTTGTCTTTTCCCATATAGATTTAAACATTTGTATTAGTCACTCAGGCTGCCATCACAAGAAGCCATAGACTGGGAAGCTTAAACAACAGAAGTTTATGTCCTCACAGTTCTGGAGCCTGGAAATCTGACACCAGGGTGCTGACAGTGTTGGGTTCTGATGAAAGCTCTCTTCCTGCCTTGCAGGTGGCCACTTTCTCGCTGTGTCCTCAAGTCCATGTGGTGGAGAGGGAGTGATCGCTTTCTTTTCATCTCACAAGGCAACTAACCTCATCATGAGGTCCCTACCCTCATGACCTAATGTAACCCTAATCACCTTCCAAAGGCCCCATCTCCAAATACATCACATGGGAAATTAGGGCTTCAACATATGAATTTTGGGGGACAGAAACATTCAATCCATGACAACATTCCTTTTGATTTTCATTATAAAAAGTTTATGTACTAAATTTTAGAGGAATCTTGTGATTGAAAGACCATGGACTTTGAGACTTTTGGGATAAAAAATTAAACTATAGCCCCGTTAATATCTACCTTTATGGTGTGAACAAAGTGTTTCACTTCTGGGCCTCACTTTTCACATCTGTTAAATGAGCAATAGTACTAATTTTTGTTTCTATTCATTATTTGCTATGTGTATTGGACTACGTTAAGAATTTTATTATCATTGCCTACTCAATCCCTAAAATAACATTATGATATATTTCACCTCTTTTTACAGAGGAAGACAGTAAAACTGAGAGAGGTTAATTTTATTGTCACTTGGCGAGAGGATGGGTGAGACCCAGGTGAAGTTGACTCTAAAGCCTGTGTCTCTAACCAGTACAATTTCTGCCACCACATTTTTTAAGATTGCGGTGAAGACTGAAAGAAAAAAAATATATATAATGAATTATGATCTTAGTGGAAAAGCATCAGTACCTGACAAATGCCAACTCCCTTTTCCTCTGCATTCTTTTCTGCTATTTTATTTAAGGGCCCTGTATAGTGGAAATGTATTCATGAGCAATATATTTTACTACAAAAAAAAATACAACAGCAAAAAGATTTTATTGGACCATGGAACTCATTTATATGAGATTTAAAAAATATGATTTCCCTTTGGTCTCCAAAAATGAGTTTAAATAAAGTCTTTAAAGAATTCAAAAATTAATTTTCTTCATACACAATTTTTGATGAGCTGCTGGAGCGATTTTCTGGAAGGTATCAGTGACTTCTCTGTTATTCTCTCATCTTTCAGAGTACTTGACTGTTATGAGACACCCACAGACACTGGTAAAGCTAAGTTTTGTGTCTGCCAGAAAAAGAGCTTTGCTATGTGGGATGCATTTAATATAAAATAGTTATGAAAGAATAAGAAAAGCATGTGTTGTTTCACTGACAGTTTGACTTTTCAGATTTTAAGATTCTGTAATAACTTAAAAAGGAATGAAATATTAAATATCAGAAATCTACGTAAGTCAGCCATCTTTATATTCCTTCTAAATTAAAATAGAGTGATGTCCATGTAATAAAACATAGCTTGGCTCTTACTGCTGTGTGACGGTCTGCTGTATTTCTCATTTGTCTCAGACGTACAGTCACCTGTTAAGTAAAGGGGCTGCCATATTTTTTGTTGCTTGTAAGAATGCAGTATAACGTTAGTTATGACAGAGCATGACTTCTCTTTGTTCCACAAGGGTTCATCACCTCCATGGTTTAGCTGTAACCAAGACCAAGGTTTGGACATAAACATATATTTAAATTTGCTATTGAAGCAGTTTTTTCCCTCAAATAATGGGTTAGAAATGCCAAGAGTCCTTTTGCCCTTGTAAGGAAAATGATAAGGTGACTTCGGATGATGGCTTTGCGTAGCTTTGATCATGTCTGGTAGTGAAAGGTGGAGGGAAACTGATTAAGCCAGAGTTATATCCCTTACACCCCTCTCTGTAAAACCCTTTGCCAATAACAGCAGACTTTATATTGTGAGACAGGCTGAAGCTGTAGGGACTCAAATTTTGTCTCATGAAAATATGCCTACAATTTAATTCAAAAGTAACTATACCTTTCCTGCTTATTATCAGTATAGGAAATAAAAGGGAAAAACTCTCTGGATCCCTTAGCATGTACAGTTGGAAATTATTTGGAAACTATCTAAAGAAAATCTGTCAAACCAGTTTTCTCCAAGAAGATCAGCTTATGCTTGTGGCCTGTGGTGATATTTTAGAATGAGCTTTCAACTCTGGGTGGTGTGTGGCACTCTGGTGACTAGTCTGGGCTTGAACGGTGGGACCAAAACAGGGTCCCCAAATCCATCCAACTGTTATTTCAATAGTTATAAAAGGATTTGGATTAAATACCAATATATTTGGTCCCCAAAAGAATGCTTCATTTCTTGAAGACAAATCATTAAATCAAAAGTGACAAGCACCAGGAAGTCAGACTTTTTTCAGAACATTTGCTGAATGGTTTCACTTCTGACAATCACTTGTGCAAGACTGGACCATAAAGGTCATTGATGAAATAAGAATGTACTGAGTATCCACCGTTTATTGAGCCGTTTACAAAAACTGGATATGGTGGTTTGTCTAATGTTGTGGTAGTTAGACATTGCTGAGAAACTTGTTATTTTCTTAAGAATGGTAGAAGACTAAAATATGCAACATTTATTGACCTTTTACTATGTGTTAGGCACTGGATTAAATCAATAATTTGGATTATTTCTCAGTGAGAAACACTGTAATATAAGGTAGCCACAAATCAGAGTTTTCTCAGTGCAGCTCATTTAATGTTTGCTACAAATTCAAAGAGGTAAGTATTATTTCAAATGAATAGGTGAAGGGATGAGGTGAAGAGTTTCAGATATGTGCTCACAGTTACACAGTCCTGGTGGAGATTGGCTTCTAACTCCAGGGCCATTTTCTTAATAACTCTCCCATACTTTGTGACTAAGGGTAGCCTCAGAATTTAGTGAGAGCAGAGGTGTATATATATAATTTTCTCAAAATGGATTATTGGATTTCCTCTTAGTTTTTCTGAGTACAAAGAATTTCCATGTCTTTCCCACCAAAGGGTTATCTCCTTTGGTTACTCATTCCTCTCCAAGGGCAAAACATTGGTTAGTATGTCTGGTCAGAGCTTAAATCACTGATTGGGCTACGATTAAAATCATGTAAGATTATTGTACCTTTAAATCATGGCAGTCCATACTTCCTTCTCCCTTTGGGGGCTCTGGTTTTAGGCACTGAGGCCAAGACAGCCAATATATTGCAATTCCTGTTTGTATTCCATGTAGCTGCACTGATAAACCAAGTTAAGGACCCTATTAAGGCCTGGTCACCTTGCTTGCTCTATGTAGGCATTCCTGAGAATGCTCTTCATAATCTATATGGGAAGGGGGAGTGTTGCAAGATGAGAATTAGAGAATCAAGCTGCCCTGATGAGACCCTGAGACCAAAGCTTGTGTTCTGGATCAACTTTTAATGCATTTGGAATATTAGTTGCTTGCACAGATGTTAGCTGTCAGTAAAATAGTAGTTTGACTGAAGTTCTGTTTTGGTTCTCTCTGTGAGGCTCCTTGGGGAACCATCTGTGTAGACGTAGGAGTGGCTTGGGTTAGAATTGGATTGGCATGTCTTTGAATTTATGAAAGCAATGTTTTCAAAATGCTATTACAACCTCATCTAACATTATCAACCTCTCGTCTGGCATATACTGAAATGTATTTTCAAAATATGTCATTTGTCTTTTAAATTTTTCTTTAGAGTATCTTCTGCCATATAGAAACTTCATTTAGGATGATAGTCAAATATCTTAGTCTTTTCCTGTATTATTTCTGACTTTGGGGATATATTAAGAAAGGCCTTTCCCACTGTAAAACTTCAAAACATACTTCTATATTATTATTCTTTAAAGTTAAAAAAATTAAATCATTCCTCTGTCTGGAATTTATTTTTTGTATGGTATATGGTAAGGACCTAGATTAATTTTCCGTTCCATCCAATATTTAGACATTCGTTTCAATGTCATTGATTAATTTTACTAGTTTAAAAATTCCAGCTATAACAAATCCACTACATGCCTTTTAAATTCTTGTCTGTAACCCAATACACCCAAATATAATTTGTTTGCTTTAAACAATCATATTTCTTTACAAAATGTGCAAAATGTGCACATGCCCTTTTGGAATACCATAAATACTAATGTTTAATGTATAATTGAGTATATTTATCTCTTTCCTATTGATTCTCAAATGTGGATTTTTTACAGTCACATTGACCTCTACAGCCTTTCTTAGAGTTAACTCTGGGAGGAGGGTTAAAGGAGCTTGCCTGTGAACTTGGGGAACTGATACCCCAATGCCATCTTCATATAGCATAGATACTCTCAAGTCATAATTTTTCTGCATAAGACAATAACCTCCATCCTACTGAATTTTAGTAAGAGAAAAATGTCACTGATTCAAAGAATGGCAGTTCTGGTTAGGCCCATAATCATAGGTCTAGGACAACTCAGAATGTGATAGATGATCAAACTGAGGCCTGATGAGGAAAAAAATGAAAAGCTATGCCTAAAATTCTGATATGCCATAATGATAAATATAATTATGGTATTAGCAATGATTTGACTATGTCTGTTGTCGTAGGTTGTATGTTAAGCATCACTTAAAGTCTTAAAATAACCACAGTTTTATTTTTGTTTTTATGTGAGAAAACTGAGGTTCAGAGAACAAGTAAGTTATTTAAATAACTAGGCAGTGGTACAGCTGGAGCTGGGATTTATACACAGATTGGCCCAACTAAAGTCTGGGCAAAATTTTCAGTTTGTTAACTCATCCCCACTTTCCTTCTGTATCTATGCCCAGTAAAGTAAGGATAGCAAGCTGAATATGTAATCAAAGAAATGTCTTCCAATGAGAAAATCTACGTTCAATGACTGCCAATCCTATCAATTAAGGTTGTCTTTCTGTTAAACTGCAGGGAAGTCATAGAGAACAGCTATTTGCTGAGCAACAATTTCTGTTTAACAAAGATAGAGTTACAGATGAAAGAATTTTGCAACTATTTTAAAGGCATTTTTATACAACTATCTGTGCTTCCTATGATTAGGACTATCTTAATGATTTTTGCCATATATTTGCAGTTTCTAAACTGTCAGGACAAGTTCACATTCTGCAAAGTGAACACCATCCTTTAAAATTATAAAAAAGAAATACTTTAGAGTAACAATCTCATTTAAAGGAACAGTTTGAAATGTGCTGGATATGGCTTCTGGGCTCATTTAATTTATAGACAGCCTGTTTCAATCTCCTCTAGCTTGCACCCTCATGGTTCAACTAAATTAAATAAGCTTTAAAAATTGAAAGGAAGAACGGGGGCTTTTTACTGGGCAAAATGGGAAAAGTATAAATAGCCCCAACTGCCCTCACCCTAAACTCCTGCTCTAGGTCTCAAAGGTAAATGGCATAGCTGGAGGTGGAGGTGTCTTCTACCTATGCTGATTTTGGGTCCCCATCTCAGGTGGCTTGTTTTTTAATTTAACTGAGGAAATTGAGAGGCATTTAGTTGGATCTTAAACCACCTGGACAAAAAGCTGTGCATTGTGATCACACATCCTTTCCTGATTATGCTTCTCCCCGCAGGTGTCCTCAAAGTAGGGCCAGGTCTCCCCAGCGATCTTTACATCAGAAATGGTGGGTGGGGTGGAGTGGCTTGATGTTTTGTCTTACCGGTGAATTTAATACTTGGTGATTTTAGAAATTAAAACATGCCTTTGGCTATATTATAACAACTAGGAAATTATTATGTCCAATATATGAATCACCTAAAATCCAAACATAGTCACTATTTAAGCCCTGAACAAAACCTTGGTGTATATTTCTGCTTTTTAAAGAAAAGAAATAAATATTTGAATGTTATTAAAATAACGATATAGAAAAATGTCTAATACTTTCCTCTTGAGTCCAATTTACATTAAACATTCACATTAGGGCTTTAAGAAATAACCTCTGCAAAATGAAAGACATTTTTGTGTAGGAAGAACCAACAGCTTTTACTGGGAGGGGACGGTCCTTCCCAGGAACTAAGCAAATCCAGTGGACTCCTCAGATATTCATTAAGGAGATGAAGTGATGGTATTCTACTATATTAGATGAAAAATCAAGATGAAAAATATAGGTATCATTTCTTGCAAACTATTCTCAATATTTGGTTTTTCAGTAAAAGGAGAAATGCAACCCAGAGCCAACACATTTCATCATTTAAGTTTCATTATAAAAATGACAAAAACTTACTGGCTTGGAAATGTTAAAGGAAACATGATGGGATATAGCATCCTGTTAATAGCTGTCAAATCTAGAGAATTTCAAGCAAGAGAGGAGGGGAGGTGCCAAGTAGAAAGTTTCTGAGGCTCTTAAAAAGTGAAACTTAAACAAAATGCTTTCCCAGTGGTTCTCTCTGGGGTAAAACCTATTCTACATTTGGAGCATGCTACCACTCACCTTGGGGGCCCAGCAATTGTACCTTAAACCAGCCTTGCTGCGTTAACGATGACTTAGGACCGCAAATGATACTTATAAATCTGCAGTTTGTTTCAAGAATAGGATACAATACAGCAATATCATTAAAGTAGGGATATGCATGGCAGCCAAAGGCTGGCTGTCAGCAAGGGGTCCAGGTCAGATGTAACCAGGAGCCCCAGATGGAGTCTTAGCCAGGGTTTCCTACAGCCTGCTGGTCCGGTAGGCATATTTGTACCATGTAACCAGCCCGGACAGCAAAGCACCCCTTGGCAGCAGGGGTCTGTCAAGATCAGTTGTCAATCACCAATTTCACTGTTATAGATAAACAAACCTGATAAGATGTTATGAATGATCCTGAAACTACTCAGATTTATGGTTACAAAGCAATGTTATTAATCCATATCTTTCATGCTTTGGCCAGGGATTGTGCCTTGCAAGTACTTTGGCAAAACAATTCATGTCAATTCCAGACTTGCTGGAGTTATCCCTTGCAAGTAAGTATAGACTTACTTGCCCCGGGGAACACTTCAGAAAAATCACAGTAGAATGTTATTTTCTTACTAGATAATTGGAATTTATTATCCAAGTAGATATATGGAGTGATGTTTTAGGATTTCTAATATGATAATTGTATAAAACAATTGTTTTAAGAGTTGTGTCGTAAGGATATCACTTTGTCTTTTACTTAGACAAGAAAGGTAAGCTAAATGCCACAATTCTTCTAGAAAAATAGCATTTTTTTAATGTGAAGTTTATACATTACTATTCTCTAGGATGCTCATATTCTTTTAGGCAGTACATAGTGGAATTTTGACAATTTAAGTGACTGTGAATGTTTTACTAATTTTTTTCATTTGGGTATTGGTTTATTAAGTTGTGCCAGTGATATACAGCCTGTCAGCTCCATATCTACCCTTCACCGCCCTCTTTGTGTCACTGGAGCACTTCTTCCTCACCAGCCGGCACAATGTTATTCTGAGGGAACTGTAGGAGGAAGGGGCTTCCCTTCCTGGGTCTGGGGTGCCTTGCTTCTTCCTGCTTGTTAAGGATTAGGCTCCACGTAAGACATCTGGGGGAGGTCACCAGATCTCCTAGATGAGTTCAGCAGGTGGCTGTGTTGAGTTTCACAGACCTTACAGCTGGGTTCCTAGAAGCAAGGTCAGTGGCACCTCAGCTTCTGGGTGAGCCTGTAGGGATCCCAGCTGGCTTCTACAGGGCGAGTTCCAAGGGCACCCAGCTGGCTTTCTGGAGCCTTCCCAGTGATGGCCTTTTGGTTAGTTCTGCCTGGGCAGTTTCCTAGTAGTTTTCCAGTTAGGTCGGCTGTAGTTCCAACTGGCTTCCCAACAAGTTCAACAGCAACCCTAATATTCAGCCTCCTGGAAAATCTGTGTGCACCCTGGAAGATGGTTGTGTTTCTATATTTGGCCTTCTGACTCTGAACAAGCTCTAACCCAGGACAGTGCAGTCAGTGACTCCATCATACTGACTCTTTACGTTCTGCTGGTAAAACACATATTCTTCACCTAGAATTTTTTTTGCCACTTATACCATTTCTCAGGCTGCTGCTTCTGACAGAAAGACAGAGTTCTCAGGTCAGAATCATGCAGAAATAATTACTCCTAATTATTGGAACATTAAAATGCAGTTCTGATACACCATTAGGGTTTTCCCAAGAGACTAATTTTGCTCAATTTTTTTCCTCTGGAGAAAGAGCAATCAGGGAGTCAGCCATCAGCAAACTGTTAACGTATAGTCCCCAAAGAAACGTTATTCAGAGTGAAGCAGAAAAAAAAATTTCTTATTCTGTGCTCCTCACAAAATGAGGCATTTATTTTCAGGATATTCAGATTAACCAGGAGAGTGAACACATAGTGTTCCACCCTCAGCCCCTTGATCTTGTATTCTTTTCTCCCTCTCACAGACTGAGATGAAAAGTCACCATTATTTCCCACTGGCCTCCACCTCAGATTTCACCATTTCCCAGCTGTATGGTGGCTATTTGGTGGTCAGGTTTATCTACATTGTCTGTTATTTTCATATTGCCTAGCTTTTTCATTTCTTTATTCTTACATATGTCTACATCTGGAAGAAAACAGTTTTTCTGATTCTGCAGTTTCCTCTCTTGCCATCCATTAGAATTTTCTAATGATCAATGCCTTGCCAATGGGTTTCAGCCCCGGGCAAGTTCACTATGGATTCAGTGTGACCAAAGAAATGACAGTAAAATACTCTTGGGGTGAAAGGATTATAGCCAACTATATTCCCACAGTGGCAGATCAGTCACTAAAATCCCGTTCACTCAGAGCGAGTCTGCATGCAGCAAGCCGGTCTCAGCCTCTGGGCCTCTCTGCCCAGACAGCCGCCCCACACAGCTGTCCTCTGGGCCTCTGTCCTCGGTGCTGCCACCACTCCAGCCTCTGCTCTGCTCTCCTGCAGCCTTGCAGCCATGCCACGGAGTCGCCCAGAGCACTGGGCAGAGCTCTTTATACAGAGTCAATAGCAACGTATTGCCCACACGTGGTAGTGAGCTAGCCAACCAGGGCCAGGTAAGAATCCTGGCCACAGGAACTTTCATTTTACCCACAGTCATGCTGCTGGACCCCACTGCCACCAACCTGGCAGGAAAATCTAACTGCTGCCTATTTTGATGGGTGGTGGGGAGGTGGGGGTGGAAAGACAGTTCCCTGCTCAGACCACCACTATGTCCTGGCAGAGGAATCATAGAGTTGCCTGTGTTCACCAAGCAGGTGTTGGGTGAGCTCCATACTCAACTCAGCTCTGAACTAAGTTTGTAGGCACCACCTAGGAAGTGAATGGGGGCAAAGCCTCGTTCTTCCAGGCAGGGCATGTAAGATTAACTCCCTTCCCAGACACTGGGTGGGGAGTCAGGGCAGGCTGCTTATTTCTGTGGAGCAAGAGGAGGGAGTAGAGCTAGGATTCCTGATCAGATCATTGGAACAGTATGATTTTTCCACTGTGTTTGGCTATATTTGGGCAGGAATTTCCAATAACGTTTTCTGTTGGGTCTTCTTTTCCCAGGTCCTTTGCTAGGGGAACAGGCTTTTCTTGAAACCCTTTTTTGCTTGTTTGTTTGTGCCTTTTGGTAGTTCTGGGTTAGAAAGACTTCGGGAGTACTCCATTAGGGATGTGTGGGAACTAATAAGGAAACCCAGAGGCTCAGTACTGTGCCATTTTCTAAAGTTCTGAGGTCCTGAGGCAGTTTCTTTCCACCTATTAGTCTTCTATGTATGTTTGTTCTATCAGTGGGTTTTTAGTTATAGGAGAGATGACCTTGGAGGAATGGCACTGCTCTACCTTTTCTGGAACAGGTATCCATCCACTTTAAATTCTACTAAAGTTAGGATTACTGTGCATTCCAATTTTCCAGAGACACTGATTTTATTCCACTTTCTTGGCATAGTTCTGGGGTGCCTAAACAAACTACTCTATTACACTGTTAGTTTTTCTCTACATTCTCTGCAGGGACTATAACCTTAGTCTTTAATTCATCACTTCAAACATATTCTTCATAAATGAGTTTTTTTTATTCCACAATATTAAATTGGTTTCAACTATACAACACAGTGGTTCAACATTTTCACATATTATTAAATCCTCACCCCAACTAGTGCGGTTACTGTCAATATACAGAGATGTTATGGAACCATTGGCTATATTCTCCATGTTGCCCTTCCATCCCTGTGACCAATTTATATTATGACTGAGATTTTTGTTCCCCTTTATTCTGCTCACCTTCCCCACCCAGCCCAACTCTTCTCCCATGGTAACCACAGTTATTTCCCAGTGTCTCTGAATCTACTGCTATTTTGTTCATTTTGTTTTATTATGTTTTTAGATTCTGCAAATAAGTGAAACCACTGTCCAAAAGACAAGAAATAACAAGTGTTGATGAGGATGTGGAAAATAGGAAACCCTCCTATTTGGTGGGGATGTAAATTGGTGCAGCCACTATGGAAAGCAGTGTGGAGGTTCCTCAAAAAACTTAAAATAGAAATACCATACAACCCAGCAACTGTACTTCTAGGAATGTACCCAAAGAAAACAAAATCTCTGATTTGAAAAGATACATGCACCCTCATGTTTACTGCAGCATTATTTACAATAGCCAAGATATGGAAGCCATCAAAGTGGAATAGATGAATGGATAAAGAAGATGTGGCACATATACACAATGGAATATTATTCAGCTATAAAAAAGAAGGAAATCCTGCCATTTGTGACAACATGGATAGGGCTAGAGGGTATTATGCTAAGTGAAATAAGCCAGGTGGAGAAAGATAAATGCCATATGATTTCAATGAACAACAGCAAATAATCCTAAAATTTATATGGAGCCACAAAAGACCTGAATAGGCAAAATAATCCTGAGAAAGAACAAAGCTGGGGGTATTATGCTCCCTGACTTTAAGGTATACTACAAAGCTATAGTGATTAAAACAGTATGGTACTGGCAGAAGAGCAGACCCATGGATCAATGGAACAGAATAGAGAGCCCAGAAATAAACCCATCCATATATATTCAATATATGATAAAGGAGCCATGAATATACAAAGGCAGTCTCTTCAATAAGTGGTATTAGGAAAACTGGGCAGCTACATGCAAGAGAATGAAAATGGATTATTGTTTAACTCCATATGCAAAAGTAAATTCAAAATGGATCAAAGACCTGAATGAAAGATGTGAAACCATAAAACTCTTAGAAGAAAACAGGCAAAACTCTCTTGAAAATGAGCATGAGCAATTTTTTTCTGGACGCATCTCCCCAGGCAAGGGAAATAAAATAAAAAAATGAACAAATGGGACTACATCAAACTAAAAATCTTCTGTACAGCAAAGGACATTATCAACAGAACAAAAAGGTAACTCAAAGTATCAGAGAATATATTCGTAAATGATTGAATTTATCTGATAAGTCAAAACCCAAAATATATAAAGAACTCATAAATGACTTTTAACAAAGCTCCAGTACTATTCTTATATTTCAAATGAGATATTTCCTTGTTCTATCATACTTTACCTTTTTCCCTAACAAGTCTTCTTTTCTGACTTCCCATTTTTGTGAATGCTGTACTTCTCTCAGTTATAAAGCTCTGGAATAGTCTTCAACTCCTCTCTGTCCTCCATTTCCAATTCCCATCATCCAAGTACTGTTGATTCATTCTTGGAAATATTTTAAGCATCACTGTTCTGATTTCTCCCTCTTCAATCATCTTTACACACTGTTATTAGATGTTATTAAAATGATCCTCTAATTTGTTAAGTTTTCAGTGGGTCCAAACTCTTTAAGGAGAATTTAATACCACCATTTTCTGCCTGCCTTTCCAATTCCCTCTATTCTCTAACACAAACCAATTCTAGCCAGACCTATTGCCTCTGGTTACTTAGACTAACATGACAGTAAATTAATCAGAATATTTCAGTAGCAAACCCAGAATTCCAATTTAAAATTTGCATAAGGGAAAACAAGGAAATTTAATATGATGAAAAAAATCAAGGATAGATTTTCAGACAGATGAATCTGGGTCTTCCAGTGATAAAAAATCTCTGTTTTGGCTCTGTTTTCTCCTTTGTAGGCTTTGTTTATAAGCCAATTCCCTCTTCACGGAGGAAAATTGGCCACCAGGCATTTATATCCTCCCAGTTTAGCAATTCCTATGGAAAGAAAATTATTTCTTTTCATAGATTTATCAACAATCCCATGACTCCCATATTTTGAAATGACTTGTAATGTTATCCCAGGAATTAGAGGCACAGTGATTTCAAAACAGCCTGAATCACATGATCTGAAAGCAAATGGATTCCCCCTGCCAAACAGAGGTTCTACAATCAGAAAAGGTAGAAGATAAAGTAACAGATTTTCACTACCAACATATCATATGTGCATATAGAACATGAACTTGGTTTTTAAGATTCCTGTTTTTCCAGCATGTAGGAACAGTGCCTGCCACATAATGTGTTCTCAATAAATGTTTGATGAAAGGAACTTTTTTCCATATCCAGGCTTTTGTTATTTTGGTGCTTCCCTCTTAGAACACCTCTTCACTCTTCTATTTTAATCCACACTTGAATCTTGCCTTTCTTATATTACATCTTCTAGCCACTGTAGGCATTATCAAACTCTTTAAACTTTTTTCTGCCTTAACGCTCTTGCAATTATATACTATATTTTATTATTATTTATGTATTTCAAATATATGGGTCAAGTCATAGCGATTAAATTTAAAAAGAACTTAAAAGGTAGAAAATGGTCTTATACTCGAACGAGTCTCCATGATATTCAGTGTTTAATTTTTCAATTTGGATGCAGTGTAACAGGTATGAAAAGCAAAGCTATGATTGCATGAATTCAACCAAATGAAGTTTATTTTATAGTAATAAAAGACATAGATTGAGCATTATTAAATTGTTGTCAAACTGTTTATACCTACACTGTAGTATAAAACTATAAAGAAAAATCCATTTAAAATATAACAAGAGGACAAATGCAAAATTGCCCTGGAAAGCTTTAATACCTCTGTTAAAGTTCCAAGTAAATATTTATGTTACAATAAAGTTGATTAGTTGATAAATTCTTAGTATTTGCCTGGCATAGAATATATTTCTTTTCATTGTCTAATGGGATGGCTGTCATTGACTCTGATGTATTTATCTGACACCATTTTTAGGAAGATTATCTCTCTATTAGACCACCGTTCTCTGACTTCTGTAAGTGTTTTTTTTTCTGCCACAAATATTTGAATTGTATTTTGAATACAAAACAGATACTCTTTTTCTACACCTGGAGTACTATGTCCTCTGCCTATTATGTAAGTGCTTTTTTTCTTATTCATCCCCCGTAACTAAGAATACAGATATTAATGGAAACACATGAACTTTACAGATTGTGTTCCTTCCACTGAATAAAATAGGAATAACCCACAAAAAAGCAAGAAGTACAATAGTTCTAATAATGGAAATTTAAAAATTATACCTTTGAACATATATACAAGAGTAGCACAAGGTAAAACAAATTAAGATTATGTATTTCCTTTTCCCCCTTCAATCTTGGAATTGTTGTCTTGGTATATGAATTTGTCATTATAAACATTTACATTGTATGTTTAAATTTATTAAACATTGTATATCTAAGTATTTCAAAGTTTATACTTAAACACAGTGTTGCTCTGATCTTTACTACCTTAGTGATTTGTTGGTCAGTCATGAATTTTAGAGTTGGCTAATTACTGAAACAAGTAGCATTTTCTACTGGTAGTTGATGAAAGAGAAAGGGACACAGATAAAAAGAGCCATAAAAGGAGCTGAAAGGGACCTCCAGGAGTCACTATGTTCCTCAAAGACTGTATGGTATGTTACACATACATCTCCTTGTATATTAGATATATGCTCCTTAAATGCAAATACTCACGTTAATTTGTGAGAAATACAGTCGTTTTCATGAATATCCAAATATACTTTCATAATCTCATTTGTCTTCAGAAATTTAAATCTTGGTTCTATAAAGAGTGCTAAATTGGGCTTATTTTTTTATGATGAAGCTTACTTAACCTTTTAATTAGCTGTGCTTCAAACCATGATATGTTTTTATGTCCATAGGGAATTTACAAAATCTAGAATAATGTTTTGTTCTTCTAGTTCTCAGTTCTAATTAGAATGCCCTCATCCTTGAAGGGAAGTTTCTCCCTTCACTTTTCTTAGGGAATGCAGCATACAAACTTGAAGTTACAGACTATTAATAAATTACTTCTGAGCTGTTATTCTCACACCCCATATGCATCAAACTGGGAATAAATCAAGAGCTTTGCTGAAGTTGGATTTTTCTTTATTAGTTCTCTCTTCACTCTACTGGTCTATTTCAAAGCTGCAAGTTGAGTCAGGTCTCTGCTTCATTGCTCAAAAGCTGCCTTTAGTTCTTTAAGTTTATGGAGCATCCTTGACCATGTAACTGAGCTGAGATAGCTCTATACAGTTTCTGTCTTGGCTCTGATACATCTTTCCAGAGATCACTTTGAAAGTACATTTTAAAGTAAGATCTCAAAGACTCACCCAAAGCAACCCTGGGGCAATTAAAAAAAATCAGTGTCTGGAGAATGGATAAGGAAAATATTAAAATATTATTATTGTCATGGCTTAAATTGCTGCACTAGATACCAGTTACTATATTTCACCAAAAAGAAATCAGCCAAAGACTATTTTTAGGCTTTTAAATATTAATAGGAAAATCAGAACAAGATAACTGTGAGCAGATTTGGAATCTTGTCAAGCTTATTCATAAATTTTCCTAAATGACAAACCAACAAGTTTATTTTGGAATTTGTAATGACATATTCTCCCTAGCATGTCTCTCAACCATAGGTTTGTGCTTAAATTTCAATCCATAGAAGGTCATTATTGAACATTTTAATTGGCGCACACTAAGCAGTGCTGGAAAAGTACATTGCACAAATTGGGAATGCATCACCAAGGGTACATTATGAAGAAAGATTGTTTATCTCTTTAGAACAATTTCTATTGGCCTCTTTTGTGGGACAGTTTGCTTTTTACCAACAATACTGATTTAATGATTTGCAAATGTTAAACATCTATTATAGTAGGGATCAATACGAATATCAGCACTAAGGGTTCTCAAAAAATAACCTTCAAATACTTATTTTTCCAGCCCCTGTAATATCTCCAGATACAATAAACAATGTTTAGGGTGAAATAAAAGCAGGCTAAAGTTATGACTAATTTTGAAGGTTAGTAGTTTGTTAATGCCAGAGTAATTTACTATTTAGTAAAATGCTTTTCATTAGTCCTTGAAAATTGAGAAAAATAAATACAATGTACTAAGCTTAAACTACATGTAATAATTCAGTTTGAAGGGCTTTCATTTATTACTATGAAATTATTCTTACCTTTTTGTTTTAGATATCCTTTATTTATGAAATAGTAGGAAAGGCATAATAGTTATTTTCTTTTCATACCTTGATTTGGTAGAATAATAAGTTGGTAATCTTATTCCACTTTTCTAAATTATTTTTAGCAGCTTTTTTGAGGTCTAACTGATACACAATAAGATTAGAAGTTTTTAATTTTGAAGAAGTCAAATTTATCTAATTTTTATTTTATAAATTATGCTTTATAGTAAGAACCCAAGCTCACATGGATTTTTCTTGCATATTTTCTTCTAGACCATTTTTTTTCATTTAGTTCTATGCTCTATTTTGTGTTAATTTAGAGGTACAGTGTGAGGTATGGCTGTTCATGCATTTGCATATGGATATCCAATTGTTCCAGCAACATTTGTTGAAAAAGATCACTCTTTTTTGCTCAATTGCTTTTGTGTCCTTGGTGAAAATCAGTTTTTTATACATGTGTGAGTGTCTTTCTGGGCTATATGTCCTGTTTCATTGGTTGATTTTTTTTTTGTATGTTTTCACCATACCATATTGTCTTATAGTGTAGCTTTATAATAAGACTTGAAGACAGGGTGTATTAGTTTTCCAAGTTAGTTCTTTGCAAAGTTGTCTAGACTGTTCTTGATCTTTGCATTTCTATGTGAATTTTAGAATCAGTAATTTTTTAAAAGCATTCTGAGATTTTAATTTGAAATTTGTTGATTATGAAGATCAATTTGGAGAAAACTGACATCCTTATGATTTTAATCCATGAATACAATTTTGACCCATGAACACAGTATATTTCTCTGTTATTGTTAAGTCTTCCTTTTTTAAATTACAGTATCATTAATATACAATCTTACGAAGGTTTCACATGAACAACATTGTGGTTTCAACATTCACTCATATTATCATGTCCTCACCCCTCCCCCATTTTGGTCACTGTCTATCAGCATAGTAAGATGCTATAGAGTCATTACTTGTCTTCTCTGTGCTATACTGCCCTCCCTGTGATCTAGCTATACTGTCTTCCTTTTTTAAAAATCAGAATTGTTTTATATTAAGTATGCAAGTACTTCACATATTTTTTTCAAATTTATCCATAGGATTTTACATTTTTGATTGATTATAAGTGGTATTGTATTGTTAATTATTATTTTCCAATTGTTTATTGCTATTATATAGAAATACAATTAATTTTTGCATATGGATCTTGTATACTACAATCTTCCAAAACTCACTTATCAGTTCTGTTTTTTTTTTGTAGATTCATTAGATTTTGTACATAGCTGATCATATTTTCATTGCAATCCAGATGGCTTTCATTTTATTTTCCTGCTGTATTGCATTGGCTAAAATCTCTAGTATAGTGTTGAGTAGAAGTGGTTGGAGCAAACATTCCTACTTGTTTCTGATCTTAAAGAGTCAGTAGTGTTTAAATTTAAACCAATAATTTTGTTCTGATTTTCTATATATCTCATTTGTTCTTTGATTTTTTCTTCTTTTTCTGTCTTCTTTTGTACTGTTATGATTTCATTTTATCTCTGTGTTTGGCCTTTTTACTTATAATTCTGTTTTGCTATTTCAGGGATTGCATTATGATTATAGTACAGTTATCTTTAAGTGATATCATACAACTTCACATATAACACAAGGATCTTATGATAGTATACTTCCATTTCTCTTTTCCTGGATTTATGACACTTTTGCATATTTGTCATACATTCACTTTTGCATATTTAATTGAATATACATCTTCATAGTTTCCTTAAATCTCTTTCTTTTGAATTTGGTAAGATAAAAATTGATATTCCAGGAGTTCCAGTAGGAAGGATGGGACATAAAAATAAATGTTTCTTTTTCTTTATCATCTTAAAATTCAAGATGCATAGCATATATTGATATAATTCAAGGCATATTAGTATTAGGAGATAACTACTAAATTAGATACTGTTAAAAGTTCAGAAAGAGAGAGAAAGAGTCACAAAGGTTTCATAATCAAGACGGCCATTTCCCTGGGCCCAGGGGGCAATAGGACACTAGTAAATGCTTTTAAAGCAGAGAGCTGCATGAAGCATGGATGGAGTGAGTGCAGGCCTTAGAATCAAGAATATTTATGATCCTAGTTCCATTACTGAATAACTATGTGATACTGGCCAAGTTTTTAAAACCTCTCTGAGCATCATTTTACACACTTTTTAAAGTGAGAAAATAATACCCACTTTTCAGAATTGTGAAAAGCAATAATGATATATTTAATATATATTTAAGGATAGTACTTGTCCACATACACTCAATAGAGATTAGTGTATTTTGTGTCTGATGTCAGAGTTGTATTCTACCAAGCTTAATCTTCATGCCATCTATAGGATTGCTTAGTGGTAGAGTAGGGAGGAATAGGGGGAAATTACAAAGCCTGGGGAAATGATAATATAAGTCTGGCACAGTAGTGGCTAATAAATAGAAGAGGGGTGGAGAATTAGAACTCCCAGAGTCAGTGTTAGTTTACCATTGAGTTCTTACTAAACTCTAGGCAATATGCGTGCACCAGTCTGGGACCAGTCAGGAGATAGAAACCACACATTGGGTTAATCAGTGTAAGTTTAACATAAACAATTATTAACTATGCTAAAAGAGTAACTGTGAGACACAAGAAAATTCTATATGGTACACAGAAGGTGTAGGTCTGAGGGAGAGTACTGAAGGAAGTACAAACTTGGAAGAGGTTCAGACCTTGATGCAGGAGTTATGATTTAGTTTGACTGGTTTAACCAGGCTGGAGCTGGCTTGGAGTTGCTGGAAAGGCAATAGGCAATACTCCAGCATGTAGGTGGGGAAGCAGCTGGTTTGCAGTTGGTGGGAGAAGTGTTCAATGAAAATCTAAGTGATAGTGGGAGCAAAGCAACTTTACAGTATATGGACCATGTAGGGGTGTCTAGTCTCAGCTGGGCAAGGAGGCCCTGAGTTTGTGTACACTGCTCAGGAGCTCTGCTTTCTGTGTTTTCTCAAGCTGAGGCTAAAAGGTCACAGAGGAACTATGTTTTGAGTTTATGACTGGGAGAGTTTTCCATCTAGATGTCCTCACATGCAGAACACGAGCCCCAGCCAACACTGAAAAGTGTAGAAGATGCTCTTTTCCTGGAATGTCCCTAAAACACCCCTTACATGAGCTTACTTTAAAGGGGAAATGGTTAAAGGAAGTCTATTGTTTATCACAGAATGTATATTGTAAAGTGTATTCAGAGGAGAGAGGTAATAAATTGCTATATGACACACTGCTACATGGTAATACAATGTTGAATAAGAGGGAATTTTGGATTAGATTTTGTGGTTGAGGACAGTCCTCCACAGGTGTTAGGATGAGCAGCTATCCATATGAGTTGCTGCAGCATTTTTTTACTACTTTGGGGAAAAGGCAAAGCAAATGCAAATAATATCAAAGTAAAGAAAAATTTCTTAGGATGACATTTCAAAAACATTGTAGAAGGCCGTGATAATTCTTGAAGCTAAGATGCTTTTAAAAGATCTCTTATCTTTTTCTCTGTTTCAGATAATTTCCTAGATCATAGTAAAAAAATTTCTTACTCTGGGAGAAAAAAATGAGTTTTTCCTACATGGAATTTCCATCTTCCCTAAAGGACATAATCTTGATTAGATTTTAACCAGACGAGGCCTATTTTCTCCCTGGGTGAATCTTGTACTTCACTCCCACATCATAAATCTAGGACTACTTTTTAATCTTTAGGTCATATCCTATTTTAAGATGTGAAAGTAAATGTGGCACTTTAAAAGCACTAAGAGAATTACTTGTTTAGATGTATCTTTTTGGGTATGAATGTTACACTTCAAAACATTCATGAAAAAAGTAGTAGCTATAGGCTTATTAAAAAATTCACCTGAGAACGGAGACCTGGTTTACAATCCGATATCAAACCTGAGCAAAGGCCTTGCTATTTTTAGGGTCCTTCACTCCATTTAAGTGACAGGAATGGAAGCTGAGGGAGGCTGTGTAGGAGGATCCGGAGCCGCTCCATACAGCGTGAGCTCCTGAACCAATGCAAGTGATTTTGTTATAAATGTAAGCTCATGTTTAGGAGCATGCTAGAAACAATTTATTTCCACTTTGGGCACAGATCTTAAATCTAGAAGGAGTTATTTTTTTGTGGTATATATGATGAATGATTTACAAATGTTGCTCATAAAGTAGGCTATGGCTCATGTTTCTAGGTTCTCTGGATGTTGTTCTGATAAAGAAATGCAGGGAGCTATTTTTGTCCTGACCGAAATATTATGGCTGATCAAGAAAGCAAAAGGCTTATGTCCCTGAAAACTCCAGAACTCAAATTGGATCAAGTCTTGAGAATATCATATATATGCACCTGAAAATCATATAGGAACAACCATGATATATGGAACAGAGATTTGAACCTTTCCAATACAAGAAAAAACCAACATGGACAGAAGCCTTTCTATGCCTCATTTATGTCTGAATTCCAACACCATGCGAATCCAAGAGCCCAGGAAGAGCGCACTCTCAACTCACCTCACTCTTGATTTTGCAGCCTTGGATTTTTATTCTTGAGCACATGCTTGTACATCCTCATTTTCTCATAAAGCTAAAATGTGTTTTTTGTGAGAAAAACTTCTCTTCCTAGATCCTTGCTGAATGTTACTATTCCCGATCTTGTGCATTTTCATCTACTGATGCTCTGCCCACAGTTCACTTCGTTATAATGGTTATACTGTAGTTGCCACATTTCTTGTGGCCAGTCACACACCCCCAAGCATCTCAGCAGATAACCCAGTGTCCCGTATGCTCCCAAACATCTGTGGCAGCTCTATTTTGATCCTAGGCTCAAGGGAATGAAGGGCAATATATGGAACTTTTCTCACTGGCTCATTATCAAGGCATTAGCTGCCTTTTCCCATTATATCAAACTTCAGGAGAAAAAAAATCTTCCCATTTCAAAAGAAAATGGAATAGGTAGATAATAGAAAGTACAGATAAAAGAGAATTACTAACCTCAGATTTCTGAGTTTTGACCTCTTCAGCTGTTGCTTCAATAGCTGGTTGCATTGTTTGAGGCATCTCTCTTTGAATATGAATCCCGTATTCAAGGACATGTTGCTGTGTATCTAGCAAAGAACCAAGGACAGTACAGGCACTGAACAAATTAAAAAAAATACACTGGTGCTATCATTCATTAAAATACATATATTTGCTTCTAAAGTTTTGCTTTTGATTCCAGAGTAATAAGAGTCATCTAAATGCTCCCAAGAGTATGGTAGGGATGATGGCTCAGGCCTCAAGGGCCAGTTTTCACATCAAATTTTTTTGGGAAAGTCGCATCTGCTAAAGAGCCTTCCCTGCAGTTTCTGAGGGTGGAAAATTTTGGAGTCCTGTTAGAACCTGGATATCGAACTCCTCTTAGAACTTAGAATTTGGATACCTCTGATGGGTATCCATGTGGATTGACAACCGTTAGTCTTCTTGGTAAATATTTGAATGAAACTCTACATCGAAAACAATCCATTTTCTTTTCAACACATTCTTTTATTTGATTTATATTCAGAAAGTTTCTGCCTGTCCATTTAAGGTTAAGAACAGATTTGTAAATACTGCATGCTTAGCATTTTCCTACCAGGTAGAATAGAATGGCAAAATAACTTTTCATTTTAAAGAATCTGGAAATTTATTAAACAAAAAATTGATATAGGGATATAGTAAAAAATAATAGCCAAGTAATAGTCTTTCACAATTAGCATTCAAGTTTCAGTGGGATGTGATATGTCAGTAGAATCTCCAGAGGCCCCATCATCAGTGTTGACGGGAAGTCAGTTATTCTTTCCCCAGACCCTTAAGTGTATTTACGTATCTCTCAAAAATGACTTCTGCCATATGTCCAGGAACATGTTTATGTTTCTTCCCTCCTAAAATTTTGTGTTAACATTTCATTCCTCTCCTCCAACACTTGCTCTCTCTGGCATTCCTATCAGAGCAACATTCCCTAAAAGGATTCTATGAGCTATCTTCACTTTATCCTTGTCATCTCATTCAAGAATGTTTCCTATAAATACTACAATGATGTATTTGGTGCATGTACAAGAATATATGGGACACATTTGTGAATTATAAACTCATCATCTATGCAAAGTAGAATGTTGTCCACATGATTGCATTTACCAAAGTGTTTCTCCACTTCCCACCCTCCACTACATACACTCTTTTTTGAAGCAGAGTAAAAGTTTTATTTAAAGTTACTTAAGGAGAGAAAAAGTACAGGTGACCTCAGGGAGGAGAGGTGCCCTGAAAGGTTGGAGAGAGAAAGGTTAAGATTAAAAGGTTGGGAAATAATGTTACATGTGGGTGATCCCAGAGAGAGGAGCTTCCAACATACACTCTTAAGCATCCCTTAAAGTGACAATCATTCTGAATTCTGTTTTGTCATTCTTTGACTTTTTAATTATATACACACATCCATACAAGCAAACATACATCCATACATACATATTATACACACATACATATGATGTATTTAATTTTTTGTTTATTTCTTAGCTTTACAAATAGATTTTACTATGCAGTCTTCTGAGAATTGCTTAGGTGCCTAAGATTCATCCATGATGTTGCATGTGGCTCTAGTTACTCCATTTTGCTGTTTGCTAAGTCTAATAAGTTATTTATCTATTTTTCTGTCAACAGACATTTGAGTTGTTTCTGTTTTTTTTTCCTTCATGATTAACACCACTACTGTGTACATTCTACATGTAAAAGTATTGTCTATAATATAAACCTAGGAATGGAATAGCTGGGTTTTTATTCACTCATTAGCTTGCTACTATTCCTCCACCAAAACTCTTCTCATGAAAGTTGCTAATGAGTTTCTAATTGCAATATATGTAGTGAGCATTTTTTCTGTACCTCATATTATCGGTATTATTGACTCTCACTCTCTTTCTTGATATTCTCTCCGATCTTGCCTTTGAATGCCACTTATTCTCGATTTTCCTCTGACCTGTGTTGCCTTTTTATCAAAGATATTTTCTTAAAAAGGCTCTCTTAGTTTAGAGAATTATTCCACTATTTAATGTTTGGCATCTGTTCTTGTTGTTTGTTGGGTAACAAACTACTTCAAAAACCGAATGTATGTATATATGCATAGTTTAAGTATTTTTACATATACATACATATATACAGAGGAAATAATATATCTTTTGTGGGTCAAAAATTCATGCAGTGCTTGGTTAGGCAATTTCTCTGCTGCACAATAACTAGGAGTCACTTGCTGGTGGCTGGTTGGGTCTGGGAAGCCCAGTGTGTTTCCAGTCAAAGGACTAACACTGTGGTGGGAATGGCAGAAGGTTGACTCAGTGGGTTTCTCTCCTTCAGGGTCTCTCCATGGCATCTCTCCTGCAGAGGGACAGACTTCTTAACTGGTAGCTCTGAGTTCAAAAATGCTAAGGTACAATCTGTCCCTCAGGGATGGTTAATTTTATGTGTCAAGTTGACTAGGCTAAGGAATGCCCAGATAGCTGGTAAAACATTACTTCTGGGTATGTCTGTGAGGCGTTTCTGGAAGAGATGGGCATTTGAATCAAGACTGAGTAAAGACGATCATCCTCACAGTTAGGGCAGGCATCACCCAATCCACTGAAGGCCTGGATGCTACAAAGAGACTGAGGAGGGGGAAAATTAGTCCCTGCTGGAGCTGAGACACCTGTCTTCTCCTGTCCTCGGACTCTGATGCTTCTGGTCCTTAGGCCTTCAGACTCAGACTGCTACTCACACCATTGGCTTCTCTGGTTCTCAGGCCTTCAGGCTTGGACTGGAGATACACCACTGGCTTTCCTGGGTCTCCAGGTGCAGATGGAAGATGGTGGGACTTCTTAGCTTCCATAATTATGTGTGCCAATTCCTCATAATAAATCTCTTTATATAAATAAATAAATATATACACACACACACACACACACACACACACACACACACACGTGCGCACACGTGTGTGTGTGTGTGTATCTTATTGGTTCTGTTTCTCTGGAGAACCCTGACCAGTACACTATCCCTTTAGAGACTAGGCTGAGAAATAGCTTTGTGTTCCTTTTGCTGAACACTACTGGTCAACTATCTGATGGATTAAACATGTTTTCTCATTGTTGTTTTAATTTGTATGTTATTGACTATTACTGTGAGTTTCCTTTAATATGTCTATTTACCATTTGCTTTTATCCTTCAGAAAATTTAGTTGTTTTAATACTTTATTTTTTGATTGCATGTGATTTTTTAAAATCATTTGTCAGGTATCTTTGCCTATTAGGGACACTAATTCTTTGCCTAGTATATGTTTTACAAATATTTCTTTCCTACTTGTAATAACCTTCATTTGGTTTGTGGTATATTTTGACATATAGAATATAAAAAGTTTTGTGTAGTCAAATTTGTTCATTTTTCCTCCTTTACAGCTTTTGAGTTCCCTGTCTCACTTATAAAGAATTATCTAAAGATTTGTGGCAATACAGTTCGCTAATAGCAGTACAAAATAAACACACCTTCCATAATGTTTTTTAAAGTAAATAAAATAATCATAAACATGTCACCATATTGAATCCAGTTTAGAATAGCTCTATTATAATGATATATGGATACTAACTTGAAGGATTGATTAGAGCAACAAGAAGCAGAAGCCTGTATATGAACTGAGCTTTGAAAGAGATATTGTTATTCTCAGGACTTCATTTAAAGCAGATTCCTGGCAGCCATGTATCTTTTCCCTTGTATTTAGGCAATGTGTAGCCAGGAGAAAAAGTCCCTGTTCTTCCTTCTCAGCTTACTTAGTGCAGGCATATCCTTGTATCCAGCACTCTGGGAGCAGCCAGATCTGGTGCAAAGAGATGCATCCAAGGGCCCGGGTTCCCCACCTCCTCTGCCCTAATGTCACACTAGCTTTCCACAGTCTTGGTTCACCTCTCTGAAGGCTGCCCCCTCCTCAGCCTGCCTCTGCTTCAGGCCAGCGGCTGTAACCTTCTGTTCGTGCCACTGCGGAGTTTGTACCTTGGGCTCGAGTCAGTCTTTCTGTCCCTAGGCTGCAGCCCCTGTAGGTGGTGATCACTGCCGGCAATGCAGGCTTTGGATTCCTTCCAGTTCACTCTGATCCATAGTGCTTTATCTGAAGGACACAAAAAGCAAGTGAGAGGCCAGCTCAGGGTTCCTGACAAATGCAGTTACCCACATTACTGCTCCTTTTGTTAAAAAATTAGACTAGTTCTCAGGAGTCTAAAGTAGAGACTATTTCACAGGGATGTGGCTCTGGGGCAATTTTCTCTTCCGAAACTCTCTTCGCGGCCATGACTCAGTGAACATGGTCACTGACTATCCCCTCCTACAATCCTTCTCCCTTGTCTGGGACACAGATGATTTTTTTTTTCTTTTAATAAGTCCCAATGAGGCCACAATAGAGAGTCCTCATGGTAGATGGTTGGAGTCAAGTCGATCTGGGACTGGGACCCAGTCTCAGCTCTGCCACTTATTAAGTCAGGTCATTTAACCTATTTTAACGACTACAAAATATGAACATGTATCTTATCTTGCAGGACTTTCATTGGAATTACTGATAATGTCTGAAAACTATCCAAATGGTACTTGACCCACTGTCAAGTGTTCCATAACCTGTTAAGTTTAACGTACTATATTTCCTTAGAGCATCTTAATCCATGTACAGGGACCTGGCTATACTTTCTAGTGGTTTTTCTCAAGGTCTCTGCCCAGTGAAATACCCTCCGAGGTGTGTCAGCACCATCTCAGAACTCCCACAGAAGAGATATACAGAAAAAGGATCAAACAGTGTCCCAGGCCTACATTAATTTTTACATTCTACATCCATATTTTTCCTAGTGATCTGCATCACCAAAAATATAAATGCTTCATATTAAGAGAGATAAATAAAATTTAACTTATTCCACTATAGAAATAGTATATTCACTTGAATACAGAAATCAGAAAAATGAGCATCCCAGATTTCTATAGGCTATCCTGTGACTTTAAGTCTATATGAATGAGATTTTAGGAAAGGGAAAAAAATAATCACTGTAATTTCAAATTATATGTCTAGGCCCTCAGCTCTAAGGCCTGAAATTCCAAATCAAATTGCAATACAGAGTCCTTTTCCCAAGCTAGTATTAGACCACATGTGAAGAGGGAAACAATTATCAAAAGGTAATGTATTAAAACATATGCAATATGGCTAATTTCCTTGTAAGGCAGTCAAGTCTCTTTGTCCAAGATTAGTTCCCAAATGTTGCATTACAGAAGTTCAAAAATCAAATAAGCAATATTCTTTGCATCACTTCTCTGAGTCCTCAACAGAAGCATGCCTAGATCCTATCTTCTAACTAGGAAACACCTCTTGACTATTATAGCAAAGACACGTTGCTAGTTTCCTGTTATCCTTACACTTTGGCCTTGGCAAGGCTGATCATTTCATTTTAATTGCTAGATCCTTAACTGTAATTAGTACTACCAGCTGTGCCCTCTCCTGGGCTTTTTTTTTGACACAGTTAAGCCATATGAACACTAATTAGAGATACTGGGATTGATCACATTATCTTTCCTACACAGTTTCTGCCATTGACATGATCAGTTGTTACATATAAATGTCCCATTACACACAAGGGGTAGAGGGAAAGGACTGATGAATATGGCTTTCTCCACTATCTATTGTCACTAGATAAAATTCCTGCAGGGAATTACCTGACAAGTCTAATATGCTCAGTGAAGAACATGACCTAGGACAGATCTGACTTGTGTTACATTTCCTGGCATTTATGCATAGCTGATGCTACTATTTCCTCCCAATGTTGCATGAATGTTATATATCCTAATTAATTGTTAAAATGCTTAGGGATCACACTACAATTTTTGCTTTTGGGTTCCTATTCTCCAGAATGGCTTAATATTTAAATTTAAAGGTTCTCAATTACATTGATAGAGAAATATACAAATATTCACGATTCTAAGTTGGTTTTGGTTATTGCTTTGCCATTCTCATTTCTAAGTTTATCTTATAAATCCATACTTCTATTTCCATAGGTTTATTTTGTTCTAACTCTTAAGTTAGACCACTGGTTGACCTACAAGCAGGACCCAGGCAACAGGAAGGTCCTCACCTCTTCCTCTGTCTTTGGAATGTATGTTCTGCCCACTTTCCTCACAGTGGGAGCCATTTTCAAGGACACAGCCTTGAGAGAGCAACATGCTGTTGAGACTATCTGGACTGGATGTGTGAACTGAAGCCCATAAAGGCCTCTACATAAAGTCTTGAGTTTCTGGTGAGTGGGTGAGTGGCCCCAAGACAAGCCTCACATGTAAATCCCCCTTTCATTTTAAACCTGCCACCTGCCAATCTGGAATGACCTGCCCCGTCCTTCAGTCTCTCCTTGTTCTGAACTCTGTGTTTGGGGGCCAGTTTGCAAACCAACAGTAATTAACTGATATATTCTTTCCTGTCTAGTAAGTAATATGTTTAAGGTGGGTTTTGGCTCTGGGCACATAAACAGGCACACCTTGTTTTATTGTGCTTCACTTTATTGAACTATGCAGATAATGTATTTTTTTTTAACAAATTGAAGGCTTCTGGTAACCCTGCATTGAGCAGGTCTATTGGTGCCATTTCTCCAACAGCCTTTGTTCATCTCATGTCTCTGTGTCACATCTTGGTAATTCTTGCAACATTTCAAACGTTTTCAGTATTATTTTGTTTGTTGTAGTGATCTGTGATTGGTGATCTTTGATGTTACTATTGTAATGTTTGGAGGCACCATTAACTCTGCCCATTTAAAACTGTGACCTTAATCAATAAGTGGTGTGTGTTCCAACCGCTCCACTGAGCAGCTGTTCCTCTGTCTCTCTTCCTCTCCTGGGAGCCATCCCCGTGACACAACATTTATGAAAGTAGGCCAATTAATAACCCTACAGTAGTTTCTGTTCAAGTGAAGTCACACGTTTCTCATTTTAAATCAAAACCTAGGAACGATTAAACTTAGTGAGGAAGGCACATCAAAAGCTAACATAGGTTGAAAACTAGACCTCTTGTGCCAAACAATTAGCCAAGTTGTGAGTACCAAGGAACTGTTCTTGAAGGAAATTAAAAGTGCTACTCCAGTGAACACATGAATGATAAGAAAGCAGCTTTATTGCTGATATGGAGAAAGTATTAGTGATCTGGATAGAAAATCAAACCAGCCACAACATTCCCTTAATGTCAGTCAAATTCCCTTAATTAGAACAAAGCCTAATTCAGAGGAAGGCCCTCTCTCTTCAACTGTACAAAGAATGAGAGAGGTGTGGAAACTGCACAAGAAATGTTTGAAGCTAGCAGAGGTTGTTGGTTTATGAGGTTTAAGGAAAGAAGCTGTCTCCAAAACATAAAAGTGCAGGTGAAGCAGCAAGTGCTGATGGAGAAGCTGCAGCAAGGTATCCAGAAGATCTTGCTAAGATAATTAATGAAGGTGGCTGCACTAAATGACAGATTTTCAACATAGATGAAACAGCTTTCTTTTGGAAGAAGATGCCATCTAGGACTTTCAGAGCTAGCAAAGACAAGTCAATGTCTGGTTTCAAAGCTTCCAAGGACAGGCTGACTCTCTTGTTGGGAGCTAATGTATCTGGTGACTTTAAGTTGAAGCCAATACTCACTGGCCATTCTGAAAATCCTAGGGCCCTTTAGAATTAATGCTAAATCTACTCTGCTTGTGCTTAGAAATGGGACAACAAAGCCAGGATGCCAGAAAGCTTACAACAAGGTTTTCTGAATATTCTAAGCCCATAGTTGAGACTACTGCTCAGGACAAAGATCCTTTTCAAAGTAATACTGCCCATTGATAATGCTCCTGGTCACCCAATAGCTCTGATGCAGATGGACAATGAGATGAATGTTGTTTTCATGCCTGCTAACATACTATCCATTCTGCAGCCCATGGGTCAAGGAGTAATTTCAACTTTCAAATCTTGTTATTGAAGCAATACATTTTTGTAAGGTATAGCTGCCATAGAGAGTGATTCCTCTGATGCATCTGGACAAAGTAAACTGAAACCATTTGGAAAGTATTCACCATTCTAGAGCCATTAAGAGCATTTGTGATCTATGGGAAGAGGTCAAAATACCAACATTAACAGGAGTTTGGAAGACGTTGATTCTTACTCTCATGGATGACTTTGAAGGGTTCAAATATTCATAGTAGGAAGTAATTATAGATAGATATAATGGAAATACATTCTAGCAAGATAACTAGAATTAGGTATGGGGTCTGAAGATGTGACTAAATTGCTGTAATCTCATGATAATATTTTAAAGGATGAGGGGTTACTTTTCATGATGAGCAAAGAAAGTGGTTTCTTGCGAGGGAAACTGCTCCTGGTGAAAATGTTTTACGGATTGTTGAAATAAGAAACGATTTAGAATATTACATAAACTTTGGTAGAGCAATGGCAGGGTTTGAGAGGACTGACTCCAGTTTTGAAAGTTCTGCTGTGTACAAAATGCTATCAAACAGCATTGTATGGTTTAGAGAAATTATTCATGAAAGAAGAGTCAATCATTGTGGAAACTTCATTGTTGTCTTATTTTAAGAAATTGCCAGAGTCACCCCAACCTTCAGCGACCATCAATCAGTCAGCAGCCATCAATGTCAAGGCAAGACCCTCCAACCAGCAAAAAGATTATGACTCACTGAAAGCTCAGATGATGGCTAGCATTTTTTAGCAATAAAGTATTTTTTAATTAAGGTTGGTACATTTTTTAAGACATAATGCTACTGCACTAATAGGCTATATTATAGTGTAAACATAATTTTTATACACACTGGGAAACCAAAAAATTCATTTGATTTGCTTTATTGCAATATGCACTTCATTGCAGGGGTCTGGAACTGAACCTGCAATATATCTCTGAGGTGTGCCTGTATTAAAGAGTTTTTAGTTCTAGCCCTTTCCCATTGTTGTTGGGAGATAGAGTCCCTATTTTTGTTAATTTAGAATTCATTCAGGTTCTCCTCATGGCTTAACGTATATTATAATTTCTACAAATGTCTCATGTGCAATTGAAAAAAGTATATTTTTTTCCTGCTGTTTGCATGTATGGATATTTTCTACTAATAGTGTAAGCCTTATTAATTCTATTTCCCTATTCAATCTATCAAATATTAACATTTCCACCTAGCTATACTCTTCCTTTGCATAGCATATTTCATTTTATAATTTTAAAAACTATTTTTCTGTATACTTCAGTATGTATTTTCTAAGACGAAGAAAATTTCCTAAACACAGCACAATGATCAAAATAAAGAATTTTAACAGTGACACACTATTATCTAACCTGAAGTCCATGATCATATTTCACCAACTGCCTCATTCATGTCCTTCCTAACTTTCTTTTTTCCTGTTTCAGTATATGTAGCCCAGGATCACGTCTTGCATTTAGTTGTCATGGTCTTTAGTTTCCTTTAGGTCTGAAGCAGTTCCTTGGCCTTTCTGTACCTTTCTCCACCTAACACTTTTGAAGAATCCAGGCTAGTGTGTGTGTGTGTGTGGTCCTTATGTTTTCTTATGATTCGATTCAGATTGTATGTTTTTGGCAAGATACCAGAAATGGTATTGCACCCTTCTCACTGTATCAGATCTAGGAGACATAGGACACTGAGTTGTCTAAATACTGGTGCTGTCAGCTTTGTTCACTTGCAGAAGATGCCATTTGCCCTGTTTCTCCATTGTAACTATTACATTCCCCTTTGTAGCTAATGGATCACTTCTGGACAGATGCTTTGAGTCTATGCAAATACCTGTTTCTCATCAACATTTTGCTGACTAACTTTTCCAGACATTGATAATGTTCCCCTCAATTATTTCTTCCATATTTATTACCTGGCATTCTAATGAAAGGAATAGAATTCTTCCCCCATTAATTAATTAATATTGCTGTGGACTAATGTGCTATTATTTTTTTCAATGGGTTATAATCCATGGCTGTCATTATTTGTTTTGATGCTGAAAATATTTGGCCAGCAGGGGCTCCTTCTGAGTGGACTGTGTATTTTTTTATACATCCTCATCATCCTTTGAGCACCTCTTTATATTCTGTCATATCAAGATGTGAAACTATAATTTTTTTGACACATAAAGGTTCATGACAGTATTGTCTCTTTTTGTGGATGTAATCTCCCTTTTGATTTTAAAACATGTATACACCTTTGGTAATTGTGGTTATTTTTGTGGTTGCCAATACTAGCATTTTTTTCCTTGAGATTGTGGCTCCCTTGCCTTCTAGAGCAATACGAATAAGGCCAGCACTAGTCACAGCAGCAGAATCTTAGGAAATATTAATGCTTTGTGACACTTTGGAAACTGGCTCCCAGAAAGGCCAAGCCACCTCACTGAGGCCACTAAAATGTGGAGTTTGGTTTGTTACAGCAGGTAGCTTTACTCTGAGGAGTACATGGAGAGATTAAAAGTCAAACAGGGCTCCAAATTTCCACAGGGGGAAAAATTAAGAAACTACTTTTCTGATGTGATGACTGTCAAAACTCTGAAGGCTTTGCACACCCTTATATTTTAATACCCATATGTGATTAGCAGAAAATCTTCAAAACCAAAAAGAATTATGTCCTTTTATCTCTGCTTTACCCAGTTCCTCCTTCTTTAACATCCATCTGTATATTCTATTTTGAGAATTGAGGTAATTGAGCGAGCAGTGCAGCAGAGAAGCAAGGCACTGAGTAGATCACCTCCTTTGTCACAGCCAATCAAGGAAAGAGAAGAGCCTCTGGAAATACATAAGGTACTGATCTGATATATTTAAAGACTGGACAAAGGAGATGATGTCTCTGCATCACATTTTAAAAAGTGTGAGGAAGTGATTAGGGGACCCAACATCACGATAAACCACACAAAAGTCCCATGTGGCTCCATAACTTGTTTATTTTGGTAGGTTTCAATTCTGTTGTCTTTATTTTTATTTTTTGTAAAACATAAACCACTAATGTGTGTATATTGCTACAACTACTTCAAAAATATTCACCATTATCTACTAAATATGAAGATATGTTTATCATATGATCCAATAATTCAACTTCTAGGTATACAACCAGGGATGCATGCACATGTGGGCCCAAGAGGCATGTCATGGGATATTGAGAGCCACATAGTTTATGGTAACCAACAATGAGAAAGTCCAAATGTCCACCAACTGGAGCAACCAGACCAAGAAGGAACAGTATGGATGAGAACCTGCACCAGAGCGACATCCCTGTCTCAGTGTGCAGAGTCCACATCCTCTACTGGATGGAAGCTCCCACCCCAAACTATAGCAAATGAGTGCTTTTGTGCTTTATTTTTTTTTCACAGAAAGAAAAGTATACTGAAATTCAGGCAATAAGCAATAAAAGATTAATCAAACAGAACTGAAGCATCAAATTATTATCAGAATAACCATAGTGTCATCATATTCCTAAAGCGACAGTGAAAACTAAATACACATAAATGTCAAAAACAGGATTGATTTTACCATTATAATTTATTTATTAGCAACTGATCTTTATTATCCAATAATACTCAAGATGTCCTCTACTCAGCAGGACATCAGCAGATTTGTAGTTTTGATTTAGGACATTTAGGATACATGGAAGCAAAATGCTTATGTGTGTGTATGTGCGTGTGTGTGTTTAAGTGCCTGTCACAGCATATGTATAAGTGCGTACATACTGTGAGATTTCATTTCAAAGATTCTTTTACATGTTTATTTAGAACAGAAATAATCTTGAAAATGACTTCTCTTACAATGGGACTGTGAACATAATTTAATTACATAGCTGAGAACTTATTCTGTTCCTGGTATTATAATTAAGGTTGGCAATTGAGACAAGGAAAATGAATCTGCAGTCTCAAAAAGTGGCACAAGAACAATATATTGGTTGTTATTATTTTTCATTAAATGGTAAAAGGGGAGAAAATTTGCTATTATAGTTAAACTTTAGTTATGTAGTGCCATGAATTAAAGGCTTCATGCCTGTAGTTTTCCTTGGATACCAGTAGATGGCAGATTTATTTGCTTTATCATTAGGCCATCCGTATCCTATTTCTCTTCTAGTGAACAAGGAATAAAAAAATCTTAGATTTATCATCTATTGAATACTTTGTTGACATATTATAGCCTTGTCCCTCACAATGATTTTCATGAACAGAGAGCTGGGGTCTGCTTAGGAAATTGAAACAGATCAGGTGTGTGCCTATAGGGTACCTCTTGTAGGTGTATCATTTATAGGGGTGCTCTTGAGAGCTAGGTTCAGCTGGAAGGATTTTTTTTTATTAGCCAAATAGTAATTTACATAAGTTTCCAGCATGGAAAAGATATGAAATATAGATCAATAGAATAGTTGAAGTCAAAGGCTGAGAAAAATTGGAACAAGTGTCCAAATGGAAGCTGGGTAAACAGTTAAGCATACTGTAAGAAGTCAAGAAAACTACAGACTAAAGTCAAAACTATGTTCCTTTTTGGAGACTCTAGGGGAAGAGTCCATTTTCCTATCTTTTTCCAGTTTCTAAAGGCTGCTGGAATTCCTTGGATCATGGCCTGCTCCCATCTTCAAAGCCAGTAATTATCTGTTAAGTCTTTCTCACAGTGCATCATTCCGACCCTGACCTCCTACTTTCTTTCACTTACAAGGATCCTGGTGATAACACTGTACTCACAGCATAATCCAGGATAATCTTCCCAGGTCAGTTGATTAGCAACCTTAATTACTTTAATTCTACTTGAAACTTTAATTCCCCTTTTGCTATGTAACAAAGCATATCCATAGGTTCTAGGGATTAGAGTATGGACATCTGTGGAGCTATTATTCTGCCTACCATAGTTATTGACCATGTTTCTCACACAACTGGCTGGGATAGAGGATGTTTTCTCAAAATGGCATTATGGACTAAAAGTTTGTGTCCCTCCAAAATTCATGTGTAGAAATCCTAATCCCTACCATGATGGTGTCAGGAGGTAGGGCCTTTGGGAGGTAATTAGGTCATGAGGGTGAAACCCTCATGAATGGGATTAATGCCCATATAAAAGAGATCCCAGAGAACTGTCTACCTCATGATCTGCAAGGTGAGGACATAATGAGAAGACAGCAATTTCAGACAGCTCTCACCAGAACCTGAACCTGCTGGCACCCTGACCTTAGACTTCCAGCCTCCAGAGCTGTGAGAAATAAATTTCTGTTGTGCATAAGCTACCCAGTTTATGGCACTTTGTTAAAGAAGACCAAAATGACTAAGACAAACAGCGAAACTACCCAGGCTGGACCAAATGAGCATACAATTCTATGTCTACCTCTGGCTCAGATAAATTGCAGGCTAATTCTCCACACAGTGTTAACAGCTAGTTATCACTAGCCAAAAAGTGAGAAAAAACTGGGGCAGGATCACTTTCCAAGTTGGTTAAATGGCAAGCATGAATTTCAAGTGATTCTTTTTTTTTTAATTGAAGTATCATTGATATACAATCTTATATTGGTTTAGAATATAGAACATAGTGGTTCAACAGTTACCCTTATTATTAAATCCTCACCCCTAGTAGTGCAACATAGGAAGGTGATTCTCTTTCATTCTTTAGTGTACAAAGCATCTCTTCAAAAGTTTTTAAAAACGTTTGTGTATTCTGACCATATCTGTTTCCCTTGAAGCAAAATAGATTAAGAATCACAGCTTTGCTCATAATTTAAATATTCAAATTAAGTGAGACGCTGTACCATTTTAGGTGTTGACATTTAGAGCCTCAAATCTGATTTGGCTAATATATTCATTCAGTTTACTGTGGCATTCATAAAGTTCTAATACCTAAGAAATCTTATCAAGTAGTGTGCTTGTAAATTAATAGACAAGAATTATCTCATGGCTCATAGACATCCTCTATTTTAATGGTTCTCAAAATTGCCTCCACATTAGAATTATCTGGAAGTTTAAAGAAATACTATACATACAATCTATTTCAACCCAATTAAGTTAAAATCCCTGAACATTAGTATTATCTGAATGTGCAGCCACACTTAAGAACTGTGCTATCTAGTTTTTTCCTGTTCTTCATTCTTCCCTTGTCTGACTTTCTTTCTCTCTACTCTGGGCTTAGCTGAAAGATTACCTTTCTCACGTAATAGATGGAGTTAATTGGAAGCCTGTTTTTATTGAAGCTGCCAGACTATATTTCCTGTAGAAAGCCAAACTGGTTTGTTCCTGACAGCAATTGCTTTACCTGTTTCTTTGAATCAACAGATAAATGAAGGTGCAAACATACTCAAACAGATAACAATAGAGGTTTTTCTACAGGCACAAAGTGATTTTAAGTTACCCAAGTGTTTTATATTTATTGATGATAATGTCTTTAACAAAGAGATGCTGAGTTATGATTATTATAAACTGCTGGCAATGTGCCATTTCAAGTGAGAAGTATTTGTACAACGCGAGCCATTTGTATTTGTCTCTTTATCGCTTGAAACCAGACAGATTTCAACTATTTAGAGCTGACTTTGTAACGGATTACCATTACATACCATATTTGGACATGAACAATGTTAAAGGCACCATGAGGTGTCACAAAAATGATGTGCCTCTTGTGTTGTGGCATCTCCGAATGCCATTTTATTCGCAGAACTTTGTGTTCCTCAAGCACCTGGTGGATACTATGCAGTGATGTCACACTGTATGATTACAGACAATTCTGAATGAGTATAACTTTATATTACAGATTTTGAAGAAAAGGAAGCTAATTTATTTGTCTCCCATATCTGCATCTGCCAATGTAATTGTGCTTTTTCAGCCAGATGAATTTTGTCTGTCCTTCTTTGTGTGATAATGGATCTGGTCATTTAAAAAACGCATTTTGAGTATGCAAAATTAAACCTTACATACAAGTCTTCCTTGTTTAAGCCTTGTTGAATTGCATGCCTGTAGATTCTCTCTCCTGCGATAGCAGTGTTCACAGAGTGAGAGCCTAGGCTGCTTTTTTTTTATATAGTTTATTTTATTATCATTAATCTACAATTACATGTGCAATATTATGGTTATTAAACTACCCCTTCATCAGGTCCTAGGCTGCTTATGATAAATTTGTCCATGTCCAGGCTTGTTCTGAGCCTCACTGCATCAGCCAACTGAAGGCCTATTTACATGTTGAATGAACTACATGGTTTTACAGGAAAGAAACCTGCCTGGAGTCTGAAGTGGATGTGCACCTTCATGACTAAGACATTAAAGCTACTGTCAAAGACAGGTGTCTCCTTTTATTGCAAGGTCTTCAAAGGGGAAGGGTTCAGCTGGAGGAGAGGGAGGGTTGATGTGCATAATAATAGATATGTGGGCACCAATGTCTGACATACCCTGCTTTAAGACACTGAGACTGTCTTCCAACCTCCACATTGGTGTCAAAGCAAAAACTGCACTGACAAATTTAAACAGGCAAGGAAGACTTTATTCAAGATTATTGCAATAGTGAAGAGAGGCTGAACTCAGATATGTTGAAACAAAAGGTAGAAGGGTTTTTAAGCCCTGAGATCAGCTAGTGGAGAAGGACTAGTGGACATTCAGGAATAGGTTGACCAATGAGATGTGTTGAGCACACTGAGTTATTCCTGAGCTTGCAAATGTCTTTCTCTGCTGTTAGACCATCTGTGTTGCTAATTGGTACCCATCCAAGTTAGGCTCCTGCTCTCCCATAGAGACTGGGAAGCTGGGATGCTGTCACCTTCAATGTTTACGTTTCAAAGAGATGATTCCCAAGTCCTTGAGAAAGACATTTCTTGGGCTGTAAAACTGGAAAGAGGCTGGGAAATTTATGTACATCTCAAAGTAGAAGAGAAAGAGTTTACAATCGCAAGTTTCCTAAAGTAAATGCTCTAAGAAAAGGGAGGTCAAGAGCTTATAGTCAGGAAGAAACCCATGTAAAGCCAAGCTGAGGGGAAAATGAGGCCATCTCTGCCACTGGACTAGTGCTAAAGTCTCAAGGACAGGTGACCTCAATAAAGATGGATTCAAATAAAAAGTGATGCCATGAAATTTCTTTATTAAAAAGAGAGCCCCAGGGTAGTGCTGAGAGAGGAAGCATGTTTCTTTGTGTCCCGTCAGCATAGAATCCCTGCGGCAGAAAGGAGGAAGTCTCTGCCAGGGCCAGTGAAGAGCAAGGGTCCTTGAAAGAGCAACAGGAAGTAACAGCAGAGTGAGAACAAGAAGCCTTCCTGGAGCAGCACCTTGGGAAGAAGCTGAAAAGTTTAATTCTCCATTTGCACAGTGTGACAACCTGGGGACAAAGCACGTGAAAGTCCTGGGAGGTAATGACAGAAGGCAGCTCCTTTTCATGGGCACGAGTGAGCACCCCTTGAATCACTCTGAGACCAAAGGGAAGTATCTGGAAATGGTTGTGGTTTCAGTGACCCTGTTGGGAGGAGTGAGTCTAGGAACTGCCTTATTTTTCTTCCTCGGATCTTGCAGTACCTTTCAGATTGATGTAGTTTTCAGAGCAGAATACTGAAAATAATACACTTGTTTCTTTTATTCAAATCAAAATTCCAATTTCAGTTTTTCCACTTACTCACGTATGTGATCTTGAGCAAGTTATTTAAATTCTCTGTGCTTGAGTTATATTTTTTCTCCTGTGAAATAAAAATAAAAACAAAAATACTGTACATGATTAATGTAAATGATTAAAGGTATAAAAAGCATAAGCCCACGGCCTTGACAAGGGCCCTACAAATGTAAATCTCCTTCAATTTACATTCCCATGAATGTACAGAGATGATAAAGGGTCAGACATATCAAATTAGAAATACATTTCAAAGTAGAAGAGAAAGAATACAAGAATTTAATTAATATCAAAAACTTAACTAAGGTATTTATTTAGATGGTCTCTGTGCACAGAAAGTTTTGAGAATTTAGGAAGTCTTCAAATTATAGATGCTTGAAACCCTTGGCCTCAATTACTTGGATAATTCAGATGAAAGATATTAATATTTTATTAGCATAATGGTTTCAATTCTCTGGTCTATTCTGCATGTGCAAGTACTAATATATTTGTAAGAAATCTCCTTAATGCTTCTCATACTTCACTAAAGGAATAAAGATGTTATGTATATCAATCGAATACCATCTTCTACTTTACTCTACCTAACCTACAGAGCACATATGAAAATATGTAATCTAAATGCACGCCTTACCAAGATTTTATGGCATTAAAATAACATTAATAAAAAGTTTTATGAAAAAAGGGATTTTCCTGTGCCTCTCTGCAAGTGTGTATGTCTACGTGGAGCTGTGGGTATGAATCACAGGAGTTTCTGGGATCTATGCAGGAGGTATTTGAATGTTCTTTTTCCCCATCCTTAGCTTTGTTTAGCTGTTTCAATGCAACTATTGTGAATTTCTCCAGGTAATTGGTTTCATGTGATTATACTTTTCCCTAGAATTCCTAAAGACATCTTAAATACCAACATCTCATATTTTTTATGACACCCTGATTGACTACCGAAAATGAATGAATCCCAAAATGTTGAACCTTACATAGGTGTGCCACTGTGCCTTGAGCATTTCTTCCTAACATCTGCTTCTGAAAGTCCATTTGCCTCTTCTTTAGATAGTCTCTATGCTGGTGTCGTAGGCAAAATAATGGCCCCCAAAGATGCCTACATCCTAACCCTGGGAAACTGGGACTGTTATCTTACATAGCAAAAGAGACCGTACAGATATTAAGGATGAGGACCTTGAGTTAGGGAGATTATCCTAGATTATCTAAGTGGATCCAATCTATTCATATAAATCCTCATATGAACAATGGAGAATCTTTTGGGGCTGCAGCTAGAGAGAGAAGTGGCCATTGGAGAAGGGTCAGAATGAAGTAACATTTCTGGCTTTGAAGACACAGGAAAGGATTGTGGAAGATGAAGCTGAGGAATCTGGCAGCCTCTAGAATATGAAAAAAGCAAGGAAACAGACTTTTGCCTAGAGCCTCCAGCAAGGAAGGCAGACCTTCTGAGATCCTTATTTTAGCCTAGTGGGTCCGGTTGGACTTCAGACCTGCAGATCTATAAAATAATGAATTTGCACTGTCTTAAGCCATTAAATTGGTTGTTATTTTGACAGCAGTGATAGAAAACTAGTGCACTTGGGTCCGCATATTACAACCTTAGTGTGAACTGGAAAGAAGGAACGGGAAGGGAGGGGGCATTCTGCTTTATAATTCAACTTTAAGGGTCGGCACCTTCCTGGAATTTCACTGAAGATACTAACTTGGACAGCTTTCAAGACCTATTCTAGGCACATATTTAACAGGATTATGTTGATCACTTTTTTCCCAGAACCAGCCTTTGTGTATACCATGGATTAACTTTGGGGCTTTGCATAAAACCTTTCCAAACAACCTTCTCCAACCATATTGCTGTCTTTGCACATTTCTAAGAATCTGAAGATCATGTGGTCGTTGCCAGTTACTTACACTGCTCACTCAACCTATGATTCGTCATGCTGAACTTCTCCTCATTTAACTGAAGGACAGGAGAATGTAACTTGTTCCTTCTCTCCCTGCTCTAAGGGACTTTACTATTTCTCTCATTGCTTCCTGAGGTAGTTTCCTTCAAATCAGTCCACAAAATCCTCCTATATACTAATTCCCACAAAGATTTGGGGAGGGGTGGTGTTTCCATTACTAGTTTCCTATAGAGTGCAGGTTACGTATCTTCTGCAACCCATCTTTCTACCTGTGACATAGATTTTTCTTTGTTGTTTCTTTTTCACCCTAGTTTACTTTCTCAATTCCTATCACATGTATCTTTGCCTTCACATGTTTACAATATAGAACTAAAGAATGAATTTACATTCATGTATGCATGTGTTCACGTGTTTATTTAATAGCAATTTAGACAGCAAGTGTTAGTTTTATATACATACACGCATATGTTAACCTGAAACAAGAAAAATTAAAAATAAAATAATTAACATTAGATAATTTTACTTTTGATTTTTCTTGGTAGGCCTATAGGTCCTGAGGTGTTGATGGGAAAATGAGTCAATAAACTGCTAACATTCTGAAGGTCTTTTGTAGTCAAGTTTCTAGTTGTCACCTGTTACTGAAATGATACCATATATTCTGACTGCTAGTGCTTGGACTTAGTTTGCATTCAGAGTGATGACGCAAGTCCTTTATTTGGCTGATGCCTACTCTACCTTCTGCCCATGAGATATTCATTGAATAAATATGTATTATCTGAAAATTATATGCCACACATCATCAAAAGAGAATGTAGACACATGTTCCTAATCCTAATCCAAAGTACAGTAAACATAGCATGGTATGAAGTTGTATGCTTATATGGTACAAGCATGGTATACACTTACAGTCAGTCTTTGAGTTAGTGAACCCTTTTACTATTTACAAAGTACCCAAGTTTCCCCAGTCTCTACCATCTCCCACTTCTGTTCCCACCTCTCCAATATTCTTCCTCTACTATCTTTCTCACATATGTTCTAAAATAAATATTTATTATATGTAAACTCAAATACTGGTTTAAACAAAAGCTAAGTATTCTTGTAGCTGTAACACTGCATGTAACCTGAAACGGGAACCTCTGCACCACTTAGGGACTGGAAGATAACTTGTTGTAGGTTGGATGCAAACGCACTCTCATAGAAGTTACTCTGGGGACAAAACTTGGACTATAAGGAGAAATTTGGAGCAAGGGGAAAGAAATTAGAAGGAGAGCTGTTGTGGAAAGCAGATGTTAGTCCAGGGGGTTTTGTGACTTTTAACATAATAGTTCTATGACGCAAGCATCCAAGGTAACCAAGCTCAGTCTCTTTTGAACTGCACTCCAGGACAGAAAAACAGAGGAGTGATAATAGTCCATGTTACCTGGAGACGATTCAGAAGTAGCTATTCTTTCTCCTTCTCTGTTGATTAAAGTGTGAACATAGACTAGGGAAGGGCAAAAAGTATGGCCACTAAAATCACTTCTCGTGATACTTATGCATTTTTTGCACCATGATCCCAGAACAGCAGCTGTATTTAACTGCTTGTTAGATATTCCAATTATACACATTTTGCTTTCTTGAGTGCTAACTACTCATGGACATGTTCTGATAACTCTAGGGTGAATTTACCCACTTCAGTGAACACAGTTATAAGCCAGACTCTATGTCATGTTCTAGTAGAATTATACCAAGTACATGGCAGTCCGATCTTTGGAAGCAGCAGAATGCAGTCAACCAAATGCTATCCTCTAAATGGAAGATAACCTAAAAAAATTGCATACACAAAACCACCGTCGGTATGTATGTATGTGTGTGTGTGATCTACCCACATGCATATCCCCAAATATATATAGAACTTGCATATCCAAATATATATGGGTTTGTAATGACACAAGGCTTTACAGTTGGGTACTTTTTTCAGCTCCAGTAAGGATTACAAGTGGAGAAGATAGACTTTAGAATTATCCCAGTGTTGGTGTTTTGTTAGGCTTATGCAATAATGCAAAAGTATTCTTTCAGATAATCAAGAATCAAGTTTAGGCCAACAATAGAAGATAATCCAAAGGGACATGATATAATGGCAGGAAATGAGAAGAAAAATGGGTTAGATGTCTCAATAAGGTTAAAGTAACGTTAGGAGTGAATAGGGCATCAAAGCACTGAATGAGTCAACGGTATTAGAATCATTATGGAGGTTCAACATTTCAAAGATGGAACCATTTTGGTCAATGACAAGAGTGGATGCCCAAATTGAAGAGAACCTGAAGATCATTAGAACTGAGGCCGAATGATGACCAGGTCAGTTTGTATTCATATGGGCTTTGAAAACATTCAGAAGTGGGGTAGATACATGAAATGAGTCATAGCATTTAAGTCTTCAAAGAGTGTGGACGTCATGACACTTGTGAATATCAGGGGCAAGGAGGACCCGTACTGCTTAATGAAATTCCAAGGAACTGGAATTTAAATCAGAGTGAAAGAGCAATTACAGTACACAGGTCTGGGAAAAGAGGGAAATCCTATCTCATTTTCTGACTTGCAGGTCCATAGAGAGTATGAAAGTGGTTAAATTTCACTGGAGATATCTCCTGGAAATTCTGGATGTTTCAGGCAGAGTGTGGTTTTAGTTAAGGACAACAAATGAGTAAATTAAAGATCAATAAGGATTCCAAAATGTTCAGAAGAAAAGAGGGATAGCATTGTGTAGTACAGGGGTAAAAATAGGGGAGAGGAGATATGTAGAAAGGGGTTTGTAGTTCAGGAAGTTATCATAGTTGATAGAGAGGTAAAGAACTGGGTTATTAACTGTCTTGCTGTCTTAAACATCTCTGAAAGTGTTTCAGTGTTGATGATAAACTGAGGCTGCAGGTACCATCAGAAGCCTGGTGGATCACAGCTAGGTCTGGACTGCAGGTGCCATAGGGCAGAACTGGAAGAGACTTTGGGTGGCTAAACCTCTGTCTGTAGGCACTGGAGCTGTTACAGGAACAATTATCAAGTAGCTGAAGAGGCAGTAAGGGAAGAGCAGCAACAGCCCTGGGGGGTGACCAACCTTAGATGTTTCACTATGAGTGCATACGCTTCACAAATATATGCAATAATGTGTTTTCATTAATAAATTAACTTTGACTTACCTTATTCACTTCATGAAATGTACGTTTATACAAATTCACTTTACTTATTTACTTTTCACATTATAAAGGCAGAAAACATTCTAATGTCTAAGAGGCTGTGTATAGTGGTTAACAAAAATAAATACTGGAAAATAGAAAATGTCTACCAGTGGCTAATCCACATCACATAAAGAGCCTGATTTGCTTGAACTTTTTTTTTTCTGTTGAATGGAGTATTCTATTTTTTATTTTAGCTATCGTATATAACCAAAAAAACTCTAAATAAGTACTCCCAGCACAAGGAGTTTTACTGCTTCTTTCAAATGGGGAACTGCCTTGACCTGCCCTCTTGAATAGGGCCTGGTGATAACTGGTAGAGTGGTGTGGTGGCAGGTTTACCCAGCTGGTCACCTGCATAAAGAACAGCTTTCCCATTAAAGTGAATCCATCCATGAAGGACCTTTGAATGTTTTGCAGGATGGGTGCTCTGTTGATGCATTCTGCTCAAACCCCAAATGAAGAAACACTTGGGTTATTTTTGATTCAAAGCAAGCAAGGGGGTGATAACTGCCTGTTCAATTGGAGCATACGCTCACTGAGTTCTAATTCTCTCCTTGCTTTGGGACCAGAGGCTGCATCCTAGTAATTCCCACACCTGGCTGATCTTCAGAATCATCTAAGAATCTTTTGAAAATACCAGTATCTAGACTTCCCACTCAGAAATTTTGATTTATTACATTTTAGCTGGAATATAGAGATAGGTGTTTGAAATAAGCTTCAGGTAAATATTTCAGGTTTGGGGATCACTGCTCTAAATCAGTGGTTTATAAACTCAGTATGGGATAGGATGGGGAGGAAAACTCTGCATGTAACTTATGTGTATCCCCCACTCCCAAGCCCTATGTTCACAAATTAAAATCATTGTTCTAGACTACTTATTAGTCACAGATATTTATCAAGCTTATTGAACATGCTTTGGGATAGAATGATCTATCTATAAAAAGCAAAAAAGATTAAAAGGTACATAAAGTAAATAACCTGATTAAAAAATGGGTGGAGGATATGAACAGACAATTCTCCAAAGAAAAAATTCAGATGGACAACAGGCACATGAAAAAAATGCTCCACATTGCTAATTATCAGGGAAATGCAAATTAAACCCACAATGAGATATCACCTCACACCAGTCATGATGGCCAGCATTGAAAAGACTAAGAACAACAAATGATGGCATGGATGCGGAGAAAGGGGAGCCTTCCTACACTGCTGGTGGGAATGTAAGCTAGTTCAATCATTATGGAAAGCAATATGCAGGTTCTTCAAAAAACTAAAAATAGAAATACCATTTGTCCCAGGAATTCCACTCCTAGGAATTTACCCTAAGAAAACAAATTGTCAGATTAAAAAAGACATATGCACTCCTATGTCTATTGCAGCACTATTTACAATAGCCAAGATACGGAAGCAACCTAAGTGTCCATCAGTAGATGAATGGATAAAGAAGAGGTGGTACATATACGCAATAGCATACTATTCAGACATAAGAAAGAAAAAATCCTACCATTTGCAGCAACATGGAAGGAGCTGGAGGATATTATGCTCAGTGAAATAAGTCAGGCAGAGAAAGACAAATACCAAATGATTTCCCTCATTTGTGGAGTATAACAATGAAGCAAAACTGAAGGAACAAAACAGCAGGAGACTCACAGACTCCAAGAAGGGACTAGTGGTTACCAAAGGGGTGGGGTGTTGGAGGGTGAATGGGGAGGGAGGGAGAAGGGGATTGAGGGGTATTTTGATTAGTACACATGGTGTGGGGAGATCATGGGGAATGGTAGCACAGAGAAGGCAAATAGTGACTCTGTGGCATCTTACTACACTGACAGACAGTAACTGCAATGGGGTATGGGGAGGGGACTTGATAATATGGGTGAATGTAGTAACCACACTGTCTTTCATGTGAAACCTTCATAAGAGTGTATATCAATGGTACTTTCATAAAAAAGAAAAGATCAAATGGTAAAAGACCTGATTTTTAACAAGATAAAGAACTGGGGCTACTGACTCCCTCTTTAGGATAAAGGCACTACCTACTTCTTGAGTTACTTGCTCTCAAGTCTCATGAACTGGGCTTAAAGTTCAACTCTCTTCATCAGGAAATAGCTCTAAATAATTTAAGCTAATTTTTCCCCCAAAGCAGAATAGTGTATAAAATCAGAGTCTGGCTATTTGCAAATAGAGCTGTTTGTAAGGGCCATATTCATGTATACAAGGGAGGTTCCTTAAGAAGCTCAACAGCCCACTGGGCTAGGAGAGAGAACACAGGTTGGACTGTGGTGATAAAACACATGATCAATGTCCTGGGGCAAAGATAAAGGGCTGGGCTTCAGTCCACTAACTGGTAGTAGATAGACCAAGGGAGAGAGAAATTCAGTAACATGATAACTAGAAATGAACCAAGATACAAAAGAGTAAGGACACTTCAAGAATGTATTCTACTTGCACATACAGCAGAATTTTTATATATTTGCCAGTGGATTTTTTTAACTAGATGGAGGACTCATGAATGACTGGATAGCACATTATGGGTGGAATATTCCTGCCATGCAACCTAATTATGTATTTCACCCACTCATTTGTTTCTCTATAAAATGATCACATGGAAATATCAGGTATCCTCTACAAGACATATCCATTTTTTTTTTGTCTTCTCAGCATCGATTACCCTTCATTTAGTAATGGTGGTTCTAATCTTTGAGGAATCAACCCCTTCCTGGAGATATTATACTTTAATGGGTGCAGTGATAAGAATGTTACCAATTAGACCCAACTGAGACTCAGTCTTGGGCCAACTGTTGGAATATTTATAAGGGACATGCATATTTTCCACTGGAGCTTCTGGGAGGACTGAATAAAAGCCTGGACACCATCTCGTCTGGCAACCACCTTGCTATAAGACAAATACCTGCTAAAGGAGGGAGCCACCATATGGAAAATGGAACCAGTAAGTTTAGCTCCTGAATCCAGCCATTCCTCAAGCTGATATAACCTGAACTTTTCAGATACGTGAGGCAGTAACTCCTTTCATTCCCTTTTAGTCATGTCCATTTGAATCGAGTTTTCTAATGTCTTCAAACAAAAACCATCATGATTAATACTTCCTGAAAAAGAAAGTTATTTACTGGTTGAAAACTATAGTTTGCTTATGGTTCAAATTTAGTGTGTAAGAAAATAAGCCTTTAGGAAAAATGCTGATAATAATCATTTGTTGAAAGAGTGGATCCAAGTAAAGTTATTTAAAATAGTTGTTCCAAAATAAGCTTGAGGTTTCCCAAATAGCAAGAGAACAGAGGATAAGAGTGGGAAGAGAGAGGGCAGGGAAAGAGAGAGTCTTACAGAGAACTGGAATAGACTGAGAAAAAGCTAAAAACACATATAGAAGATTGAAACCGTAACACTTAAGAGATGATTTATTCTTCTACTATTTAATGGCTATTTCTTTCAGTTCTTGCCTCCCATACTTAAAGACAGAGTCAGGGATCTATCTATCTATAGTAACTATCTGCTAAAATAGACAAGTAAATGAGAAAAAGTAAAAATGTTTTGGCAGGTATTCGTAAGTGGCAGATTGTCAAAAATTATTGTTGAAGTAGTATGAGAACTTTTATATTTATTTTATTATTAGTTCAATCTGGCAATAGTTGTTTTAATTCTTCTTCAGATGCTGGGGTAAGCTCCATGGGATCACTAAGTAAGAAAATTTCTGTATTTGCTCAACTTGGAGATGTTGTTTGTACAAGGCCGAGACAACACAGTGGGAAGGATAGATTGACTGGTGGATAATAAGGAGTGTAGCTCAGTTAAGATCAGTTAATCCATTTGTAATCCTACTTGAGTTGTACCTAAATTAATAACTTACAGCAGGGGTCTCTTCTCGAGGCCATGCCATGTTCATTTCTGGGCTTTAGACCTAACTGTATATGTCTAGAGATCTGGTAGGAGGCCTAAAAGATGCTTACTGATACGCATAACTCATGACCCACTTGGGAGAGAATTCATCTTAAGGTATGACTCAATGAATTTGGTGGTGTGGGGAGAAAGATTTTGGGTCAACTCTGGTGAGGTCAAAATGCTTATTCTTCATTCTCCGACTACGGCTCTATATTAGAAGAATGTAGAGATGCATGTACAAGCTAGCAAATCTGTTATGTAAAATACTCAATAAAAGAGTGAGCTGCAGGAAGCATAGTGCCGGTATCTTTCTCAAGAAGTCTGACACAAATAGGAGATAGGCAGTCACACCCATTTTACCACAATGTACAGAGCTCCAGAGAGTTCAGTGGTAAGGAGTACAGTGTTTCTGTAGAAGCAGTGCCTTGCAGGGAACAACAGCTTCACACAGAGATGTCTTGACATGGTACACACTATGCAACTCAGAAATAATAGCTGTGCTTAGCAAAAGTAGAGTAACTTGCTGGAAGAGGTTATCTGTGCCTAGAGTAGTGGTGCTATCTAGCGGGCATGGCTGAGCCTAGCAGGAGACAAAGCAGTGACCACTGTGGGTACCCTGCTGGAGAGGAAAGGCAGAATATGATGGCAGTGTCCATGGGAACCGGAGTGGAACAACAGTATTGCCCACATTGTCAGAATAAGGAGAGAGTGGCACCCAACGATTCTGATATAACCAGAAGAATCAGTGATGCTCAAGGAATGCCACATGGTAGGTGATTAGAACTGTCTGTGACCCCTGTTTAGGTGGTTTTCTCAGTGTTGGGATTCTTCAGTACACGTTAGGAAAAAATCCTGGGGAAACATGGCTGATGGGCAGAAACAGAAAACACCACATATACACACAAATATTTATAGCTAATTTCTATCTGCTTCTAACCTGCAATTCTATCACAAAGTAAATTTTAGTTTCTGTTAGTATTGAAAGGCAAAGTCTCTCCCCCCTCATAAAAATTAAGAGCTGGTTCTAAAACCATTTAGACAACCAGTTTCTCCAGGAACAATGAAAAAAGGTGTTCCTTTCACTCCCTATTTTCTTACAGCAATGAATTCACATAATGCCATTTTGACATAGTAGAGACAAGTCTATTAAAATATGAATTTACGGTTACTTTGTCTCTTATGTTGGTCCATTTAGCATAACAGTTGCAATTGACCTAAATAGCAGAAAGTACATTTTATTCTAAGTGCTTGAAATTGAAATAGATTGAATGATTTTTCTTGTATATATCATTGTTGAAGTTTTTGTTACACTCTAAATTAATACAAATAGCAGTAATAACACAACAGTATGCACCTGGCATGTATTACTGGATTTATCCCAAGCCACTTTTTCATAATTAGGCATTTCTATTCATGTAACTGGAACTCAGTAATGTTTTTAATGTTTTAAAATCAGAATGTTTTAAAAATCAAACTTGCAGAAATATAATCAATATAATGAAGGAAGCAAGGCATGGAGTTGTGGCAGCCTATAAAATAAGAATTTACCACCTATTTGAGTATGTTTTGGCAACATACATCAAAAGCCATAAAATATGCATACCCTTTGATCCAACAATCCCTCTTCTAAGATTTATTCTAAAGATGAAATTTAAGATGTACATAAAGATTTAGCTAAATTCTGCTCATTACATCACTTGTATACTAAAAATTAGAAATAACTGAAATATATAAAATAGGGACTTACAAAATACTACATATCCAAACAATAAAAAATCAGGTAAACTTTATATTAGTTTTTTAATAAATTTTTTATTTTACACTGAAATGCAAATATGTAAAATCATACAAAACATGTATATCTTAATGAGTTAGTTTAAGCTGAATGACCCGTGAACAGACACCACAGGAATTCTCCACATGCCACATCCCTTATCTCCATAAATAACCACCATTCTGGTTTTATAGCAATTACTTCCTTGTATCTCAATTGGTTTTATTACCTGAGTGTTCATTTCCAGACAGTAGAGTTCCTTCTTACTAATTTAAACAAACAAAAATACAAAGCAATCTTGATATGTCTTATAAATCTCATAATCCACAAGTTTTCTGTGTCTTGCATTTGTTTCTTACAATGTACCTGTTGAAAACCCTAAGGGCATTTTGACCTGTACAGTTTTCTAGTCTGGATTTTGTATGTTGCATATTCTTGGTACATTTCAACTTGTTCTTCTGTCTTCTGTATTTCCTACAAACATGGCACCTGGATCCAGAGGCTTGTTAAAATTCCTGTCTGATACCTTTTGCAAGTCTACCACTCGGGATGGTGTGCTCCTTCATTACTACATGCATAGTGTCAGGTAGTTTCCCATTTTATGCTTGCAGCTGTTAATGATCACATTTAGATCTGTTGATTATTTGGGTTATACATGAGCCATATTCTATTAATTTATTTTACCTTTACTAATTGAAAAAACTATTTAGACATGATTTGCCATATCTATTTATTTGATAATCAAATAAATAATACAATCCTAATTATAGGGAGGATTATTTTCCTGTATTTGTCAGTTTTCAAATTACGATACATTCTCTCTTACCTCTTTAGTCCTGGTTCTCAAAGGAACTATCGGTCCTTATTTCAATGTCTCTAATCATTTTGACTATATGAAGTTCTTTAGTAGATTTCTCAGGAAGCTCTTGCAAGAAAAATAATCTTCCATGTTGACAACAGTTTGTACCCTTTATAGAAAGTTAGTTTTGTTGAATATAAATCTTTTGCTTATGTTCTCTTTCCTTGGATCTCTTAGTTTTTCCATTTTCTTTCCAAAATAAAACATTGTGTTAAAAAGTCAGGTGATAATTTTCTATCTCAGTGTCATATACTCTTTTTTTCCTAGGTGCCCAAGAATTTTTTTTTGTGTGTAGGAATTTTACTAGAATATGTCTTGCTGTTCATCATTCTGTACTGATACTCTCAAGCACATGGTATATGCATCAAATCACCTTTTATTTTAATGTTTCTGAAATTATAGTTTTTAGAATTTGCTGTTTATTTGAATGAAATTGGCGTTCTTCTTCAGAGTCTCCTATCTTAAACAATTTCTTTCTTTCAAACCAGGTCTATTTTTTTTTCTTTAGAAACAGGCCTCTTTTTTACCTTCAATTTTTAAATATAAAACGATTATTTATTCAGTCTTATGTTCCTTCTTGTTTGAATTCATTTTCTGCATTATTTTCTTTTATTTCTAATACTATCCTGAATTCTGAACACTTCTGAGATTTTCCAATTCTGATTTCTGTTGTTTTTTCATCTTTTATATTATTTTCTTAATGTCATGAAAGAAAAGATTAATTTGATCTACTTTGTAGTTGTGTCTTTTTTGGTCTATGGGGATGTTATTCTGCTCCTTATTTTCTCTTCTCTTAATTAATGTTTCATGCAATTTGGCCTTGATACTTTTCTCTTGTTCATTGTTATGTGAATTTAGTTTTATGGAACTTAATTTTTATGCAAATTTAGTTTTCTTGAACATTACCCAGAAGTTCAGAGTCATGTTTTTAACTTCACAGATCTTTCTCTTCTATTGTCCTTGTGTAATGTTCCCAACTATGGAAATTTTGTCATTTTTCTGCTCAATTCTAATTCTGCTCCTAGTACTTTCTCTTCAGTGTGAGCCTTTGCACTGGGAGGGAGCCCTGGAAGGTCGGACTCTGAAGAATAGGTTCTGTCTCTAGGTTGTGGATCTAAAGTGCAGCTTTCAATCTCTTTCTCTTTCCCTCTCTCAGTCTGCTTACAATAAGTTTTTATTATGAAAACAGAACTTTACTTTTAAATGCAAGTATACAGAGTAATTTTGATAGCAAATCTTTAACCTTTCAACTTCAGTTGATTCACTCCTTTATTCATAAAGCAGATACTAACCAAACCCCTACTAAATGCTGGGCACTTGGACTTTACCTGTAAACAAATCAGATATGGCACTTAAAGATCTACCACAAGCTGGTAGGAGAATTCAGAGTTCTTTACAATCATATCTAATAGGTCTGTGCAGTGAGGACCACTCCAATAGAATGCTGTCTGATGAGTAAGCTTCAGTTTTTCTCACATATGAAGATCTTTAGGTCACTGTTGACTTTATTGAACTATGTTTCCCACAGTCCCTTCAGGCACATATTACTCAGTACCCTTTGATGATTTTATCCTCATTTCAGACTCTTCTGAAATAGCCTCCCTCACTGTTATCTTCACTTCCCAGGTTCTGTTGATATTTCTTTTTAAATAAGGGTTTAACTCCTTAAAGTTATCTGGGAAAACATTTTCATGGAAGCAGTTACCTAAATAAAGTTATTTCAGTTTTAAACAAGAAAAATTTATACTTTTACAGTGGTCTTAAACTACAGTATTACACCTCAGTTTTTAATTGTTCCTTTTAATAGCCCTACATATCATTTGCTTGGAATCCAGGAAGTTAATACTTGGTGGGTTAATTTATTCTGTAATAAACTGGACGAATTCTTTTTTTGTGTGTGTGTTTTCATTTCTTTTATTTTTATTTTTTTTAATATAATTTATTTTATTATCATTAATCTACAATTACATGTGCAATATTACGGTTATTAAACTACCCCTTCATCAGGTCCCCCCCACCAACCCCATTACAGTCACTGTCCATCAGCGTAATGAGATGCTATAGAATCACTACTTGTCTTCTCTGAGTTGTACTGCCCTCCCCGTGCCCCCCCAACATTACATCTGCTAATCGTAATGCCCCTTTTTCCCTCTTATCCCTCCCTTCCCGCCCATTTTCCCCAGTCCCTTTCCCTTTGGTAACTATTAGTCCGTTCTTGGGTTCTGTGAGTCTGCTGCTGTTTTGTTCCTTCAGTATTTTTTCTTTGTTCTTATACCCCACATATGAGTGAAATCATTTGATACTTGTCTTTTTCGGCTTGGCTTATTTCACTGAGCATAATACCCTCTAGCTCCATCCATGTTGTTGCAAATGGTAGGATTTGTTTTCTTCTTATGGCTGAATAATATTCCATTGTGTATATGTACAACATCTTCTTTATCCATTCATCTACTGATGGACACTTAGGTTGCTTCCATTTCTTGGCTATTGTAAATAGTGCTGCAATAAACATAGGGGTGCATCTGTCCTTTTCAAATTGGGCTGCTGCATTCTTAGGGTAAATTCCTAGGAGTGGAATTCCTGGGTCAAATGGTATTTCTATTTTGAGTTTTTTGAGGAACCTCCATACTGCTTTCCACAATGGTTGAACTAATTTGCATTCCCACCAGCAGTGTAGGAGGGTTCCCTTTTCTCCACATCCTCGCCAACATTTGTTGTTGTTTGTGTTTTGGATGTTGGCCATCCTCACTGGTGTGAGGTGATATCTCATTGTGGTTTTAATCTGCATTTCTCTGATGATTAGCGATGTGGAGCATCTTTTCATGTGCCTGTTGGCCATCTGAATTTCTTCTTTGGAGAAGTGTCTATTCATGTCCTCTGCCCATTTCTTAATTGGATTATTTGCTTTCTGTTTGTTAAGGTGCATGAGTTCTTTATATATTTTGGATGTCAACCCTTTATCAGATACGTTTTTTATGAATATATTCTCCCATACTGTAGGATGTCTTTTTGTTCTACTGATGGTGTCCTTTGCTGTACAGAAGCTTTTCAGCTTGATATAGTCCCACTTGTTCATTTTTGCTTTTGTTTCCCTTGCCCGGGGAGATATGTTCATGAAGAAGTTGCTCATGTTTATGTCCAAGAGATTTTTGCCTATGTTTTTTTCTAAGAGTTTTATGGTTTCATGACTTACATTCAAGTCTTTGATCCACCTTGAGTTTACCTTTGTGTATGGGGCTAGACAGTAGACCTAAACTGCACAAATTCTTATGCTCTAAAATATATTCCCCAGAGATTTAATCTGTTCTTCAAAATAAAACATAAAACAGTTTTCTGTTTAACGTATCAAAGGTACAGTTTATCTGAATAATTACTCTGAGTAATTACAAAATAGTGTGTGAAATGAGTAAGATGACCTTATAAAAACCAACATAATACCATGAATATTTCTTTATGATTAAAGTTCTTTCTCACAGATGAAAAGAGACAGACTGCCAACAATGATATATCACTTTATCCACTTTACATCCTGACTTTAAAACTGATAGAATATGAAAAATAACTTGGGTATGGAAAATGCTCTGTTAATTTACAGTTTAAGAAATGAGAGATGGTTTTATGAATCTAGTATTTAACCTGGAAAAATATCCAGGGGGCTAGAGCCCTGTATATTTTTCCAGGTTAAATACTTTGGGAATCATGTAGAAGGAAATAATAAGATAGCAACTAATAGTTAGGTATTATAGAACTAATCTTTATTTCTGGTGAGATCACAGAGTATAAAACTTAGAACAATCAGTTGTTAATTTTACATGTAAAGAGTTAAACAATCTTTCTGCATCCCTTATATATCCTAAAACTATTAATTTTGTCCAGTCTTCTAAATAAATGTAAGATTCTGGCCTAAAGCTTCCGGTTTTTTGACTAACCTTGAAACCAAGGAATATGTTCTACAACTTACTTAAAATTTTTCTTTCCCTTGCCAAATTCAATCTCATAGAATGTATTTTTCTACATTCCTTGCCATAGCCTACCTACTTCTGAGAATGAATAACAGAAGGTTGCCTTGTACCTTGTCCTTAGGGCCAATTTAAGTGTATACAAATTAATCTATAAACTCTGTTAATGGCAACAAATGAGGCTTTCTCTTTTCTCAGTTATTTTCTTAGGGTCTCACATTAGGCCCATCAATATTAAAATCTATCCTTTGATTGGCATTATGTTAGGCATACATAGAAAATCTACAATGAAAATCTAAATCTGAAATAAAATAAGAAATTCAACAGAAAGAAAACATATCATTCAAATTTTTATAAAATTAGAAAAAGACATAGGTTCTATAGAAGGCAATTTAGCACCTGAGAGATTTCACCATCATCAACATGTAGGGAATGCTGATTAATACTATGCCATGAGGAGACACAAATATACATCTATTAAAATGGATAAAATGAAAGGTACTGACCAAATGTTAGTGAATTTGTAGAGCAAATGGAACTCTCATGCATCTTTGCTGAGTATGCAGTGTGGCATAGCCACTCTGGAAAACTATTTCATATTTTCCTATAAAATTAAACATATACTTAGCATATGTCCTGGAAACTCTACTCCTAGGTATTTACTCTAGAGAAATAAAAATTGATTTTCACACAAAAATACATGTACTGTTTATAACAGATTCATCAATAATTTTCAAAAATTGGAAACAATCCAAATATACTTCACTAGGTGAACTGATAAACTGCAGTACATCTATACACTACTACTCAGCAATAAAGAGAAATAAAATATTGACACATAGAACAATTTGGATGAATCTCAAAGACATGAAATGATGTGAAGGAGACCAGTTTCAAAGAGTTACATGTTATATGATTCCATTTATAAAACATTTTGGGAAAAGGTAAAATTATGGTAACAGAACAGATCAGTGGTTGCCAAGGGTAGGGAAGTTGGTGGGACTACAGAAGGATGTGAGACTTTTTGGGGCTTTTGAAATTGTTCTAAATCCTCATTGTAATGTTAGTTATATGAATCTATACATATATTAGAATTCATGGAACTATACATAAAACGTGAGTTTAATTGTGTGATAACTTAAAAAAATTAAGGACTAAAACACGAACCCTTTGGTCTCAATATATGTGGGTCAACTATTTCCTTTGAATAATTATGACCTTCCCCAAACTGTCCTGTAGCAATTTACCAGGGTGACTTTATGCTGGGAAAATGAGACACCTAGACCTTCTGGGGATTATTGGATGCCAACTCTTAATACACACTTATTACTAGAGATCTGGAAGCCCTCTGTGCTTCACAAGTCATGACTCTATGGAGGTCAGTGGATAGATCGTAGGGGTTCAGTGGTATCTCTCAGGGTTGTATGGGGCAAAGGATCACACTGTGGTTATTTCCCCGTTCTCAAAGCATATAGTAGAAATGTATATACTTGGTTACCACAGAATTCATACATTGATTCCTGACTGAGGGAGCAAGGGCCACTTACTACACAATGTCATTATCTGATCAAGACAGAACACAGACCTAACTCCTTGGAGCCTGTCAACTCTAATTTTCATCTCCTCAGCCACACGAGACAGCCACAGGCTCCAGTGCTTTGCTGCCTCTTACATGGTACAGGACTTCATGGAGGAGACTGACAGAGAAGGTCCGGCTCATCGCCTCAGTGCTGCTTCCCTCCGCAGCTTGGATCATCAAGTCCTCAAGGTCATGGTTAGTCTTCAATTAAATGTCTTCAAAGACCTGTTTTGCTGTTGTTAGTGGTAATGGTGGTATTTCAAAAAATAATTTTTTAAATCCAGTTCTGGCAATTGTTCCTGGAAGCTAAGTTACCCAAAAAAGTGGTAACGCATCTGTCCTCGTGTGCTGTTTAGCAGAAGTTGCGGTGAGTATCACACAGATGCCCTAAGTTCACTAAGCATTGGCTGGGCTGCTTCCCACACTGTGACTGCCATCTACGGGCTCTATGGGCTCCTCTGGCTTTTGCCAAAATTTGCCTACAGGCTTCCAGTTTTGAGTGGGTTCAGAGCTAGGAAAATCCTCTAGCAGGTCCAGGCTGTGCAACAAGCTGCCCTGCCTCTTGGCTCTTAAGACTCATCACACCCAAACATGTAGGAAAGGTCTGTGGCAAACAGAGATGCTGCATGGAGCCCCTGGCAATATCAAGTAAGATTCCTAAGGTTTTGGAATAAGTTGTGTTGTCTTCTGCAGACAACATATTCTGCATGTGAAAGCAGCTTCTGGGGAGGGGACCACTAAAGAATGAACACATGATGATTAGACATCAAATAATAATTTGAGTCAAATCAGTCATCATGAGATATGTCTTACTAATTCACTGAACTATATAATTTACATGCACTGGAGCATAGTTTTTCATTTTATTATAAAATAAAAATACTTTATATAGGAATCAGTGCTCCAGCAACTTTGGAAGGCTCCAGGAAATGGCACAAGCAGGCTCATTTCCCTGTGGCTCTTGTTTCCATTACTTTACTGCCTCTCCCTCAACCCACCTTTCATAAGGACTTTACTATCATGTTTTGTTAACTGGAGTATAGGTGACATGCAATAGTATGTTAGTTTCAGGTGTACAACATAGTGTTGGACAATTACATACATTATAAAATGCTCGCCACGATGTGTTGTTACCATCTGTCACCACACAAAGTCATTAAAATATTACTGACTATATCCTCTAGCTATACTTTTCATCCACATGACTTACTTATTTTACAGCTGGAAGTTTGTATTTCTTTATCTCCTTCACCTATTCTGCTCATCCCCCCACTGTCCTCCCCTCTGGCAATCACCAGCTTGTTCTTTGTATTTATGAGTCTAATTTGTTTTGTTCATTTGTGTGTTTGTTCATTTGCTTTGTTTTTAGATTCCATATATAAGTGAAATCATATGTATTTGTCTTTCTCTGACTTATTCCATTTATCATAATACTCTAGGCCCATTTGTGTTGCTGCCAATGGCAAGACTGCATTCTCTTTTATTGTTAACATCCCATTACCATTATATATATATGTATGTACCTGCATACACACATACCAGTCTTCTTTAGCCATTCCTGTAACCACCATATTCTAACGGGGAAGAGAAAGGGATGGGTCTTATGCTTTGCAAGCACCTGCCAGAAGTGGATGGCTGTTGCCTTACATTCACGCTCAAAAATTGCCCCCAGATAGTTGATTCCAGTAGGATGTTACATTTGGTTGTCTACTTCATGTGGGAAGGACTATTGCCTGGCTTACGCATTACCTCGCTTCATGGGCAATTGCTAATATTTTAGCTGACTGATGAGGAACTTATAAAGATCAAGATAGGAAAACTGATAAAAAGGAGGTTTCAAGGAGAAATATGTGGATGGACCTCTCAGATTAGACATTTTTATGACCTACATAAATGCCACCAGACTGTATTTATTACTAGAGGAAACTCTTCTTAACACAATAGGTTGTCTTTGGATGTCAGCTTCCTCCCCCAACTCTAGCCTTTGGTGCTTGTTCAATTTTATATACAAAGTGGTCACAGTCTCAGAAATTAAGGCTGGAGCAGTTGCTGAGAGCACCCTGCCTATATGCCTTGGACCTCACCTTTTCAGTGTATTTAGATAACTTTGAACTGTCAACATCTGCATTTGTGCCTAAATTCTTTTCCTGGCTTTCCTTTTTCATGCATCAGACCAGAAGTTCATGGTAATTAAAACCATTAGGAGTAGGCTTCATCCAATGACCAATGGGAATTGATGTATAAGTACCTCAGCTCTCTCATACTAAAATGGGTCAGTTCTGAGATGTGTGTTTTACACTTTTTTGTCAGAGTTTCCCCTTAAATTAAGCCCCATTTTCTCACTTTGGTAACTGGCTTAATAACTCAGCCCTTATTGGCTGTCTTTTTTCCCTGTATCACTTCATGATTCTACTACTTGTTTTTCCTGCATCTCCTAAATAAACCACTGGCATTACATCCATTTTATTACATCTGTTACGGTGGAATTAAGGCTATTCTGGTTACTACTGCTGAGTGCCCAGTATTCCAGCAACAGAGGCCAAGACTAAATCTATAACATGTCACCATTTCCTGTGGCTTATAGTGAGGTCTCTCATAAATGATGACTACATTAGAAATTGTCCATCACGGAGGGGAAGGAGGGTGATGTTATACACATTGGGTGTGGAATAAAAACATATTCCTAGTAAATATTTGCTATCTAAACATAAAGCTCTTTTGCCAGCACCCTATTTAGGACTTTAAATAATGCATTATCCTTTGACATAGTATCTTACACAATAATGTCTCTGACCAAGAAATGGGCTCTGGAATTATGCTCTGACTCACAATCACACAGAGCTCCTTAGTCTTATTGTGCCTTCTACTAGTAAGAAATTACTTTGATGTCAGAGTGGAATGGGTTGGTTAAGACTTCATTATGGCAACATCTGTGAAAACATAATGAGAGAAATAGATGCTCTCTTAAAAGATTTAGTAACGTCTTAGACCATTAACCGGTTGCCTCATAGCTAGAACACACACGTTGGAAACTAAGGGATAAAAATAAAGTACTTAATAACCCGCTTCAAGGTTTTTGCTTCCTGCCTCAACACCTTTTGACATTGGTCAGTTTGAAGGTCCTTGTGTCCCAGGGAGGAATTTTTCCCCCAGTGGACCCAGTCACAGTCTCACTTGGCTAAAAGCTGGGAAAACCACCCGCCATTTGGGCCCCTCATCTTCTGAACCAATGGTTAAAGGAGTCAATACGACTGACCCCAATTAACAAGTGGAAATGTGGCTTCTTGTAAACAACGGGGGCAAGAAAAACTATTTCTGGCACACAGAGCATTCACGGAGACATCTTTTAGTGTTTTCTTGCCAGGTTGACCTAATCGATGGAAAACTAGAGTAAAGTACTGGGAGAGATTAATGACTACATGGAATGGGTGGTCAAAGTAGACAGTTGTGATTAACTTCAGTTTCATGATCAGTTATAGAAGCAGTGATTCAAACACATTTGTTTTATGCTGTTTATTTTTCTTCCCTCTACATGCTTTCCCACATTACCTTACATAAAGAGCATTGCTGGCAGCTCTTATTTTTGGTTTCAGATGGGAATGTGACCAAACGGAAATGATATCACAATAATAGAGTAGGTGATGGGAATTTTTTGTGCCTCCCATTTTAAGAATACAAAATTTTATTTGGAAAAAGGACAATAAACTAATCTTGGGGCAAAAATAGTAATAATTCACTAGATAGTGTCTGTTAAATTATCCATGTATTTGTAATTAATTTTTAAAAACCCTTCTCATATACCCAGTTTGAGAGTACATCCATTTCTTCCGGGGACCCTAATAGACACTGTTTGAAGTCATAATTTTAGAGGAAGACTATGTGAATACTATGCAAAATGTTGAACTCCCATTGAGATAAAATACATTGCATTGTACTAGTTCAATATTTTTCAATATTTTTATCTTTCAAATTAATATCACCACAGTTTTGAACCCACCCTTTTCTATAGAAAATTATTTATTGATTTCTATCACAATTGAATTGTTTTCATTTTGTATAGCTTTCTTCTTTGTCTTTTATCTTCTGCTAGACTACAGATGTATTAAAGGGAGGTTTTGTTTCACATAGATGTTCATAAAACCATAACATCTAGTCTTACACACTTGGTAAACATTAAATAAATATTATGGCATAAACCGCATTATCTTCAAAACATATTAAGTACAAAGAGGCATATTAGGAGGAATAAACCTTAGAATAATGAACTTGACAGTTCCTGCTTTCAATGTAGAATGCTCTGGTTTTGAATAAAAGAACCAATTTGGAAACATCTCCACTGCTTCAGAAACACTATGTTCCATTGTGTCAGAATCACTGACACAGAATATCTTTGTCAAGTGATATGAACATTTTACAGCCTCCAGTAGTCATGCAGAAGTCTGAAAAATGATGACTATATTTTACCCATAAAACTTATTTTGATAATCAGAGAAAGAATGAAGAGTTCAGTATAGGAGGTATCTTGCATGGTTTGATGAGTTCCTTTATCTTTATTTATTTTTCTTTCAGGCCCCAGAGTATGATGAATACACTCAAGTAGAATAAACTGTCACAAGTCCCTTCAAGCTTGGTTCTGTTTCATTTTGACATAATCCTACTAATCTTTAAACTCTTCCTTACTTTCTGGAATAAAACTATATACTAAATTAGTTTTACACTTTTCCTGTCCCAGACCCAATTATATATATATGTTATTTAGTTCTAAAGGCTGTGATGTTTCCATTATGATTTCTTTTCTCTAGTTGAATTACTTAGGGGTGTGTGTATATGCACACGCACATATGTGTTTTTTGTCCAAATGGAAGTGTTCTTTTGTTCCATAATTTTTGTTATGGATTGCATTGTGCTAAAGAGTATCTGCTTCCACCTTGTAATTCTGACTTTTTGCTCATTTTTATTTGATGATTTCTTTATTTCAAGGTTAGCTTTGTATTAATAATTAACTACATAATTTTTATAGAATTCTGGGTTGGGGGAAAGGAGAGACTCATCAGTATAATTTGTCATATCTCTGTGACATGACCCTAATATTTTATGAATGGAAAAACAAAACACACTATCAGTTACAGAGCTAAAGCTGGGAGTGAGGAATTTTCTGATATTTTTGACAGCCTATTACTTTTCAAACACTCTGTATACTGCCTCATTCATTTCTTTTCAAAAATCTGAAAGGTAGATATTTTACTAGATTAATAAATAATAAATACTTGCCCCATAGTCACATAAAAGATTTAGTAGTTAAATCTGTATTTGCTAACTTTCTCAAGCATTATCTACTATGTTGCAATTATTCCAACTTGGTCTCCTGATTCCTAGTTCAATGCAATGGATTATTTTCTTTATTGATTTGCAAACAATTAAAAACACATAAGAATGCAAATATAACCTGGAAAAGACAAAAATAATGAGATAGTTGTATAGTTGGAAAATTCTTTTTAACTAATGAGTAAATAAGCATGGAAAATAAGTTCTCAGAGTAAAATTCAAACAAGAGAATAAAGATGGTGCAAAAAAAAAGAGCAATCAGCTTACACTGTACTATGTTTCAAAATTAACTTCTTAGGATTAAATGTGACTGGTAAAATTTCAAAACAGTAAGTTTGAAAATTCTTGAAAAACAATTACCTGTACTATAATTTTTACTATCTCCAGTAATGCAGATAAGGATGTAAGCTAATAGGGCAGTATATTAAAATTACTTGATTTCAGTCTCAATTTTCACTTCGCTATTGTGTTGTACTGATTTCATATTTTAAAAAGAACATGTAGAAAGATTAAAAAAAATGTGTAGCTAATGCTGGACACAATGGTAAATATGAGAAGTTGCATCCAGTTGTTTCTTTGTCCTCATTCTCTCCGCTCTGATGAGCAAACCAGCTCTCTCGCCCAGGTTTCAGGGTCTGTATTTTAAAGAAGGTTCTTATAATCTTAACAGAAAGTGAGACTTATTTAATTAACTTCAGGCATTGAACAAGACTACAATAGAAGAAAAGTGATAGTTTTCTACTTCCTTTGTGATCATCTTCTCTGGTTCAGAAATTCATGCACTGTTCAAGAATATGTTTCTTGTTCTATACCTAGCTATTAGTCAATAACTGAAAATGCTGCTTATGGTCAATTTCTCTGTATCACAACGTGGTTTTTTTTTAATACATATTTTTTATTTTGCTATTATTAATATACAGTTACATGAGCAACAGTATGGTTACAAGACTCCCTCTATTATCAAGTCCCCACTACATACCCCCATTGCAGTCACTGTCCATCAGCGTAGAAGGATGTTATAGAATCACTAGTCTTCTCTGTGTTATACTGCCTTCCCCGTATGCCCCTGCCCCATCACCATCCCTGCTACATTATGTGTGCTAATTGTAATAGCCCTTTTCCCCCCTTATCCCTCCCTTCCCATCCATCTTCCCCAGTCCCTTTCCCTTTGGTAACTGTTAGTCCATTCTTGGGTTCTGTGAATCTGCTGCTGTTTTCTTCCTTCAGTTTTTTCTTTGTTCTTATACTCCACAGATGAGTGAAATCGTTTGGTACTTGTCTTTCTCTGCCTGGCTTATTTCACTGAGCATAATACCCTCTACCTCCACCCATGTTGTTGCAAATGGTAGGATTTGTTTTCTTCTTATAGCTGAATAATATTCCATTGTGTATATATACCACATCTTCTTTATCCATTCATCTACTGATGGACACTTAGGTTGCTTCCATTTCTTGGCTATTGTAAATAGTGCTGCGATAAACATAGGGGTGCATCTGTCTTTTTCAAACTGGGCTGCTGCATTCTTAGGGTAAATTCCTAGGAGTGGAATTCCTGGGCCAAATAGTATTTCTATTTTGAGTTTTTGAGGCACCTCCATACTGCTTTCCACAATGGTTGAACTAATTTACATTCCCACCAGCAGTGTAGGAGGGTTCTCCTTTCTCCACATCCTCACCACGATTTGTTGTTTGTCTTCTGGATGGTGGCCATGCTAACTGGTGTCAGGTGATATCTCATTGTGGTTTTAATTTGCATTTCTCTGATGACTAGTGATGTGGAGCATCTTTTCATGTGCCTGTTGGCCATCTGAATTTCTTCTTTGGAGAAGTGTCTGTTCAGTTCCTCTGCCCATTTTTTAATTGGCTTATTTGCTTTTTCGTTGTTGAGGTGTGTGATCTCTTTATATAATTTGGATGTGAACCCCTTACCAGATATGTGATTTATGAATATATTCTCCCAGACTGTAGGATATCTTTTTGTTCTACTGATAGTATCCCTTGCTGTACAGAAGCTTTTTAGTGTGATATAGTCCCATTCATTCATTTTTGCTTTTGTTTCCCTTGCCTGGGGAGACATGTTCATGAAGAAGTTGCTCATGTTTATGTCCAAGAGATTTTTGCCTATGTTTTTTTCTAAGAGTTTTATGGTTTCATGACTTACATTCATGTCTTTGATCCATTTTGAGTTTACTTTTGTGTATGGGGTTAGACAGTAATCCAGTTTCATTCTCTTACATGTAGCTGTTCAGTTTTGCCAACACCAGCTGCTGAAGAGGCTGTCATTTCCCCACTGTATATCCATGGCTCCTTTATCGTATATTAATTGACCATATATGCTTGGGTTTATATCTGGGCTCTCTATTCTGTTCCAGTGGTCTATGGGTCTGTTCTTGTGCCAGTGCCAAATTGTCTTGATTACTGTGGCTTTGAAGTAGAGCTTGATCAGGGAGCATAATTCCCCCTGCTTTATTCTTCCCTCTCAGGATTGCTTTGGCTATTCGGGGTCTTTTGTGGTTCCATATGAAGTTTAGAACAATTTTCTCCAGTTCATTGAAGAATGTTGTTGGTATTTTGATAGGGATTGCACTTAATCTGTAGATTCCTTTAGGCAGGATGGCCGTTTTGACAATATTAATTCTTCCTTGCCAAGAGCATGGGATGAATTTCCACTTATTAGTGTCCTCTTCAATTTCTCTTAAGTCTTGTAGTTTTCAGGGTATAGGTCTTTCACCACAATGTGGTTTTGTATTGTGATGCTGTCTGCACACACTGTGAGGTGTTCCATAGTAAAGTCTGAACCATGCCAACTTGATGTCTGTTATGGGAGCATCTGCAATGGATGAGCCCAAACCTGTGCACCCAGCTCAGCTGAGACCTCTGTAGGTACCTTTGGGGTCCTCTGCCTGTGGTTATGCCTTGTTGGCTAATTTGTAATTTTACTGCATTATGGTCTATGTCTTATTGACAGGATTTCCCTTTTAGCCCTGGCACAGCTGCTCCTATTGTATTTTATATTTCCTTCTCATGAAATACTCTTAATTATTAATCAGGAAATGTTACAATCTGTGGAGCTAGCTTTGAGTTTGGAGCCAGCTTCTACATTTCTGACCAATATGTATTATTTCCTGCTACAAAATTTCACTTGGATATTGAGACAGCACCTCAAGTTCAACATGTTTAAATGTAAGCATTTAGTGTACCCTAGGTTATCAACAATGTTGCTCAAGCCAAAGGCATCTTAATCTTTTCCTTTCTGCAATCCAATGTCTACTTTCTTTGGTAGAATATAATGTCTAGAGGGACAAGGGCAACATATGGATTGTTTACTATTACATTTTAATGCCATAAAAATTGCCTGGTGCATAGGGAGGTGTTCTGAAAATAGTTATAGAACAACTTAATAATGTTGACATGATACTCAGACAATCCTGGGTCAGATCCTTACCCACTGAACTGATTAACATTTCCTACCCATTTTCTGGTCTCTATAATGAATCAATATATTATCTGCCTTCATAATATAAATTGGTGACAGGGATGGCAGTGCAGCATGGAGAATATAGTCAATGGTTCTGTAACATTTTTCTACGTTGACAGATAGTAACTACACTAGTTGGGGTGAGGATTTAATAATGTGTGTAACTGTTGAATCACTGTGTTGTAAACTTGAAACCAATGTAATATTGTATATCAACAATACCTCAATAAAAAATATTATCTACTTTATAGGATTGTAGTAACTATTTAGATAATGGATCTTAAATGTATATCACCTGGTAAGCACTTAGTAAGTGTTGGTCATTAGATTAAAAAATCACAAATTTTGGGACCCAATGTATTGATCTGTGTTCCTTAATTACCTAAACTATTGAAAAATACTAAATTCACTCTGGTCTTTTAGTGAAAGTCTAATGCATTAATACTTTTTTTCTAGTCATCTGGAAAGAAGGGTACCTATGCATTTACGTGGAAAGTTGTCTGTGAATGAATGTGTTACTTGTAAGTATATAGCCTGAAACTGGCATTTCATCTTACAGAGATATAAATTTAAACTGGTTTAAAATAATATGGATTTTTCATATGAGAGTACAATATTTGCTTATGCTAAGATAAAAATATGAAATACATAAAAAAGCATTTATTATAAGTCAGAAATTCTCTTTGGTTCATGGGTTACACATTTAAAAGTTAAGATATTTAACATTTTTTATTCAATCATATTTGGATTAAATGTTTCTGAAACCTGTATCATATTACAAAATGTTATTAAACTAAGCTATTTTATTTTTACTGAGTTAATTTTTTTCTTTTTCATTCTATTTCCCAGGAAATATCTGAAGTTAAAGGAAATGGAACTATAGTCAACATATAACAAATTCAAGAACAAAAGGCAGACTATACATTATTTGTATCTTCCTAGCATACCTGCTATCTGATCACATCCCATGTTAGTTCATCCATTTTTGAAATCGAGAAAAAAGGTAGTAAAGAGCTAAGTTCAGGATATTTTAAAACATATGTTAGAAATTTCCAATACTGAAGTCTGCTTTCATTTTAATGTATGGATGGGCCCTTCAATGGATGCACCCATTGTAAATCCTATTGTAAGCATATAGAATAAAAAAACTGTCATTAGGTATTACAAATGAAATTAACCTCTGAATGGTTAGACTAGTAAAACGTAAAATCTATGAATAAGATCAGTCATATATAAATATTTTCATATACATGGAACATTCAAGAAATAGTTGACTGAATGGGTTCTGGTAACCTACTATGCATGTATTAGCTATTCTTTCTCTGAGATACTATTGAGCTATCAGAAAGGATTTAAAAAGGTACAAACTCACAAAAATAAAGAGTGCAAGATGAGATAATCAGTGGGTGGAAAATGTTTAAAATTTTTGGTATTGAAACTGATCACTGATAAAGCAAAGTAGAGCAAGCTACAGCCTAAAGTTCTAATGAAGATGAGGGTAGGAAGGGGAATTCCATTTTTTAAAATTTAATTAAGAATGGGCACCAGTAAAGTGGAAAATGGAAATAAGTCATGAGATGAAACAGGACGATTAATTCTACTCTGCATGCTGCAAAAATGTTTAGCCCATTCATAAGAATAGCATGGCTGAAGTCCGGATGTTTAATCAACAAAGGAAATAAAAAGAACTTTTGTTTTCAGGATGAATTGAAAAAATGACCTGCAAAGAATCAATACAGCTTGTATGGAGGGCCTCTACATTCTGGAATTTATAGGTCCACCAAGACAATTAGTGGACCTCTATCTGTATATCCTACAGATATACAGAAGAAAGGGGGTCCAAATAAATGAATATCACTAACCTAGAGTCTTATTCATATTATTCCTTTTTCTTAAATATGAATTATCATCGATCACCAAATACCTTGCTTTGTGAAAGAGTAATACAAATAAAAGAAAATAAGTCTGGAAGAAACAGAGGAAACCTGCCATACCTTCAGAAAGATTCATGAAATATTCTATTCATGAAACAAGAATTTTAGGCTATAAAAAAGAAACAATAATAGCATTCACCAATTTATAAGTGTTGCAGGCCAGGATGTGTGCAGTAAGGTGAGAAACCCATCACAGCTAGATCCAAACTCTTTAATAACTGAAATTAAGACCACAGACTTTGGCATTTTCCATAAGAATAGATTCAGATGAAAACTATAATCTTTAATAATCAGATTATAATCATTAGTAAAAGTATATATATGTATGTATGTGTTATATATATATATATATTCTGACCAAATATGATGGAAAATAAAGGAATAGGAAATACATGAAGTTTCATGAAAAAATCTGACGTGTATGTTTTTGGAATCTCACTAAAGAAAGAGAGAATGAACAGGAGAGAAACAATATTTGAATAAGTAATAGCTGATAATATTTCCAAACTGATGAAAGGCAAGAAAAACTATTCACTGCAAGTAAAACAAATACACAGGAAAACATACCTTGGCTTATCAAAGTAAAATTACTGAAAAAAAGAGATTGAAAACATACACACACCCACACAAAAATTCCTAAAGCATTAAGAAAAAATATAACTGAGGCATTAATCTCAAAGGGAAACTAAAACTGATAACTGATTTCTTGCTAGGATCATGGAAGCCAGAAGATAATGGAATGGCATGTTTACAGTGGTGAAAAATCCAACTGCTAAAAGCCTATAACCAGAAAAAAATAACCTTAAAAATAAATAAAAGTAGAGAGATTCAAGATGGCGGCGTGAGAGGTGACATGGAGAACTCCTCCCAAAACCACAAGTAGTACAAAAACATAGTTAATTAATACAAGTAACCCTAAAACAGCAAGAAGAAAGAAGGCTGAACCAGACTGCATACAGACCTCACAAACAGAGCAGACTTCATGAAACAGGGTAACGTATGAAAGCCTTAATCCAGCGGGACCCAAGCCCATCCTCCAACCGAGCTCACTGGTGGGAGGAAACAGAGCAGGGAGGGGGTGGAACCCTGGGACTGCTGAGCGCCTAGCCCTGGAGATCTGCTTTGTGAGCAGAAGCCTATGTTGTGTGGACCTCTGGACACTGGGGAGCTGGGACAGGCAGAGGGCTTGAGAGACTGACATTCCAGCTGTTTGTGGAGGACAGATCCACACCCGGCCGCTCTGTGTCAGAGGAAGGGAGGGTGATCCGAGAGGTTTCCTAGCAGTGAGACAGCTGCTGAAGGGGCAGAGTTTGTACGAAGCTAACGGCACAGGAGAAGGGAGAGCTGGACAAGGTTGCCTGGGCACACTCTGCCCAGCTGGGTGTGAACTTTGAGGAGCTTCAGGTGGTCCATCCCCCTGGCTGCCTACTCAGCTCCAAGACCCCCCACTGTGACATGCAGCCTGCTGCACTTCCTGCTAGCCTGTTGGCACCAGTTTGCAAACTGGCAGTCACTGTGCTGGTGTCAGGCCAGCCAGAGGGAGGCCCTGCCTACAACAGCTAGAGACGCAAAGCACAGAGGCTTACCTGTGTGTTCTTGGCCCACTGGCTCTGACACTGGACATAGACACCGCAGACGGGAACCAGGAAACAGATCTTTCCACCCGCCAGGCAATAGCTCTGCTCCCCTATGACCCCCAACCTCACTCTACGGGTTGAGCAGCTCCAGAGACTGGAGTTTCTGCACACTAGTGGGCACCACACAGAAATATGAAATGCCAAAAGAACATGGTTTAGACCAAAATTTCCCAAACCCCAGAAAAAGGGCCAAATGAAACTGAACTCACCAATCAACCTGAAAGAGAGTTCAAGATAAAAATTATAAACATGCTTATGGAGGTACAGAAAAATATTCAAGAACTCAGGAACGAATTTAAGTCAGAGATTCAGTCATTAAGAAATTCCACGTCTGAATTGAAACATACAATGGAGGGATTTAAAAGAAGATTAGATTTAGTAGAAGAGACGGTAAATCGAATAGAAATTAGAGAAGGGAATACAAAGAAGCGGAGGCACAGAGAGAAACAAGAACTCTAAGAATGAAAGAATATTGAGAGAACTGTGTGACCAATCCAAATGGAACAATATTCGCATAATAAGGGTACCAGAAGAAGAAGAGAGAGAAAAAGGGTTAGAAAGCATCTTTGAGGATGTAATTGCTGAAAACTTCCCCAATCTGGGGAAGGAGATAGTTTCTCAAGCCATGGAGATGCACAGATCTCCCAACACAAGGGACAAAAGGAAGACAACATCAAGACATATAATAATTAAAATGGCAAAGATCAAGGATAAAGAAAGACTTTTAAAAGCAGCTAGAGAGAGAAAAAAGATCACATACAAAGGAAAACCCATCAGGCTATCATCAGACTTCTCAGCAGAAACCTTACAGGCCAGAAGGGAGTGGCATGATATATTTAATGCAATGAAGCAGAAAGGTCTTGAATCTAGAATACTCTACACGGCAAGATTATCATTTAAATTTGAATGAGGGATTAAACAATTTTCAGATAAGCAAAAGCTGAGAGAATTTACCTCCCACAAACCACCTATACAGTGCATTTTGGAGGGACTCCTATAGATGGAAGTATTCCTAAGGCTAAAAAGATATCACACAAGAGATAGACAAAGACTAAATAATATGATTTATAACATACAAAGAATGAAGGAGTAAGAAAAGGAGGAAGAAAAAAAAAGAAGCTTTAGGTTGTGTTTTTAATAGCATATGAAGTGAGTTAAATTAGACTGTTAGATAGTAAGGGAATTACCCTTGAACCTATGGTAACTACAGATCTAAAGCCTGCAATGGCAATAAGTACATACCTATTGATAATCACCCTAAATGTAAATGGTCTGAATGCACTAATCAAAAGACATAGCATCACTGAATGGATAAAAAAACAATATATATCAATATGCTGTCTACAAGAGACTCACTTCAAACCCAAAGACATACACAGACTGAAAGAGAAGGGATGGAAAAAGATATTTCATGCAACTAATAGTGAGAAAAAAGCAGGAGTTGCAGTACTTGTATTAGACAAAATAGACTTCGAAACAAAGAAAGTCACAAGAGACAAAAGAAGGACATTACATAATGATAAAAGGGTCAGTTCAACAAGAGGATATAACTATTAAAAATATCTATGCACCCAACACAGGATCACCTACATATGTGAAACAAATATTAACAGAATTAAAAGGGGGAAATAGAATGCAATGCATTCATTTTGGGAGACTTCAACACACCACTCACTCCAAAGGACAGATCAACCAGACAGAAAACAAGTAAAGAGACAGAGCCACTAAATCACATATTAGAACAGATGGACCAATGGACATCTACAGAACACTCCATCTAAAAGCAACAGGATACACATTCTTCTCAAGTGCACATGGAATATTTTCAAGAATAGATCATATACTAGGCCACAAAAAGAACCTCAGTAAAGTAAAAAAGATTGAAATTGTACCAACCAACTTCTCAGATCACAAAGGTATGAAACTAGAAATAAATTACTCAAAGAAAATGAAAAAGCCCACAAACACATGGAGACTTAATAACATGCTCCTAAATAATCAATGGATCAATGACCAAAGAAAAACAGAGATCAAGCAATATATGGAGACAAAGAGAAATTAAAGAGGACACTAGTAAATGGAAATTCATCCCATGTTCTTGACTCGGAAGAATTAATATTGTCAAAATGGCCATCCTGCCTAAAGGAATCTACAGATTCAGTGCAATCCCCATCAAAATTCATCCATCCATTCACCAACAGCATTCTTCAATGAACTAGAGCAAATAGTTCTAAACTTCATATGGAACCACAAAAGACCCCGAATAGCCAAAGCAATCCTGAGAAGGAAGAATAAAGCAGGGGGAATTATGCTCCCTGATCAAGCTCTACTTCAAAGCCACAGTAATCAAGACAATATGGTACTGGCACAAGAACAGACCCATAGACCACTGGAACAGAATAAAGAGCCCAGATATAAACCCAAGCATATATGGTCAATTAATATACGATAAAGGAGCCATGGATATACAGTGGGGAAATGACAGCCTCTTCAGCAGCTGGTGTTGGCAAAACTGAACAGCTACATGTAAGAGAATGAAACTGGATTACTGTCTAACCCCATACACAAAAGTAAACTCAAAATGGATCAAAGACATGAATGTAAGTCATGAAACCATAAAACTCTTTGAAAAAAATATAGGCAAAAATCTCTTGGATATAAACATGAGCAACTTCTTCATGAACATATCTCCCCGGGCAATGGAAACAAAAGTAAAAATGAACAAGTGGGACTATATCAATGTACAGACTTCTGTACAGCAAAGGACACCATCAGTAGAACAAAAAGACATCCTACCGTATGGGAGAATATATTCAAAAATGACATATCCGATAAGGGGTTCACATCTAAAATATATAAAGAATTCACAGACCTCAACAAACAAAAAGCAAATAAGCCAATTAAAAAATGGGCAGAGGATCTGAACAGACACTTCTCCAAAGAAGAAATTCAGATGGCCAACAGGCACATGAAAAGATGCTCCACATTGCTAATCATCAGAGAAAATGCAAATTAAAACCACAATGAGATATCACCTGACACCAGTTAGCATGGCCAACATCCAAAAGACAGACAACAGCAAATGTTGGCGAGGATGTGGAGAAAAGGGAACCCTCCTACACTGCTGGTGGGAATGTAAATTAGTACAAACACTGTGGAAGGCAGTATGGAGGTTCCTCAAAAAACTCAAAATAGAAATACTTTTTGGCCCAGGAATTCCCCACTTCTACGAATTTACACTAAGAATGCAGCAGTGCTGTTTGAAAAAGACATATGTCCCCCATGTTTATCGCAGCACTATTTACAATAGCCAAGAAATGGAAGCAACCTAAGTGTCCATCAGTAGATGAATGGATAAAGAAGAGGTGGTACATATACACAATGGAATATTATTCAGCCATAAGAAGAAAACAAATCCTATCATATGCAACAATATGGATGGAGCTAGAGGGTATTATGCTCAGTGAAATAAGCCAAGCAGAGAAAGACAAGTACCAAATGATTTCACTCATCTGTGGAGTATAAGAACAAAGGAAAAACTGAAGGAACAAAACAGCAGGAGACTCACAGAACCCAAGAATGGACTAACAGTTACCAAAGGGAAAGGGACTGGGGAGGATGGGTGGGAAGGAAGGGATAAGGGGTGAATAGGGACATTATTATTAGCATACGTAATGCAGTGGCAGGGGACATAGGATGGGTAGTATTTATAGAGAAGACAAGTAATGATTCTATAGCATCTTACTATGCTGATGGATGGTGACTCTAGTGGGGTATGTGGGGGGCTTGATAATAGGGGGTCTAGTAACCATAATGTTGTTCAAGTGATTGTACATTAATGATACCAAAAATCAATGAATAAATAAATAAATGAATAAATAAATAAAAACAAAACAAAACTGAAGGAATAAAGTAGCAGCATACTCACAGACACTGAGAAGGGACTATTGGTTACCAAAGAGAAAGGGTTGCAGAGGGTGGGTGGAGAGGGAGAAGGGGATTAACAGACACTATAATTGGCAATCACAATATAGGTAGGTCTCAGGGAATACCGTACAGCATGGGGAAGACAAGTCATGACTCTATGGCATCTTACTACACTGATAGACAGTGACTTTAATCGTTGGGGGGCTGAGGAGTTGATAATATGGGTCAATGTTGATACCACAGTGTTGTTTATGTGAAACCATCGTAAGATTCTATATCAATGATACTTTAATAAAAAAATGTTTCAAAACAGCAAAAATAAATAAACTAATAATGATGAAAAATAAATAAATAAAAATAAAAATATTTTTAGGCAAACAAAAACTGAGTATTTTTAGCCAGCAGTCCTAGTCCAAAAGAAATTCTTACTAAATAAAGTTCGTCGTGCACATGGTACACGATCCTCAGTGGAAAGCATAAAGGAAAGGAAGGATAAAGAGTAATCAAAAGGGTAAATGTGTTGGTAAATCAAAATAAATGACTATAAGACAATTATTATAATTTCTTTTGAAGTTTAATGAACAAAGCTGATGATCACAATCACATAAAAGGTAGGAGGAGGGTAAATTGAGGAAACGTCTTAGAAGTTTCTTGTTTTCTCAAAGAAGTAGTCATGTAATAGAATAGATAAGAGAATCTAGTCAAGAATCTATCTTTAAATCTTTAGAATAGATATAAAAGAATGGAATTTATAACTTAAAAGCTAATAGAAGACAGATTAATTAAAATGTTCAGTCAATAAATAAGAAGAGAAATAGGAGAGAAAAAGATAACAGAAGAAAGACGGGGCCAATAGTAAGATGGCAGAGAATTTCAAGTACATGAGTAACATCTTTCTCAGTTCTATTAAAAAAACAATTAAAAATACTACTGCATGTTGTTCATACTTCACATTGCTTACAACAGACACAATCTGTATATAATCATGTATAAAATTTGAAAATGGATGCAAAAAGAAATGCAAACACAATACAAAACAAAGTTGATATGTAACTGTTCTGATGCCAGACAAGGAAGTGAAGAGGATTTTTAGGGAGGGCAGGTAATACACTGGTGCTTGGCTTTGTCTTTCTTCCTCTCCCCTCAATTCTTTGGAACTGAACAAGGTGAACCGGGAGTTTTATCTCTCCTCTCTCACAGTCTTCCATGTTAGAATGGCTCATCTCATGACCAAAGTCTCTGCTGTGGAAGAATCACTATGATCTTACTCTGCCCTGAGTTCTTTATATACATAGGTCTATGAAATTTAGGAAATTCTACTTCTGATGCTCTCTGTGTATTGTTTTATTTTAAATGTCAGAAGCTATTTACCACTATTTTTCTCTCTTTTTGAATTTATTCTGTACCAATCCCAACTCTCATTATAAGAAAAATAGATGCCCTCTTCAGATTCCAGGGCATTATAAGCATTGAAATGATTAGGAGAAAAGCACAAATATATTTTAAATAATATTACAGTTTACAGCATTTTCTACTCCATGTATGATATTGATATCTAATGTTATTTCATATCCATGGTCTGAAGTCTTATTAAGGCAAGCTTTTATGCTTTAAGAAAAAAAAATCACTTGTTATGTCCCTTGTACAATCGGCCATTCATGTTGTGGGACTTTGGGCAAGACTGCAGATCGCCTAGACCTAAGTCGACTTACTTGCAATATTTGAGGATTGTTATAATGCTAACACTTTTGTAGTAAAGGATAAAAAAGACAGTGTTTATAAAATAATTTCCTAATTTTGAAGTACATTTATTTTTGGTGCAATGATTCATGAATAATGAATCTGGTTTGGGGTGAAAATATTAAGTGAATTGGGCTTTTATTACACATTCTAATAACAATCTTCTACTTCCTAATTTCTTTTCCTTTCTAACACTGAAGCTACCTTATTAACAAAAACAAATGTAAACTCCTAATCTGCCCACCCCCTAAAAAAATGTAATCTGAAATACCCAACCAGTATACAGAAAGATTGATATGAAGAATATATGCCTAATACCTCCTTGCTTTCTCTAATGTTAATTATGAGTTGTATACAATAAAAGGCATTTTGCATGCATTATCTTATTTAATCCTTGCAGAAACTTAGGAGGTGAAACATAAAATACCCATTTTTAGAGGTGGAGTAAATTATGGCTCCAATATTTAAATAATGACCAAGACACTCAACTCTTTCAAACCGATGTGTGTCAGATGATAGTTTCCTCCTGATCCATTTTTCTCTTTTAGTAGTATAACTGCTGGTTTTAGTTGGGCACAAGGCTGCCCAACTTAAAGAGTACATTTTCCAGCTTGTCTCGTTACTAAGATTGGTGTATGGATGTCAACAAGAGAGTCATGGGCAACTACACTGTAGCTCATTTTAAGAGAAAGGACATCAACTTTTGCCCTTCTTTCTTCTTACTGCCTGAAATGTGGTAATTATGGCTATAGTTTAAATAATGATTATATTCATAATGATCATGTAAACATCAGAAAAATGTGACATTGCATGGGGAAAAAAAGGCAGGCTGACAAAAATATTGGATTTTTCTGAGTTTGGTTGCACTTGTACCATCTCAGTGTATTAACACTGGGGTTTTTAGAATATATTTTTTATTGAAGTAGAGTTGCTATACAATATTATATTCACTTCGAGTATGCAACATAGTGATACATATTTTTTAATTCTCATCCCAGCTAGTGTAGTTACTATCTGTCCACATAGAAAGATGTTACAGAACTATTGACTATATTCTCTATGCTGTACCTTGATCTCCAGGATTAATTTATATTATGTTTGGGGTTTTGTGCCTTTCTATCCCCTTCACCTATTTCACTCACTGACTCCAACCACTCCCCCATGGTAACCAAAAGTCACTTATCAGTGTCTATGAGTCTATTGTTATTTTGTTCATTTTGTCTTGCTTTGTTTTTAGATTCCACATGTAAGTGAAATCATGTACTTTTTTTTCTCTACCTGGCTTATATCACTTAGTCTAATACCCTCTAAGTCCATCTATGTTGCCACAAATGGCAGGATTTCATTCTTTTTTTATGGATGAATAATATTCCATTGCATATATGTACCACTTATTCTTTATCCATTCATCTACTGATGGACACTTAGGTTGTTTCCATTTCTTGGCTATTGTAAATAATGTGACAATAAACATAAGGGTGCATATATTTTTTTGAATCAGAGATTTTGTTTTCTTCAAGTAAACTGCCAGAAGTGGAATTACTGAGTCATATGGTATTTCTACTTTTTGTTTTTCAAGGAATCTACATACTACTTTCCATAGTGGTTGCATCAATATTCATTCCCACCAACAGTGTGGGAGGGTTCCCATTTCTCCATATCCCAGCCAACACTTGTTATGTCTTGTCTTTTGGATAAGTAACACTGGGTTTTTTTTCACACTGATATGAAATTTCTATTTACTAGTAACATTAAAATATGTCTAGCTTAGCCTACAGAAAGAAAATAATGAAAAGATTCTAGGTGCAAAAACTTTTGGAATTATTGCCTTAATGCTGACTGTGTGCTAATATTTATGGAAGACCTGTCTCATCTCCTTGATCCTTCTGTGAAATAAGGCTCTCCCAAAATAAATGTCACTATGAGAATATTCCCTATATGTTTAATAATGGAATAGAAATGAAAGCCAATATAATTTTATTCTGCTAAGAAGTAGTAACAAATAACAGTAGGTTTATGTTTATATATCTTTAAAATATTGTTAACAGAGAATATGAGCAATTTGGTCACTTTTAGTAAGTAATGGTTTTAAGTATCTTCAACAATTTATTGGCACTAATCAAGCCATAATGTGACAGTGTTTAATCTCTTCTATGTATCCACAGTTTTGGTGAAACATGTTTTTTTGAAGGTTGTTTGAGGAGTTCTGTTTTTACAGAAAAAAACAGAAAGGAATTTTAAATCATTTACCCAAAAAAAGGCATATTTAAAAGAAAACAATAAATAAAACATACCTGAGAGGACATCAATTAAAAGGAGAATAGAGAAAGTAAGGGATAAAATACACAAGGGTACCTAAGCTAAAGAAAAGTCACAAATTCTGGACTTCCTTATAACTAAAGCAATGATGAAAACATTGAGTTATATACACCATTTAATAAATCATCTCTTTTTCCTATACATAATTTCTTACCCAATTTATATTTAATTAAAATTACCATAAAGTTAGGCTTCCTAAAAAACTGGAATGCATTTTTAAAATAGGCAAAAATCCTAAAAGAAAAATTGCTGTTTACAACATTTATGGAAATTATATGACAAGTTTAGTTTTGATGATTTGGAAATATATTTTAAGATACACCAAATAAAAAGAATCCATTCATAATAAAACAGCAAAGTTAGAAAAATAGTTTTGATGAAAGAAGAAGATGAGCAGATAAAATCTTTTGTCTGCACTTTCAATTTAAGTAAACAAAGTGAAGATACAACAGCACTTAACAAATTTAGCCCAAATCCACAGGGAATAAGCAATCCAAGGCGGTCCCTCACACTGAACTAGTCAGTCTTTGGATCATGATAACACATTGAAAGGAATATGAACAAAACTGAAAGCTTTCAGAGAGAAGAGGACTGAAAGCTGACTCAAGGAAACCTTTGTCTCATTCCATTTCTGATCCATCAGGAAAAGCAGTTGGCTCTACCTTGAAAACATATCTAGAATCTGACCAGTTCTTAACCTCCTCCAGTATCACCATTCTGTTTCAAGCTACCATCATTTCATGCCTGAATTATCTTAATAGCGTCCTCACTGGTCTCTCTGCTTTCACTCTTGTCCCCCTACGGGTTATCCTTAACGCAGAGACATCTTTTTAAAACTTATATAGATCATGTCACTCTTCTGAATAAAAACCTCTAATAACAACCCAGTTTACTTTTAGTAAAAGCTATAATCCTTAAAATGCCCTACCAGACTCCCTGTGATTTAAAACCTCTCTGACTTCATTCACTACACTAATCCTTCCTTACTGGGCTCCAGGCACACTGGCCTCATTGTGGGCACCCCCTTGCCCTTGTGCCTTGTCTGGCTGTGACCCTACAGTGCACCTAACGTCCTTCTCCTCTAAGCCTTTTTCAAATCTCACCTTCCGATGGGGCTGCTCTGAACAAGCTGTTTAAAATTGCAACCCATCTTTCTCCCTTCTGTAACTCTGGATCCCCCTACCCTGAATCGTTTTTACTTTCGAAGCTATACTTAAGTATAATTGACAAAATAACCACAAGCATTAAAATGCGCAATTGGATAGGCTTTGACAAATTTACACACATATGAAACTATTATCATATCAAGAAAATGAGCATACCCTCAATACCAGTCCTTGTACCAAGTAATCCCCACTCCTGGTCCACCTCACCCTACAAACCCACCCACAAGCAGCCATTGATTTACTTTCTATCCCTATACATTCATTTGAATTATATAGAATCTTATATTAATGGAATCATATTGTATGTATCTTTATTGTCTGGCTTCTTTCATTCACAGTGTTTGACTTTCACTATGTGGGTGTACATCGGTAGTTAACTCTTTTTTATTGATGAATAGTGTCCCTTGAATGGGTATATCACTGTATATTTACATAAAAATTTAAATTATCTCCAGTTTGGGGCTATTATAAATAGAGCTACTTTGAAGATTTGTGTGCTAGGCTTTTATGAACATGTTTTCATTTCCTTTGGAAAAATACCTAGAAGTAGGATAGTTGGATCATATAGTAGATACATGTTTAATGTTTTAGGAAACTGCTGAACATTTTGTTTTAGGACAGTTGTTATCATTCGGCGTTACCACCAGCAGTGTATGTCAGTTCTAGTTTCTCCACATCTTTGCAAACACTTGGCACAGCCAATCATTTTAATCTTTTCATTTGCTTGTTTGCCATCTGTGTATTTTTCTTGGTGGTATCTGTTGAAATCTCTTGCGAATTTTTTTTTATTAGGTGGTTTCTTATAATTGAGTTTTGAAGATCCTTTATAGGTTCTATATATTATTTCTTTAGAAGATAGGAGATTTCCAAATATATTCAGTCTGTAGCTTGTCTTTTTACTCTTTCATCTGTGTCTTTCAAACAGTGTAAGTTTTAGTTTTGATGAAGTCCAACTTACCATTCATTTTCTTTGACTGGATTGTGCTTTTCTTGTCATATCTAATAAGAATTCTTTACCTAACCCAAGTCACAAAGATTTTCCCTTTCATTTTCTTCTAAAAGTTTTATGAACTTACACTTAGGTCCATCCATTTTGACTTAATTTTTGTATATGGCGTGAGGCATGGATTGAAGCTTAAAAATTTTTGTTTTTGTTGTTAAGGATATTCAATTGTTTCAGCATAGTTTATTGAAAGGAAAAAGACTATACTTTTTTCCCACTCAGTTGCCTTTGCATCTCTGTTGAAAACAACTGTCTATGTGTGAGTCTATTTCTGGACTCTATTAGGTTTGATGGCTCTTTCTGTCTCAATGACAGTAGCACATTATCTTGATTACTGCAGCTTTCTAATAAGCCCTAAAATCAGGCAGTAATATTCCTCTAATTTTTTCCCTGCTCTTTCTGTTTGTTTTGGCTGTTTTAGGTCCTTTGCATTTCCATGTGAATTTTAATATCAGCTTTCAAATTTCCTCAGAAAAGCTTGGGGAGATTTTGAATGAGATTGTACTGACTTTATGGATCAATTTGGAAAAACTGACATCTTAATCTATTTTTCAGGCCTCTTTTCATTTCTTTCAGCAGTGTTTCTAACATTTTAATGTACAGTTTTTTCATATATTTCTTAGATTTATCCCTAAGGCTTTCATAATTTTTACACTATTTTGAGTGGTATCAATTTTCATAAATCTGAATTTCTGATTGTTCACTGCTAATACACATATACTTGACTTTAGTATATTGATCAGGTATTTCACACCCTTGTGAAACTCGGTAGCTTTGTTGTTGATTCCATCAAGTTTTCTACAAAAATGACCATATCGTCTGCCAATGAATGCAGTTTTACTTCCTCCTGTGCCCTACGGCTGCTCTTCGTTTCACTCCCTGGCCTTACTGTACTGGTCAGCACCTCCAGAGACATGTAGAAGGGAAGAGTGGGAGTGGGCATCCATGTCTTATTCCCAGTCTTAGAGGCAAGCAATCAATCTTTCATATTTAGTGTGATAGCTGTGGGTTTTCTTAAGGTGTGTCAACTTTCATTTAAAAAATTTTGTCTATCTTATTCCTCACTATTTGTCTCTTAGCAGTTACAGGCTTATTACTCCGTGCCAAGTATTGTGCTGGACGCTTTTAAGTATCATTAAGTGGACATGACAATTTTGTCAAGTTATCTTTTCACCATTTTACAAGTGAGGAAGCCCCAAAGAGAGGACATAACAAATGCAAAATTACATTGTAGTACTATTTTGTACAACAAAATTTGTTGTAATACACTGTTGTATCAGTATGAGTAATACCACATGGTATTGGATAGTAATCTCTATAGTTACCTCGAGGATAAGAGGATGTACAGTGCAGGCTCTATAGCATATAGCAGACTCCTCTTCTTGAGACATCCACGAGCTAATAAATGAATCTGAGCCTTGCCCTGTCAACTATTCCTCATTGTCTCCAAAGTTTGCTTGGGGAACTGGAACACCACACTTACTAGAATGACGTGTAACAATATGAGTAAAGAAGTGCTGAATGAGGGCTTGAGTTTTGCTCCACTAAGGAAAATATATACATTTCAGTACTTTGGTTTTTAACCATTTACTACTTTATGGGCCCTTTCCTTTTATCCTAGTTCTCATTTGAGTTTCAAATTGGAAAATGTATCTGATCAAAACTTGGAATAAGTACATTGTTGCTGTGCTTGCTTTCTCATTCTGTTTTCCAAAATAATTATTTATGGAATTATAATAGAACAAGAAAAACACCACCTAGGATAAATATTATCAAAAGTGTGAGGATACTCATTTTTGAAATAGCTAGACTACTCTTTATGCTTATCTTTTCTTTTATACAGTGTATTGTTTCTGCAATCTTAAAAGACTAAAACTGGGACTTTCTAGAAATTTCTATCAAACACACCCAGAAGCTGGACTCCTTTATCTCTCCTCTCTAGAAGTACTTCGCAGTTTCCTTCATTTGAGTAGTTGGCTGATGCAATGAGTTTTCTGTCTGTTTGAAATTATAAGGCCTCAGAGGAGATGGTTGTGCTTTTTAAATAGGGTTTAAAACAAGATCATGCAGCTGCTATTCAGCAAACAGGAGTTGTATGTCCTAATAACCAACCAGTATAATGTTCTGCTGGGTAATGCTACTGGGGTGATGCCAAGTTGATTATGGATATTGCATAGCAAATTCCAACTAACATTTAACTCACAGGCTTTATCTGCAGAGGCTACTACAAAGGCTTGCTGGCCTGCAACTTTTCCACTGTTCTCTATCGAACTTTGCTCGTTTTCTTGGTTTCTCTGTCTTGGCAATGGAACATTGTTAGTATTTCTGAAATATTTTCTAATCTTTATTTTCAGGGCATCTCTGCTTCTAATAATACAGAATAATGAAGTTATTTTTTAAGACTCCTAATGATTAATACCTATCTCATCCCAAATCATCCAGATTGATGTTCTTAGAGTAACAAATCCATCAGGTTATTTTATAAAAAGTATTCAGTGGCTTTCCATGCCCTATTTCAGTTAAAAACTTTATTGTTTGGTGTTCTTAAAAATCTCTCCCAATTTAATGATCAAGTTTCTAGCCCAGTTTCTGCCTATATCCACTTCTTTCCTTTGGACACCACCACAGCCACATCAGACTATAAAATACCAACTTGCTTTTTTATATGCTACCTGGAAAAGTCTGTATCTTCCTTCACCACTGGGAAATTCCTACTACCCTTAAAGGATCAATGCCAGTATGATATAATTTGTGAAGCTCTTATTATTATTTCCTTCCTCCTAATAATTATTCAAGATTGTTTATTTTGTATAGTGAATAAACCTGTGTTTTAGAACATGAAAAATTCCCATCAGTTCAACTTTATGTAATTTTTGGCAAAGTATTTAATCTCTCTGAGACTTATTCTGGCTTACTGTAAAGAACAGAGTATTGTTGTAAGATTTAGATCCTTGTTACTCAAGGTGTTATCTGAGAAGCAGCAACATTGTCAACACTGGGAAGTTGTTAGAAATTCAGCATCTCAGGTTCCACCTGAAAGCTATCAAATCAGAGTTCGATATTTTAACACAATCTCCAGATGATATGTATGCACATTCATTAAAATCAGAGAAGAAGTTCTAACATATGGTAACTGCATCAAGCATTGTCCTCTACAACCAGAACATACATTCAGTAAATACTAGCTTCTCTTCTCACTAAACTGTTAATCCATAACACTTTGAATATTATATTCATTTACAATAATTCTTAGTTTAGTTGTGTTTCTCATCTATTAGATTGTCAGTGTCTTAGTAGTAGAGACCTTTGCATCCCAAACACTTGGCTTTATTCTGGTATACAGTGAATGTTCAATAAATGTTTATTGACAAGGTGACTAATGTGCAACATTTAGAAATGAATAATGAAGAATGGTATTTCTAAACATTGAAATTCTAAACACCACACTAAAGAATTCTAATTGATTAAGGTAATGGTAACATGCAATCTTTGGATGGTGTACACAAGTTCAGTTGTTGATACACTTTAGAAGTCACTCATCTATGAAGATGAATTAAATTTTATTCACTGGTGTGTTTATGAGTCTCACAATATAATAAATTTAATTAAAGAATTTCACATTTAATTAAAGAATTAATTACATTACCCTATATTGGACAAAGATAAGTGCTACAGAGGATTAAAGAGAGAAATGAGAATAAGGGGCAAAACTTGTCATACATATTAGAAAGTTGCCATGATTTTGGAAGATTCAGATGTGTATCAGCTGGGACCCCAGCAACTCAGACTGGCTTGAATAGAGCATATTCTCTCTGACAAACAGTGAGATAGCAAAGGACACAGTGACTTCAAGATAATAATCTCAGAAAAAATTTGGATAGTTGTTAGTACCAAAAACATAATGAATTAGTAACAGAAACACAGTGAATGACTTTACCCCTCCAATGACCAAAGAATTCATATTGGGTAAATAGGTGTATGATATGGATTTTCACTATGGCATTATCTTCAGAAAATTCTTCAGCTCCCCACAGAAATAAACTTGTAATTCACTCCACTAATTCAAACATATTTTTAAACTGTATCAGTGGACATAATTCAGGCTCACATTATATTTCACAGCTATGTAGCTATTTTGCGTTTTCAGGTATATTTAGGGTATACAAAATCACAGATTATTTGACCAGGAAAAGAAATTGTTCTGCCCTTGATAATCCTAGAAAGGGAATCAATCCCAATAGCGACTTTATTGTAATGCAGAAATTTGACCAAACTCACACTCTACTGCAGCATCCTGACAATGGGTTTCATTCTAAAAAGCTACACGTGGTAGAAATGAAACAAAATAACTTATGTAAATGTTTTTGATAAATTGTAAAGCTTTATGCAAGTCTAAGTGTTGCTGTAATATTCGGTTTGTAAAAGTGGAATGAGCAGTTACCTGCTATGATTTGGAAAGATGCTCCCCATGCTTGTATTCTGAAATCCTTGTGATACTTCAACAATCACTGAGAAGTAGTTGTTTAAATATGATTGATGATACTTTCAGGGATTAGCTGATAGGCTCAGGGATGTGTTCCAGTATGGATGACTATCAGAGAAGAAAGTCTATTCAGAGGAGAGAAGGTTGGAGAGAGCCAGAGTAAAAAAAAAAAGGACAAGAGGTGAATGTGTTTAACTTTGTCCCATCCACAGTGAAGCAACAACATTGCCTAGAGTTTGTCGTTGGGTAAAACTGTTTTTAAAAAAAAAAAGATGTAAACAATTCATTAAAAAATCCTATTTGCCTTGATGAAATGACAGAAAGCTACAAGCAGAGATATATGAAATAAGATCAGTTCATCAGGACATAAAGATAAGGTTTTTTATTTATCCTCCATGCAACCTGTGGATGATACTTTTCTGTGTGCTGCCAATCATAATTCTTTCTCAGCTTATCTCCTTGGTCTACAAATGCCTGTCTTTTCCTCTTTACTATGAATAATTCCCACTGGAAGATTTCATTCTGAGGAGGGCCACCATTTATTTGGGAAAATAAATAAAATGATTAAAAATTAATGATACTCTAAAAGATTTATTTCCAGTGTGTGGAGAGTCATTCTTCATTCAAAACATATTTATTTGAGTTCCTGTGCAGAAACTATACCAGAATCTGGGAGTGAAAAATCACTGCTACCTGCCTTGAGTGTCACCTAATCTACCTGAAATACTCTTTCCCAGGTAGCTGCATGTCTCTTTGTTCTCAGCATGGCCTTCAGGTAGTTACTCAAACACAGATTTCTCAGTCAGGGCTCTCCTTTCCCCTCAGGTAAAATCTCAGCTATCTGCCTACAAACCTAATGCTTTCTCTTGTTTTTTTTTCTTCCCTCAGCAATTATTACCAGCTACTCTACTTTCCTTTCTTACTTATTATCTCTCTCACTCAGATATAAGATCCATAAAAGAGGTATTTGTCTTTTTTTTATTAGTTCTATAATCCAGGCACTTACAGTAATACCTAAGCCGTAATTGGTTTTGAATAAATACATGTTGAGCAACGGAAGAATGGTAGAGCTTCTCTTACAGTCTGTATCTACACACTAAACGACTTTTTTTTCTTGCTGTGTGAATGTGATTCACTCTTCAATTCACCATCTAAGAGGTATTTTAAAAAGTAGCAATGTTTATTTGCAATTCTAGGGAAAAGATTCTGTACCATTTTAGTCCTGGAGTTTACTCAGCAACCAGAATAATGAAAATGAGATGGCAGAAGAAATGTGTGCATGGAGGATAACTGAAATCCTTATTTTTCTGAAAGAGAGTGAGGGACAAAGCAGATCATATTTCCTACGCATTAGGCAGTATTAGCCTCTTAAACTAGTAGACAAATTGGCTCAGCGCGCTGGCTTTGGAAAATTGAGCAAAACGTTATGATGTAAAAATCATATAAAATCTGACCTACTTGGCTCCTTGCCACTGTTGTGTAATCTCTCCAACTGTTACTATCTCAATCCATCTACAACCTCAACTTTTCACTGGACTTTGGAAATGACCCACAGAGGGAGCTAGAGAATGCAAGAATGATGCTTCTCAGCATTGAGTCATTTTAACCCCTGCTCTCAGTGATACCTAAAAACTTGTCTAGTATTGTGGGTCATTTTTTTATTCCTTTGGACTAATAACTTCTATTTCTACTTCTTGGTGCCTAACTCCCCCTTTTTGGTATTTTAATTTCTTTCTGGCTACCTGTCCAAGTAGCCTATTGTGGGATCCTCTATGCCCATTTCAAAACCTGCCCCTACAATTTCATTACAGTATATCTGAAAGTCTACTTAAAACAGATATTTTTCTAGTAAAAGAGATATCCAAAACAGCCTCAAGAAAGAGTAAATCTCAATAGACTAATACATCTTAAGCAAAATGAAAGAAAGTAGACCTAAAATTCTAACCCCTCAGGAGTTCCAAGCATAGACATTTTAAGAGTATTGTGATAGGCAACCTTTAAGATGCCTCCTCTTCCCCCAGTGATTCTTGCCATTGGGAATTCACGTGTAGTGCCTGCTCTCACTGAATAGGGCTGACTTGTGCAACCATAAGATGTTGTGGAAATGATGTGGCCTCTTTCCAATAGTCAGCAACAAAATTGCCATCTTTGTTAGTGAGCTATGTTGGAAGGACCTTACTGCCCCTGTCAAACCTTCAGATGACTTGAGCCCCAGCCAACAACTTGACTATATGAAAGACTGGAAGCCAGAACAACCCATCTGAGCCATTCCTGAACTCCTGACCCAAAGCTACTATGTAATATAATAAATATATATTGTTGGCTTTAGGCCACTGAGTATTAGAGTATTTTTTTTTATTGAAGTATCATTGATATGCAATCTTATATTGGTTTCAAATATACAACACAATTGTTATCTTGATTAAATTTTATGGTATGTTTCACCAGCATGTATGTATGTCAAAACTAATCAAGTGTATACTTTAAATATGTGAAGTTTATTATATGTACATTTTACCTCAATAAAGGTGTTAAAATTTTAGAATAATTTTTATCATATCAATAGAGAATACAATTATGTCACACCCCATTTTCAAAGAACATAATGTTTCTGGTGGCATTCCTTATACTTCTTATTTGATCCTCACAACAACTTTTTATAAAATCATGTAAGATATTCTGGCAGTTTTTTAAAGAAAATAAATTAAAAGCTCAAAGACATAAGATGATTTACTCAAGGTTGTTGTGGGTAAAATTGCCATATTCCCAGAATCTCTCACCTGGCTTTAGTGCATCTGCATATCAATAGGTGTTTCCAAGGGGTGGACAGAAGTCCACCTCCATATCAATAGGTAATTACAAGGTGAGCAAGGGCTTATCTGGACCAGAGAGTTTGGGTGGGGCCTCTTCTTCTGCAGTTTGCAAGAGACAGGGGGAGCAGAAGTGGACTGTTTGTAAAAAATAAATGGGTTTCTCCCACTTTACTTTTTCCTTTGACTGATTTCAGTTTCAAAGGTATTTTGCCCCAGGATTTTCACCCCTGGAGTTACAGTTATATGAATCAGAATGGTAAGGTTGGGTTGATCTTGGTCTAATCAGTCCATAGGAATGCTCTTTCTAGCTCTTTCTACAAACCATGTGCCTCTTCAGTATGATGTCAAAGTTTCAGTTTTTTTTAAAGATATCTGGGCCTCTTTTGCAAATTATAGCTGCTCTGGTCCCACAGTGATTTTTTTTTCTCTTCTTTTTCCCTTTCCTCTTCCCTCTCTCTCTCCCCTTTTTCTTTTCTTTTCTTTTCCTTTGTTCAATCTCTCTCTCTCTTTCTATAACCCAGAGTAAAAATGGTACTAAAAGCTGTATTATTAGGGGCAGAAAAGAAAGGTTTGTGTGTCCATATTATATCCAAGAAACAATCAAGGGCTTCTTCTATCCAATGTGCAGTTCCTATTCTCATCTTCCATTTCCCTCAGCCACACGGTCAGATTGGTAGCTCTATGTTTAGAACTGAGCAAAAGCACAGAGGAGGAAGGAAGGTCCTGTTACAGCTCTCCCGCCACGATGGCCAGTTATCCTAGACACTCAGCTAGGAGCACTGAACTTAGGAGTCATCTACAGACACAGGGACTCAGACACTATCACTCTCAATTATGCCATGCTGAGGAACAAGGAAAACATCCTCAGCACTTACCCGACTATGTGCAGAATCGAGGAGCGACTCAGCTGGTGTAACAGTGAGTACAATGTGAGACTAAAGGAAAAAAATATGGACCCAAACTGAGATAACTGAAGAAACAAAATTTCCAAAAGCAAAGAACAAAACCAGCAAATTTTTACTATTTTCCTAGATCAGGGGGCATTTGTTATTATAATTAAATATTTATTTATGTTTTTAGATGGCTAGAGTAACTATCATATTAATTGTATGCCCATATTAACAAATTACTCTCGAGCAATTAATTCTATGAGATCAATATCTATATTATCAAGAATTTAATCCACTTTATTTTGCTTCTACAAACTCATAAAGTTATTCTAACTCATGATAAAAATGATGGATAAAGGCCTTGTTAGCTATTACTGAAAAATCACCAAATACTCAAAAGACATATTTGTCATTATTTTATGATGGAAAAAAATAAATACTGCTTTTTTTTTTTAACACTGAAACATTTTTTTTTCTATACAAGGGCTATCATCTTATTTTTCATGGCAACACCCCAGTCTTAAAATTAGGTTTTCAGTTTATCTGTTAATGGACTGACTTGCCACTAAGTATTACAGGGCAGTAATATCAATAGCTATCCTGTTTGTGGGCTTGTATTTCCAAGTTTTAGTCCACAGAAAAATAATAATAAATGATGATTCAAAGAAAGCTGACCATAATGTGAGACCATAGGGACGGTCATAGACGAATCATCTGCTGCCTTCTGCACTTTCCCTTTAATCCTAGATGGGAGCTCTGGCTCACTTTCCTCTAGCAACTGCCTTAGCAACTCCCGGCAATTCCTTTTCATGTGTGTGAAGGGTTAAGAACTTTCTACACCATTATGTGATGAAAAAACTGGTAAGCCAGAAATTACATTTTTTCATCTGAACTTGCCAAAACTGCTTGTTCTATTTTGTTTTTTAAACCTGAGTTTGCAGAATGTACTTGGCCTGGACTGAACTTGCTTGCCTTTAAGCCATTTGTTTCCAGACACTGAGGGTTGTTATTTCATCTGTGCCTCAACCTCCCCTGCCCATGTTCCTTTCCTATTTCCTTTTTCTCCTAACCTACTAACATGCCTGTAACATAAAAACAAAATAACTACAACAAAAATCTCTGCTGACAGAAGGCATTCTTACTTTGAGGCTGACCCTGTGCTGCAGGCAAATAAAGCTTTCTCTTCTCATCCCTTATCTGCTAATTTAGTGTGGGGCCCATGACAATAGCTCCCCTTGCCAGGTGATGGGCCTTTGTTCTGTGACTGTTTCTTTGCACATTTCACATTCTCCTTTCAGGTTGGCTTGTGTTTCTCTTCCTCCCCTGCCCCTTGTCATTGTCTTCCTGGCACTGGCTCTTCCACTGCCATGCATCACTTTAGTAGCCACTTTAATAGTTAGAATCCTAGTCTTTACTAGGATTGAATTTACCAAACTGCTACTCTGCTCTTCGGGGAAACTGATAGCTTTTAGTTCAGGCTTCATCTTCTTACTTTCTACAGACAACATTTCAGGATTGTAACATTTGGTAGGGTAAAGTTCAACACTCTGTTCTGTCCGTTTCTCTTTGAAAACAAATTTGGAGATTTGTGAAATAAATATTAATATGGTCAAATCACAGTTCTTGTTACAGCCTCCCTCCAACCTGTTTATCCCTTATTCTTTCCTATTAGCTGTGAACTCTACAAGCATATGCTTACTTGCTTTAGAAGGAAAATCTGTCTCCTTTCTTTCTCTAAACCATACAACCAATTCATCATTAAGTCTTACTGACTACCTTCAAAACATACTCTGAATTTCATCCATTTTGATCCAGCTCTACTCTTACATTCTGGACCTTGCGCTCTACTATCTCTTGCACAAAAGACTACACAACAGACTTCTAACTGGTACCTGTGTTTTCAATTTTGAAACCAGTCTTTACACAGCAACTACATGGTCATTTGAAGAAGTAAATCAGTTAATTCCTAATTCTTTTCAAATGCAATTCAGATTCCTTATCCTGGTTCCCAAAGCCCCTTCTTATAATCTAATTTCATACTTTTTAGCACCACACGATCGCTTCAACAACACTGGTATTCTTTGTATCTCTGAGCTTGTCTGAGTATGAGGCTCTTGTATTAAGTATTCCCTCTGCCTGGAATACTTTTTTCCCTGTTCTTTGAATGGTTAGGTCCTTCCTAACATTTAAGTATCACTTCCTTAGAGAAAGCAACCCAATCACAATTAAATGATGGAGTTTCAGTATCTGTATAACATTTATTATTATGTGATATTTGCTTACTGCTTATTGCACATTTAGCTAATATTTTCATGACAAGCCTGACAACCTTGTACCTCTCATTTACTGTGGTATACTCAGGACCTGGAATAGCATCTGGCACATAGTAGGTATTTAATAAGTGTTAATTAAGTGGATGTTCTGTGAACCTGGGATTCTCTGTAATTAGTTGAACAACCTAAGCTAGATAAACAGACTGGTTGCAGCTACTCTTTATCAAAACTACAGAATTATGTTGTCTTAATGAGTTTCAAGTTCCTGGAAGAGAAAATGTCTGAATTAGGTTCTGAAGAATGAATAAGGTTTATTTAGACAGTGTTCTCAATTAACCTTTTTTCCACTACAATATGCTGGCATTTGAATGCATTTTAAGAATTGGAAAAGTTAAAAATGAGTAAGAAAAGTAGTGCACTTTAAAGAATGAATTTATTTTTAAAGATCTGCTCCATGGGTTAAACCACTTAATTTTCACTTTTTAAATAAAAAATTGCATCTTTAAAAATAAAAACAAGACAGCAGAATGCATGACAACCTATCGATTTATGTATAACCTATCAATTTTTTTGTTAGCCTGACTAGCTGGTGATGGCACAATTTGCAGGCTTCCTTTGTCTCCTCCTTGAAAGGTTAATAAAAAATTCATGAGATTCAAATCTAAGAAAATAAAATCAAAGTACATGAAATTAAAACAAATGGCACCTATTTACAAGTGCTTTATTGGAAGAGAGGTTTGAAAGGGTGCACTGTACTATCTGCAATATTCAATTTTACTGGTTTGTATGTATGTGCTGGGGAACCAGAGCTTTATCATGGGTTGAAAGTGCAAAAAATATTTAAACAAAACCTAATGCCCAGAAGGCAATGGCAGTACATTAGGCAATTTAAAGAAACAAAAAGAAACATTTCATTTAACCTATGCTAATGTGTACTCTAAAAAAATAATTTCCCAAAGGAATATTAGTTTTATGAAAATAAAATCAAATTGAATGTAACATAATAACTGATTTTAATTATGCACTTACTATGCTCCAGGATGTGCTTATTTCAGCCAGATATATTATACATTAAAATTACAGGAACAGGAATAAATTAAATCCAGGAATACAAGAGAACAGAATGAATTCCAAAACTGTCTACTTCTGTGTAACAAAGTTTTTCACACTGTCATTATTATAAACCTCATAATCATATTCTTATTTACATAAGCACTTTATTTCACAACGATTTAACAATTAAAGCAATAGTACAGCAATTAAAGCAGTAACAACTAGACAAATCTTTGAAAACTTGTAAAATTCAAGTAAGAGTGAAAATGACCCTCGGAGTTAGTAAAATATGGCACATCCGTCAAAGCAATTAGATCGGACAGTTCCCGCTTTAAGTCTATCTTGGTATTTTCAAAAAAAGTAATTTTGGGGGGGAAATAATTCCCACCATGTGATATGCAGAAAAAATGCAGAGAATATGCAGAAAAAATGTTTTTTTACAAATTACTGTTCTATTAAGTCAAGAGTTTCACAATGCTCCAAACATAAGTGTAGCTCCTTTGCAAATCCAGGAAAGAACAAGCAATTTTTACACCTGGAAGATGGACCTCAGAATAAATAAGAAAGAAATAGGTTCAGCATTCAGTTATCTTTATCTCTTTGTCAAAGCAGTTCTGAGCCACAGGATGAAGACATTAAAAGATTAAAATAAAACCAATATGAATATACAGAGCTTTTGAATCTAGACAGCTCATGAGGGGGAAACCCAGTCAGGTGTGAATGTTAATGTTCATAGTAAATATTAGAGATATTTAGGAGGTAATCAGCACCTTTCTTATAAATATTTAAAATGTATAACTAGGATAAAAGAATGACCAGAAGTGATGACAAGCACTGAAGACAGTCAGACGATAAATGCTAAACAAGAAATATTCAGAAAATCAAAATTATCCTGGTTAAGTCAGGGACCAGGCACTTAATCAGTATTATGCTTACACATTACTAAACAAATAATTGTCTAGGTAAAATACTAAACAAATTATGAAAGTAATACTTCAATGTGGAGAATTTAAAAAATCTAAAAGCATAATAAAAATGAAGATGAAAACCACCATATTCCTTCCACTCAAAGACACCATTTGGCAAATTAATATTCTTCAAGGCCTTTCGGTGGACGTACACATCAGTTAGGTTAGAGAAGGGGGAAATTTGGGGTAATATTTTATATAATGTTTTGCATTTAAATCATGTTTTATTATCCATAAGTAATACATTTTCACTGAGATTTTAAAACTAAATTGCCACATAGAGGAAATTAAGAGCAAAAAGCATAAACCCACTGTGCAGTGAACCCATTGTTATTGTTAACAGGTTTATAACCTATATTCTTTCTTCTGTTTCTTCTCCGGCCTTACCTACCCCCTCTCCCTACGCTTAATTTTAATTCTCTGTGTATGTAGCTCATCATTATTCTTAGTTCATTTTTCTCAGCTCTTGGTTCGTCAGGTGGCCCTGCTGTTTATAATACAGCGTTCCCTCTTCTTCCCAGTCTTCATACACACCATTTTTCTGCCTGTTTAAAATTTAGCTCAGAAATCACCCCTCCCTACCTGCCACCAGCAAGCCTTTCTTGAGTTCATCTGCTCTCATTTTAAGTAAGTGATCAGTCCTGGTGTTCCCATAAGATTCAGCGTAAACTTCCATCGTTAATTTACAAGAAATGGTACTTACTCTACGTGTATATGTGTGTCTACTTCTAGACTGTGGCTCTTGTATTCCCAGTACCTGTCACAATATATAACCTATATTAGATTATCAAATATTTTTAGTTAGAATAACAATAATCATTATATCAAAACGTTTTATCTCTGTACTATTTTTTTATCTCTGATGTTTGGAACTTCCATTTGATATTTATCAATGTGTATCTGTTTTGATAAAACTATTCAGTTTCTCCTTTTAAGGATATATATTTTTCGGCCTATAGCGGCATCGTTACTGTCTCCTTCATCACATGAACTTTTTCCTTTTGTGGGTCTTCTCTGTGTCTGTGTCCAAACCTCCCTTTCCTTACTTGTATAGAAACACCAGCCACTGGATTTAGGATACACCCTAATCTAGCATGTCATCATCATAACTTAATTACCTCTGCAAAGACTGTGTTTTCAAATAAGGTCACACTCACATGTACCAGAGACTAGGACTTGAGCATATCTTCTGGGGGACATCATTAAACCTGCCAGAGTACATGATACCAGAATCACTCTATACATTTACATTGGCATACTGTCACATAGTAATTCTCAGGAAAATCAGCTTTAGAGTTATTTTCTTTAAAGTTAATAAAGGGAAAAATAGTATCTTCTATAATAGATTTGAGACATGCATCTATATTCCTTTTTACTGGCTTGTAGTTTTAACAAATGGGTCCATTATTGAAGCCCCTGGGAATGTCCTTATAAACTAAATTTCTTAACACAAAATTTTAAGTAGCTAATAATTCTTTACAGATGACTGAAACCTTATGCTTAACAGAGTTAACACTGGATATATTCAGGTTTCACCAACTACCCCATTAATTGGACATACCTGCTAAATTTAATTTTATGACATATTTGTTTCAATATTACTAATATGGATATTATCACTATGGATTCAGTTCGTTTCTTGTGCTGGAAGGGTTTAGAGTGCTTACACATGTTAAAATAAGTGAAATGCATTTTAGGAGAGTAATGTAAATGAACAATTTATGTCATTTAAAAGATACATAAACTGAGACCTAAAACTTGAGTGACTTTTTGAATGTTAGGCTATCACAGTTACAGACTTTACAGTTTAGATCCATGTGATTAGCTAGGTAAAATACGAATGAAGGAATTGTGTAATATAAAATGAACTAAGTGCAATGAATTCAAATTATGTATCATAGTAGTATAACTAAGTAATATGAACAAGTGCTATGGAACACAGAAAAGAAGTGGGTCTTCGGAACAATATATCATTACTTGGGTTGAGCCTAATGTGGATGCTGCACAAGTTGTTGCTCAGAAAAAGTCATTCATTCAACAGAGATATTTTGAGTGTGCTTTGTAGCAGGCTCCATAATGGCTCTACCTATTTTCTCTGATGGATTTTGTTTCTCTAGGGCAATGACTTTGCTTATTTTTCTTTCAGCATAACTATGGTGAGCACTGTAGTGGTGGAGAAAGAACTCGGTCTGTTTTAGACAGTTTGGACTTACGGATCATGACAAATGATCATAAATTTTCCCATTCATACAATGCTTTTTAATTCACATCTAAATTGTTAGTTCAAACATTCAGACTACCTAAGAAAAAATGGTGAGTGGACACACACTATTTAGAAAGAGGAAAGAATGAGGTGGAAAAATATTATTCCTCAGTAGGGAACATATTCATAAAATGTTAAGCAAACACTGAAGAACTCCCATATCAAAAACCTGTTTTTCCTTTTAATATAAATCCCATCTAGTGGCTAGTGGTGACACTTTAACAAACACTCTTAAACAATATTACTATGGTTATTAATTCAAAAGTAAGTTGGCAATATATACCAATACTGTTTTCAATGCTTCCTTAACCAATTCATTTTGTAAAGTCACAAAACCTGATTTATATGGCACAAAGGACAAAAATTATTGACTATAGATTCTTAAGAATCTTTTGATTTATACATTTTCTTGAGAACCTTATGAAAAATAGATATTCTCCCCAGAAAAATGCACAATCGCACTAAAATTGGCATTAAATTTCAATTACCAATTGATCCCCTGAAGCATAAATATGTATCAATTCTCCTCTCTTCTCTTTCTCTTTATATATTTCTATCTCTTAGTGAGATAGGATGGGGGCAATGTGAAATTAAAAACAAAATTCTGAAAATCAAGTAAATAGTTCATTACAAATTGCCAACGCTGACCTAGAACCTTTATTTTAGGAGGCTGAAAGTTACAATGTATGCTAATAAAATTCATCACGGTCAAAATGACCAAGAATATAAATAAATATCAAACCTGTGGCAACTCTGGAATCAGAGAGGGAGAAACTGAGACATTTTGAGCCACCTAATTCAAAGTAACACATCATTTGATTCAAGCAGGGGTGGTGAGTAAAATTTATATATATATTGACAAAAGTGCACAGATGGGCTTATTTAGGTAATCTGAATTTAAATAGGCAAATTCAAATAGTATAAATACATGGCAGGTAAAGAATGAGTACACACAGATCTGATTTTTAAACCCACATACCTAAGAAATTGAATACACACTAAGAACTTCTCACATTTAAACAAGAAATATGTTTTCTCCCAGAATGACACTGCAAAATTTATAACTTGATTCAGTGAAACAAAAAAGAGAAATCTGTCACTGTCTACTGGGCTTTTCATCATACTTTAAAATATGATATATTTATAACAAATTAAATATATGTTATATTTTAAGTGCTATGTGATCAAAACTGTGTTTTCTCTGTGAGTTATTTTACAGCCATTGTGCATGTAAAGTTCTTACACATTTATATAGCATATGATTAGTTATTCATTTTTCATTGGGTTTATATGTTCTAATTTTTTATACTTTTATGTATTTTTCAATATACTTATGATTTTCAAAATTCTTATTCTGATAATAAACAGGTATATTTGAGTCTAAATTTGGTGGGTTACAGATGACAGTTTTGTTTTTTTCTGCAGTTATTGCCTTCAAAATACTCTCTTGTACTTCCCATCTTTCCAGTCATTTTCAGGCATTAAAAAGTATTATTTCTCTCTAAGGCCAGCTTAAAACTTCTCATATTGAAATCTAATTTTTTCCTGCACTTTCCTTCTCATTCTAGGTCAGACCCAACCTGTGACCTGACGGACCTTCACTGAAGGAACATAATGTGTTCAGTGCTTTCCTCACTCCTGACCTCTTCCCCTCCCTCTTCCAGACACTTTTATTTTTGCTTTTGTTTTTGGCTTCTACAGGCTCAGGTAAAGGGGATGGACAGCTACATGAGTGAGACCCAAGGCTGGTTATTTCATTGCACTATTGAAGTCTGTGTTTGGTGTGTTCTGAGGAATAGATATTCAAATGCTCAATAGTTACACAAGTATATTCTTTAGGAAACCCTATTAGAACTCTCCCACACACCTCTGTACCCACTGCTTTCTTCCTTGAAGTTCCTGGAATAACCTCCCATGAACTGTATTTAGTCCTTTTAATTTAGCCTGTAGTCTCTCCCTCAATGGACAGAGAGAGCTGACAAAATGGTCCATGTTCAATTGTTACTACTTGCTGGCTTGGCTCGTGGGAAACTTACCCATCTGATCTTTCCTTGTCAAACTGTGAAAGTTCAGGCTCTGTCTTTCTAACCTGATGCCTCTCTGACTCTCTTCCCTGCCTCCCAACTCAAATGAAAACATGGTATCAGTCAGCCACTATTCTGAATAAACAGTTTTCTGTTCAAGGCATGGGCTGTCATCTTTGCTTCTCCCAGGGAACCTTACTCTGTACTACTTGTTCTCTTGGCTTTCCCATCTTTTGGCCTCAGAAAAGAGCATCAGATCAGTCTTCCCTAGGACGACAATACATGACCCATAAGTTACTATTTCATGGTACTTTTTTAAAATTGTTCTCATGTCTTTTCATAAGATGGTGATGGGTGATGGAGTCATGATCTTAGGACCAGTTTGACCAGATATCTATTAGTAAATCCCGTGAAATATACCATTTAATTTCCTGGTATCATTCTCTAGAATATGGGGGAAATTGTTTGTTAACCTTGGCTCTTGATCTCTACCTACAGTTCTGAGACAATATAAAATACCCTTTTATATTATTTTTACAGAAAATCATAGTTTCCATCTTTTTTAGAACTTTAAATTACTCAGAACACTTCTTAGATGTTCTCAGTCCTTCTATACAGTAAGATGGATCATCTTCCTCTGCATTTGAAACCATCTCTTAGAGTACAGATTCCTCATGCTCTGGAAGGGATAACCTCAGGCCATGTGATAGTATTCATCTCAAGGCTACAACTGATTGTAGGTGAATCAATCTATAGGTTCGACTGGGAAAATCAGATTCTCTTCCTTAATAATTTAACTTAAGAGATACCGAGGCCAAGTCAGTCTACTGTGTGATATATTGAGCACATGAATGAAAAATTCAGATGGAGTCAGAGGCACAAGAAAAGCCAGAATTTTGAGTGAGAAAACATGTATAGAAAAGGAGAGAGCAAGAAATATGTGTCCATTGATAGATAAGTAGATAAGAAAATGCATATACATATATGTACACACATACACATGCATGTGTGCATGCATAGAGGAATATTATTTATCTATAAAAGAAAGAAATCCTGCAATTTGAGACAACATGGATGGACCTTGAGGGCATTATGGTAAGTTAAAGAAGTCAGACAGGGAAAGACAAATACTGTGTGATCTCATTTATATGTGGTATCTTAAAAAATCCCTGAAATCATAGAGAAGAATGGTAGTTGCCAGGGATTGGGGGGAAACAGAGAGATGTTGGTCAAAGGAAACTTCCCATATAACATGAATAAGGTCTGGAGATCTAATGTACAGCATGGTGACTATATTTAACAATATTGTATTATATTCTTAAAAGTTGCTAAGAGAGTGGATCTTAAATGTTTCCACCACACACAAAAACTCTGAAATTACATGAGGTGATAGATGTGTTCACTAACCTTATTTTTGTTATCATTTTGCAATACATACATGTATCAAATAATCACATTATGTACCTTAAACTTACAAAATGTAATATGTCAATTATATCTCAATAAAGCTGGGGGGGAAATAAAGAAAAGGAGAGAGAGATCAAAATCCACTCAAGGAAGTCATGCAAAGAAGGAAGCTGCCTTCTTAGTGCTTAGTTCTGAGACACCATGCTTTACTTCTGCACTTTGTTCTCACAGGACTCTGTTCTCACAAAACAGGAAAGTCTTTTCTTTTATGGTCTTTTAATAGGGTTCGTGTTTCTTGAAAGGAAACAAGGTCTAACCAAATACCTTGTGAACCAAGTTTATCATAAGTGTAGAAATGGGATTTGCAATTTCTTAAATCCCCTCAACAACCCTGTAAGAAAGGATATTTTCATATGCATTTTACAGTTAAAGAAACAAAGGTACAACTAATAATGACCAAGGTCAGGAAGTTTCTAAGAAAAATCTCCAGGGTTTGATTCCAGACAGTCTGGATCCACAGTTGATTCAACCACTGAATCACTTAGGATTCAATGAGAAACAAAACTAGTAGGAGATACCTATTAAGAGGTTTATTGCCAGTAACTGATTTAAACAATTGCAGGGTTGGCTAGGTATTGAGAGTTTAGCTAAACTAGTCCATCATATTTCTGCATTGGCATTCATTTTGTGGCCTTTAAGGGCCTTGAACTGACATTAGCTCCTCTGCAAGCACATACCCTTAGAAGACAGTCTACATTCAAAAGTTGTTACTGGCTGTTATGCTGTTTTTCCAGGATCGGGTCTTGGAGGCAACAAAGAATGAAACCAACAGACAAGAGTACAGAGCAACTGGCAAAGGAGTGAAAGGAAATGATCTGCTGATCAGGAGGAGCTCCAAGAAGAGGATACCATTTGGGCTGCAGTGGCTAGGTTTTGTAAGCCCATCAAGGAGGAAGTCCACCTGGTTGCCTAGGACCTGTTGCTAGGGCCAGTTTGGGAAGCCTACATGGCTGTCTAGGACTCATTGCTAGGGCTGGACTCAGGGATCAGAAAATGCCCTTGTTTCTCAGGCTGCATTCCAGGGAGTGATCCATGTGTCCCACTTGGCCAGCTGATCACAATGCCTGATGTCAGCATCCTGCTTGGCTGATCTCTACTGGGACAATATGTCCTGTCTACCTACCCCAATGGCTACCTCCTGCCTGAAAGTGAATATAAATTTTGATGTGACTCCCCCAGTAGTCCTTGTCATAAACAGTCTCCCCCACCTCCCAGGGCCTTTTCCTTGTGTATCCCTTATGTAAGACCTGTCCACCACCCCCCTACTGGGAACTTTTGAATTTACAAATTAGGCCTCAGCCTTGGAACCCCTAAACCCTCCATTCACAGATCTCAACGAAGGCATGCGCCCCAGGTCCAGCTGCACTCTGCCTGCACCCTACCTTGACCTCCCTTGAAGCATGCCATGTGCCTCCTCCAGGACTTGTATGTAATAAACTTCTCTACTTTAATTCCCTGTGATCTTCTGTTGAACGACAGCTAACTGTTCTGCCACCACCACCCCAGGACTCCAGTTAAATCTTAATTTAACAAAGTCACATCACTTGCCTACAAAAGGTAGGTCAGGTCTTCATCAAAAACAGGTTGGAACTCTTAAGTATGGGCTGAAGCTACTGCCCACAGGCTGAATTTCTTCTTAAGGGAAGTCTCAGTTCTTTTAAGCCCATTAAACTGAATAGGCCAGATTATCTAGACACTCTCCCTCACTTAAAGTCAACTGATTATAGATATTAGTTGCATCTACACCTAGATAAGTATCTCCACAGCAGCACCTAGGTTAGTATTTGACTGAATAACTGGGGACTGAGGCCTACTCATGCTGACACATCAAAAGACCATCACAACCACTAAACTACACTCCCTGCTCTGATCAATCAAATCTACATAAATATTTATATTGGAATGAAAATATTAAAATAAAAATTACTGAGTATATTGTCTCATTCTATTTTGTTTCAAATGTAGAATACGATGCCCTTTCAAATAAACGGCAAACCAAAAACTGCTGATACATTATACATAGTGTGAAATGGGAATTTAGTGAAATGGGAAACAGGAATTAGCACTGAGGCCCAGACTTATCCCTTAAAACAAAAAACAACCAAAGTTCTAGCCATCCAATGAAACAAAAATATAAACAGTCTGTGAGTTAGGAGAACACATACATTCTCAAGCATACAGAAATTTTCAGTTTGATATTCATTTGGTAAATTTAGGCTTCACTTCAACTCTTACATTCTCAGAAGAGACCATCAGAAGGTCCCAAAGCAAACTGTATAATATGAAAGGAAAAAAAAGGCAGACTAAGAAACCTAGGAAAACAACACTGTGTTCATAACAAAATGACATTCTTTCCTCTATGCATGATCTTTAATATCACATATTGGGCCATGAGGGTAATTTTGAGGGAGTGAAGTCTTTTCAGACATGAAAGGATAAGTTCCAGAATCTCTTTTTGGAAATGCTTTAGTTGGTAAACCTTTCAGGATTTTTGGAGTGTTTTGGAGTACTTTTAGTGCCAGAGCACATACAACTTAGTGGATTTTGTATGCAAGTATTAAAAACAATCTGTTGAACTTAAGCAAAAAGGAAATTTAATGAAAAATATTTTGAATAAATCAGAAAAGTGAGCCTCAGGAAGGATTGGAATCAAAATAGCTCAGGGAGTTTGGGTAGCAGGAACCAATAAATAAGCTCTTCAGGCCTTCTCCTAACTCACACACTGGGCCATGTTCCCTGTTTTGCCATCCTCACACCTAGCTATTTCTTCTTTCCAAGCCCTGTACACATTACAATGACATCATCTGTTTATATCTCTGCTTTCAGACTGAATCAGCTCCAGCCATTTCCCTTCTATATTAGTTTGCTAATGGTGTTTAAAAGATTACCATTAATTTAGCATCTTAAAAAATCCATTTATCATCTCACAGTTTTTTCTAGGTCAAAAATCTGGGCATGGTGTGATTCTCTGCTCAGAGTCTCGAAGTTTGATATCAAGGTGTCAGCTACACTGACTTGTCATGTGGAAGCTCTGGGAAAGGATCCACTTTCAAATTCATTGAAGTTGTTGGAATTCAATGCCTTGCAATTGTAGGACTGAGGTCCCTGTTTTCTTTCTGGCTATCATCTGGGGGCTGCCTTCAACGCCTTGTAGCCACCCACTTCATTGTCACACGGCCCCTCCAGTTCAGACTAGCAATGGTAAATCTCTCTGGTGTCAAATCCCTCCCATGCTTTGAATATTTCTGTTCAGGAAAAGCTGAGTTCCTTTGAAAGGTGCACCTGATTAGGTCAGGCCCACAAAGGGCAATCTCCCTTTCTTAAATCAACTGAGTTAGAACCTTAATACATCTGCAAAATCCCTTACAGCAGCACCAAGGTTAATATTTCATTCAGTAACTAGAAAAAGATATGTGTACAGTAGGGGATGGGGATCTTGGGAGCTACCTTTGAATTCTGCCATGTGCCTTGCTATACTTTGTTTAAGATTTGCATTCCAAAGACAGACCCATTCAACCTAGCCTGGTCACAGGTTCACCTTTTTGCTAAGTGAAGTTGAAACACCTTTATCAATAGTCCTCACTGGAGTGACTGCAATAGGGCAGTTATTTTCTACTGGCTAATTGATATTTTCTCATTGTAAAAATAAAGTAAAAAAAAAAGCCACAGAAGAAAGAACAAATGTCTCTGTAGTCCCCTAGAGTTGTAAGTCTGGGTGTCTATGGGGAGAAATGGGAAAGATTAATTTCCTAAGGAAGGAAAGAGAACAGGGGTCCAAGGAAGAAGCTTCACTCCTTAACAGAACCTGTAGCATCTTCCCTAAGTTTCTTCTAAGTCATATAGTAGGCGGTAAAGGAAATGCCCAGTCAAAGCACAGGAAAACTATAGAGATTAGGGTTTCTGTAGAGGTATGTAGGAAGATTTCTTCACTGAGATGAATGTAAAAATAGATTGTCAGGATAAGTAGAATATTAAAAATTCAGAATGTCAAAAATTCATTTAGCTAGTATTACTGAAATGTTCCTTGAAGAAAGAAATAGGCATGTTAATTATAAAAACTGGACATGTACAGATGTGAAATGTGGACAATTTAATTTAGAACATCCTTTAAAATAAAGGTGGCTACTCCCCTTTTGATCTTTGTGCTGCTTGGACACTAACGAAGCACAGTTCTGTGTGCTCTTCAGATGTCCCTAGCTAATGAGGTTCAGTTAATTAAGATTCCTTAATGCCAGTGAAATACTGGGATCAACAGGCTAAGACCCGATTTTTTGGAATTACTGCCCCTATTATTTCTAATTCTATACTAATTTCAATTCTAAGTGTTCGATTATTTGTCTATTCTTTCCATCTGGTTAAATAATTAGTATTTGGAAAAAAGAGCACTAATGGTAAGTATACTGAAGAAAAATTGGTGCAAGAGCCTTTGAAGAGTCATAGACTATAATTTCTCCTTTTTCAGTGCTGAATAATGCAGAAACATGCACAAGTAAAGCAACGAGTGAGCTTTTAGTCTTGGTTAAATTTACCAAATTCCATCAACTTTTAAATTAAATAACAAAGCTATCCAATCTCATATAATGATATAAAATCTATACAAAAATGACACTGAGGATTGAAGTAAATTAGCCATCTGTTGTCTTCTATGATAGCTCGTTGTATTAAGAACCAGACCTCTAAATTTCATTTCAGCGTACCTTTAGAGGGTTGTTTCATTAAATAAAAAATGTTTGTAAATTGCTTTTTTTAAAGAAATTATTAGGCAGGCCCTGATATTCAAAGACGTTGTCACTGTATCCTTACAACAAAAGCTTATGAGCTGAAAATTAATGACTTTCTTTTTCCTCAAAATATGGGTACATGTGAATACACAGAATCACTGCTGAGATCTGCTCACCTGGCAGAAGCTACTGAGTCATAAATGGGTCGTGACACATATTTGGTAATTGTGATGAACTGCTGGACACTAAGAGTGGACAGCTGGGTTGTGAGAAACTCTGAGGGCTGCAGTTTTATTCATACAGGATTCCCCCACGTTGGCTCCTCCCACCCCTTACATGTTCCCGCTTCTCAGAGTGAAGATCTCAAAAGATCCCTTCTTTGGCTCCTCAGAACCAGACTCAGAGATAATGCAAATGTTGAAATGATCAGATATGAAATTTAAAGAAATTGGGGTGAATATGTTAAGGGCTGAAAAAAAAGTACATGAACAGATAGGTAGTATATGAAGAGAATTTCTAAAAAGAAATGAAAATACATGCTAGAAATAACATTATAACAGAAATAGGAAAGAAACTGAGTTTAAAGATAGGGCCATAGAGAATCCACAATCTGAAATTCAAAGTAAACAAATAATGAAAAAAAAAAAAAGAGAGCGAACTAATACCCAAGAAGTCTGAGACAATATCAAAAAGGTTTAACATGCATAAATTAGAATAACAAATGAGAGAAGAGATAAGAGAGAGCAGAAGAAATATTAAAGTGGTAATGGTGAAGAACTTTCTAAAATTTGTACTTGATAATCGATATTTTCTTAGTGTAAAATGAAGTAAAAAAAATGCCACAGAAGAAATGGCCAGATCCAGGATGCTCAGAGAACACCAAACAACACCAAACAACAAAAATCCACATCCAGGAGAATCATATTTAACCACAGTAACTAAAGACAAAGAAAAATAATCTTGAAAAACTTAAAGGAAATATCCCTACCTTTCAAGAGGAAAAGAAGTAAGAATTACAGTAATTTCTCATCTGAATCAATGCAAGCAAAAAGAGAATGAAGTGAAATATTTGAAGTGTTGGAAGAAAAAAATAGGCACCAACATAGAAATTTCTATTTGGTGACATTATTCTTCAAAAGTAAAGGAGAAATAGACTTGCACAGACTAACAAAAAGTGAAGGAATTCAACACTAGCAGACCTTCCTTGAAAAAAATATTTTAAAAATTCTTCATGAGAAGGAAAATGATATAGGTCAGAAAACTGATATAGGTCAGAAAAATCTACATTAAGAAATTAAAAGTACTAGAGAAGGAATAAATGGAAGTAAAATGAAATCTTTTATTTTTCTCATTCTTAATTTATGTAAGGATAACTTTAAATAAAGAATAGAAATGCTTTGGGTGATTATAAAATTTGGATAAGTAAGATGAGTGACTGTGATGTCACAAGGACTGGGAGGGAGGAAATAGCAGTATTCTGTTATAAGGTCCCTGCACATATATGGAGTGGCATAGTGTTATTTGGTGAAGGGCATAAATTATTCCAAAAACGTTTATTATAAACTCTTGTCAGAGTGGAATAACCACCACAGAAAAAAAAAACACAAGATCCTACTGTATGCCATCTATATGAACTTATTTTAAATACAAAGACTCTGATAGGTTAAAGGTACAGGGATGGAAAAAGATTTATCATGCTAACACCAATCAATAGAGAACTGGAATACCTACAGCCTATATTAATTTCAGACAAAGCAGTCTTCAAACAAGCAGAATTATCAGGGGTAAAGAAGGGCATTACATAATGATAAAGGGTTCATTTCTTCAAGAAGGCATAATAATTCCAAACATGTATGCATCTAACATCAGTGTGTCAAAATACATGTAATAAAACCTAATGAAACTGAAAGGAAAAAAGAGACCACTTTTCTATTGTATTTGAAAACTTCAACATTCCTTTGTCAGCAACTGATACATAAAGCCGGCAAAAATCAATAAGGATGTAGTCAGGTTGGGCAGCACAATCAATCAACTTTATATAAGTGACATTTACAGGACATTCTACCAGCAAGACAAAATACACACATTCTACTCACGCTTCCATGGAAAATCCCCCAGGAAGACCACATTCTCACATTCCTTGTCATTAAACATACTTTAACACATAAAACAAAATAATTAAAATTATATAAAGTATATTCTCAGACTGCAATAGATTCAATCTAAAAACCAATAATAGAAAGATACCTGGAAAATATCTTAAATATTTTTATATTACAATGCACTTTTCTAAATACCTCAAGGGTCAAAGAGGTTTCAGAGAAATTTAAAAAAATTAACTAGAATAAAATAAAAATGCAACTTACCAAAACTTGTGGGGTACAGCTAAAGCAGTGCTTAAAGGGAAATGAATAGCACATCCTAGAAAAGAAGAAAGATCTAATATCAATAACCAAAGGCAAGAAAGAATATTAAACTGGGCAAGCAGAAAAGACCTAATAAAAAATAGAACAAAAAAAGAAAGCATAAGTACAGATTTTTTTTCAGATAAATCCTTTCAAATATTAAAGGAAGAAATTATGCTAATTCTCCACAATCTTTTACAGAAATAGAAACACGGGTACATGACACTATGCATGTGCCAAAACCCATGGAACTTTAGAGTACAAAAGGCTGATCTTGACATCTGCAAATTTAAAAAACACAAGGTCAGTTTATCCCAGGAAGGAATGTAAACTGTGACAAAATAATCTATATATATATCACATATTTATGAAACCAACTTATTAAAGGAGATGGGGACATGTGTTAACAAAAGTAATTTTGGAAATGAGTATGGACTATGACTACAGGCAAGATGAATTGAACATGAGTATAGTCTACTTGTTGAAATGCATATTCTGTGTGTTAATTTTTGAAACATCTTTCTGTGTACACCGGAATCGACCAAATGAGTAAATGCATGGTGGATGGAGGGAGCCAAATTTCTCAGTGTTGGACTGAGAGGTTATAAAAATGCAAGGGAAGAAGAACCTGTGTGATTATGGGTTAGAACTGAAGACATCAGTATGAACTTATATTTAGCTTAATATAGACAGAAATGGATACATATAGAAATATTTTTAGATATGTGTAAATAGAGGAAGGAGTAGAAATTAAAATCAGAACTATACCACATATAATTTGTACTTATTGAATGATAATGCCTAAGGTAAGACTTTGGTAAACAAAATCATTCTGTTTTTAGAAAACTTAAAATGAGAAATCTTTGACTATTTAACAGATGGTTATCTGATAGGTATGGATGTCATCTGACAATTACAGTCAAGATTTTAATAGAGTGAGCATATGAGTTAAATGAGTTCCTTTGCAGAAGGAAGCTTAAATAAGGTATATTCTTATTTGGGCAAGATTTATGCTACATGAACAATAGTATAATAACTAGTGGTAACAAATTAAAATAGTGGGAAAATAGGATATTAAACATTTATTTGAAAACTTATTTAATATCTGCATCCATTAGATTATGAGCTCTATAATGCCAGGGAATTTTTTTTAATTACTATATATTCAGAACCTAGCATATGGCCTGATAAACAGAAGGTGCTCAATAATATTTGTCAAATAACTGAGTGAACATAGCAGGTGTATTTGTCAGGAAAAAATGGACTGGTATGTGGTAACAAACAGTCCTCAAAGCTGACTAGCTTAAAACAAAGCCTTCACTTAATACTCATGATGAGCCTATTGCTGATTTGGGTAACTCTCAAGGACAACTGTCATCCATGCAGTGTTTAGCAATCTAGGTTGTACAGGTTGTGCAGATCCATCACCCCAAATATGATTCATATAAGAAATAAGCTAAGAGTTGCCCAGGGCTTTTCATTGCCTTAGCCCAGAAGGAATATATTTCAAATCATATTTTAGTAGTTAGAACTAATCACACTCCCCCTTGACTTCAAGGGGGACTGGGAAGTATAGGAAAGGAAATTGAATTGTTGGTTAGCATCCTTGTCACTTTCTCCATAATTATTCAATACAAGTTGAATGAATGAAAATAATGAAGACAGAAGAGCTGAAGCACTGTTTATCATTTAGCTCAGTGTCTGGCATTTGACATTACCAAACAGTTGCCTGCTACCTTCAGCCCTTTTATTTAATCATTATAAGTAATTGGTTGTTTACTATTATGGTTGGTTTCCAAGTTATGCAACCTTACATTTTTTAGGCTCTAAAATTTTAATTTCTTTTCACTTTACAAGTACATAATAATACTGATAACTTTCGTCAAAAGACAACTGCCTTTAAAGACCTACTCTGCAAGAATCATCTGCTATAATGATGTTCACTTTTATCCTTCTTCATTCAGAGTCTATTATGAAATGTAACAACACAGGAACCAAACAGCATATGGGTTTCTTTGATGACCACATTTATAAGAGAAGTTCTACTCTATAATTTCAACCTTCAGGTTTCAGATCAGTTCAAGAGGAGACTTTGAAACTTGGCTTCTTAAAATCTTTGAATATAAGCCAATTTGCATTTCTGGACAGAAAGTACCTGAAACATCTATTCCTTTAATCATCAAATATTTGTGATGAAATCAAGCATGTTTCCCAAGGAGAAATAAAAACAAGTATTATAGAGAAAGGCAGAGAGCAGGTAAGATCTGCACATATGACAAAATGAAAGAAATGATAATTGCACTGCTAGAACCAAAGTGAAGTCAGACCCTTAAATAGACATGAAAAGAAAATTTAAACTCTCATTTTTTATATACTCAGTGTATAAGGAAAGGTAAATATAATATTTGCTTCTAAGTCTGAGGTCCAAGGATGTTTGTAATTCTCTTAAGGATCATAATGTTTATTTTCAATATTTCAATAAAGCTGGTGGATATCATCGCTTTCCCCTAAAATTAAACATGCTAACTGAATGAAATTACTTGCTTTGCATGTAGTCAGTCAATGTAGTGATACTGACTGTCTTATGGTGAGGCAAGCAAAATATTATGTTAAACCACACTGACTGAATTCCAAATCCTGGTCAAATACTTATAATCTGGGGTACCTTGGGCTAATTAATTTTCCGATCTTCAGTTCCCTTATCTATAAACTGGGATACTAGTAATCATACATCACAATGTTAAGGTTAATAACATATGCAAAGTGTCCAACATATCTGTTTGTCAGCTTGGGCTGCTATAACAAAATACCATAGACTGGGTGGCTTAAACAACAGGCATTTACTTCTCATAGTCAAGACTTTGTCTAAACCTCTTTACCTCCCAAGACCTTACCTCCAAATACTATCATACTGAGGGTTAGGGCTTCAACATGTAAACTGGAGGAGAGGCAAAAATAGTCTATAACAACACCCTAAGTGCTGACCTCATCATAAAATTTTAGTTGGAAAAATTAAAATTGTAGCTAATAATTGTAAACTATAATACTAATGAATTCAAAGATCTGTAAATTCAGCTATTATAGTAGTTATGAAAAGTGGTTTTCCAGTCCCACAGAAAAAGTGATAACTGAATTGACAGACCAAAAAGTAACTTATGACTTTCTCCAAAGTAAAAGAATACTGTGAAACTAGAAAATTCAGGAAGGCATGACTTAAAACATTGCATAATACTATGGCCTTCCAGGAAGAAAGGAAAAACAAAATAAAACCAGTGCAAGATTAGACAAACTGGCACGAAGGCCTAAGTCTTCTAGATTTTCCCCGTTCCTAACGCCATTGGTATACTCAGTGTTTGTCCTACTTGTTATATGATATTGCTAAAATAAATTTAACTTCCTAATATAACATTTTGACTTGCTGAGCTTCTTGGTTCTACTTTGGCATATTTTATGCAGGTATATGTTATGTTATTACCCTTGAAATGATTATCTATAGGGATAATCTGGCACATAGCAGATGCTGATTAGGCATTTGTTTCTCAAAGATCTGCTTAATCATTTACAGATTTATGATGTTGAAGTTACTAAATATATTTTGTTAGATAATAAAAAAAGGACATGCACTATAACCTCATTCACACCCACAGAAACTGACCAGAGAAGGACCTCTTGTTTTGGTTCACCTTTTCCAGGGGGCCTGGCGAGGATGTGGGGAAGAGCACAGGGCCGATAGAGGGAAAGGTTTTCACTGCTTGGATCCATGAAGAAAGTCAGAAAGGAACCTCAGAGGTGGGTGTATTTTAGTGTTGCAGGAACTGCGGGAACTATGAACAAGGAGTCGGGACACTGAGACATTGGGCGAGAAGCAGTTTATTTGTGCCGGCACTGGCTCAGCGGATTCATATCCAGAGGCTGAGCCCAAGTGCAGTGGGGCCATGCCTTTTATACAGTCACTACAAGGGTAAAGGAGAGTCAGCCCCCAGGAATGTTGCAGTGGGAGCTGTTGGTGTACTATAGGTTCAGCCAGAATGCTAGTTATGTTTTAACCTCTCAACAAAGGGTACCCGGATACTCTGTTGTAAACTAATGGGCCTACATGACTATGCTCAACAAGCTGTTCCATATCACTGAGTCCCGGTGGGGGGTACATTGTTACACTGCTTTAAACTCAAGCACCCTGGTATTCCTCTGTGTTCTTAAAGCCTTAAAGAAACATTGTTTCTTTTCTTAGCTTGGCTTCCTACCCTAGGGCTGCCACAACTAAGTACCACACACTGGGTAGCTTAGAGGCTCAGTTCTGGAGACCAGAAGTTCAAAATCAAATTGCTGGCAGGACCATGCTCACTCTACGTGCGCTAGGGGAAGACTGTTCCAGGGCTCATGCCCACCTTGTGGTATCCACAGCTGTTTCTAAGCGTGTAGATGGCCATCTGCTCCCTTGCTTCTTCATATCACCTTCTCTTCTTGTGTGTCTGTCTTTTTACATGACATTTTTCTTATATGGACACCAGTCATATTAGTTTAAGGAACCCACCCTACCCCAGAATGACCTCATCTTACATTGGTAATGACCCTATTTCCAAATAAACTGACATTCTGAGATAATTGGGAAAGGGATTTCAACACAGGAATTTTTCAGGGCCACAATTCAACCCCTAACAATTGGTTTATGTTAAGAGGGTTAAACATTACAGGCAACAATTTAGAGCTGGAAGCATCTTTATCAATCAGGTAGCATAGTTCTCTATTTTCCTTAAGAGAAAACTAAGGCCAGTGTGATAAGGAAGCTTGCCTGAAGTCATTTTATCTCAGAATTAGGCCAAAATTAATATATCCCTCATCTGGGGTCATTTCTATCACAGCATACTCAACTAACCTACGGCTCTTGGGTATGTTGATGTGCATGCATAGGTCCTGGATAGGATCCCATTAGGGAATCCTAATAACGTTGCTGTTCAGCTGGAAGAAACTCAATACCACCACCATGACAGGGCTTGAAATGGAATGGTGCTAAGATAAACAAAAAACTCAATTTCTTCCTGTATTATGCCTTACATCCCTCATAATGATCAGGAAGAGGCATTAATTATAGGACAGAAGAGAAACAAATAGGTGTTAGACAGCCAAAGAAATTGCTCTTCATGCAGTTCCAAGAATAGTCTTATGTCTATCTTCTATTCAGAGGCCAGGAGCTTCAGGACTTCTCCTATAATTACCCTAATGGTAATGATAGCTTAGGTTTGGGGTCCATGTCCTTCAGGAACATCTGCTCTGAATGCATAATACTTAGTTTTCCACTTCTCCCTAAGCTGTTTTATTTTTCCAATGAAAAGACAAAAAAAATTGTAATGCTAATATGACCATTATCATTGTATTTCATTATTAATATTTGTAAAGAAATATTTTAAACCTCATTTTTTTTGTTTGTTTAGGAAAGATGGAAGTGCAAAAGAGGTTTTTGGATAAGTAAATTATCCCTTTGACATAAGAAACACTTTCTTCTTTAATTTATTATTATTATTATTACTATTGTTATTATTATTATTTCTATCTGGATATCCTTAGATAATGTAGCTTTGAGGTCAGGTATGACCCCTGCCTAATAGCGATATTGAAATACTTTATCTTTGAAATGGACACATCTATCAGATTTATTAACACTTGTCCTTTCTTTCCTGTCAGTGTGCACTTAGATGTTTTCTACCCTTTTTTATTTCTTTTATGAACAGTGCTATAATGAACATTCCATATTTGCTACTTTTTGCACATTTGCCAAAATATATATGAATAAGTGGAATTTTCAGTCATAGGGTTTTGAAATGCTTAGCTTTGCAAGAAAATATCAAATTATTTTCTAAAGACTTTGAATCAACCTATACTCCTACCCGTAATCTACATTACCTCTGAGTCTTGCTATGTGGACTTCTTAATTTTTGCCTTATCAGAAATGGTATAAGCGGTATCTTATTGTTCTGGATTTGCATTTCTTTATGTACTAGTGAGGCTGATCTTCTTTTTATGTTTTTTTAACCCTTTGTGTGTCCTCTTAGGATACATGTCTCTTCCTGTCTTTTTGCTTAATGATTATTTTTCCAAAATTCAAAAACAGACAAAACAAAGCAATGTATCATTTTGACATGAGATACAAATAAGTAATGCATGTAAGTAAATAATAAATGTATAGTTCAGGATGTTGATTACATCTGGGGAAATTTCATGGGGAAGACAGAGGAACTGAACAGGGGAAGGGTACATTTACAGATACACTTTAGAATTACTATTCTAGTCATTGGGTTGGATTGTGAGTTCATGAATATTCACTGTATTATTACATACAATAAAGCAATAAATAAAATGGGCCATGAAAAACCAAAGATCATATCTCATGAAACAAGACTATGATTAATCCAATTCTACATAGGTAGGGTAAATGGGGAAAATGATTTATCTACTAAGGTTAATACATTTACATTTATCTAAAACATGGGGAGGCACGAGGAAGTAATCTAAAAGTACAACAATGGACGACTGTTTAAATAAGTTGGTGTGTATCAGTTAGGCCTGAAGGAAGAACTGAGGAGAATTTAATAGACTATTTAAAAACATGTGGGCAGTAGACATAGACACTGAGAAGTGACTGGTGGTTACCGTGGGGGAGGGGTTGGAGTGGGTGGGCCAAAAAGGTAAAGGGGATAAAGGGGCACAAAATCTCAACCATAATACAGCCATGGAGATGAAAGTACAGCATAGAGAATATAGTCAATAGTTCTGTATCATCCTTCTATGATGACAGATAGTAAATACACTAGTTGGGGTTAGGCTTTAATAATGTATATAACTGTTGAGTCACTATGTTGTATACTTGAAGTCAATATGATATTGTAAATCAACTATACTTCAATAAAATTAAAAAAAAAGAAAGCACTGAAAGGATATAGCAATCTCTTAAAAAATAAATAAAAAGATGTGGGTATGGGTAGAAGAAAAGAACAAGATGGTGAGGTCCACTGTGATTAGCAATAGTGGGGAAGCTTGAATACTTTATTACTCAAGGCCCAAGGTGGAGAGTGAGCCAAGAATCAGATCTCACTCTTCATCTGCCCTCTGATCTCCTCCTGGAGCTTCCCACTGGCTGAACTCAACAGGAAGCCAAAGGCAAGGGCCCAACTGATGCAGTCCACATGGGTCATATTTTCAGGGAAGAGAGGATAGAGACGGAGTAACCTGAAAAATATCCATTACACTGTAACTGAAAAAAGCAATAGTATTCAATCACAAGGAATGATGCAGAAAAGAAAAAAAATCTCAGATATGACAATGTATATATCATATTCATAAGTTATGAAGTGGGTAACAAAATAGCATTTTATAATTATAGTAACATAGATAAATGAACTAGAAGGAACTACAGAACAGTAATATTGGAATGGGAGAACAAATGATTCTAGAGAAGGTATCTTCAGAGGTGGAGAAAAAGAAAATGAAACCAGTAGACTACTCAGATGCATTAAGTGAATTTCACTCTATGTAGAGAGACTTGGGATGAATTAGAGAAAAGTACCTTAAAAAACACTAAATAGGAAATAAATGTCTTTCTAGCTGAAATCCATCTCTTGAGACCCTAAGCTGTTCACACAAAGCATGAGAGAGAGAGGAAGAGTGAAAGCAAATAACATTACTTTTAGGAAGGGCAAAGTGAATCATCAAGAATGCTCCTAGTAATACCTGAATCACTTTTCAGGATAGAAACAGGGCATATGGAGAAGGAACTCCATCATGGATTAACTAAAGATAGGTTCACAAGGAATTAGGGAGGACTTGGGAAGTCCTACATTTACCTCAAATTTTGTAATCATCTTGGTACCCCTTTTGAACTACAACCTTCTAAGAATTATGTGCTATATCCAGGTAACCAGATTTGTAGTTTGCATTAGGCTCCATCTTTCCAGAGTGAATGGGGTTTAAACACCACGTAGAAAGAAAACATAAAAGAGTGTTTATCTGGGGGGGAAGGAAAAAAGGATATACTTGGAAGACTGCATTTTACTACACAAGCTGCTGTGGAGTTTTCAGGATAAAGGGTCGAGTGCTGGCAGCTACTGAGAAAAAGGGAATAAGCTTGAGACTGTAGTCTACAGGTGGAAGAGGAAAGCAATGAGAGATTCAGCACAAACATAATTTTCCTCACATTGTCTATAGTGCATTTTCTCTTTTCTAATGTTTTCTGGACTTCACTTAAATATTTCTCCAGGACCAACTTTATTTCCCAAAGCCCTTTAGTGAAAAACGTTTTCTTTTCTGTTTTGGAGCTTGATTAATTCTTAGATTAAGAAGCTACTTTCATTTCACAGTGCACATTTCATATTTTTAAAGTAAGTTTATAAAATTGCTCTTATTTATTTTCCTAGCACTGTTTGTACTTCCATTGTTTCACTGATTTTCAGAAAAGAGGTTGTATGTGAGTCATTTCATTATTTTTCTTCCTTTTGGCATTAAGCCTTAAGAACAGTTTTTGCATTAATCTAAAGGGAAGCTTTACACTTCATTTACTAACTACACATTAAAAAGAAGTTTTCATTTTCTACTGCTGAATATAGATCAACACAAATCCTCCATTAGGGATGAGAATATTTTCCTTAATACCCAGAAGCATCCATAAAGCTTTCTATACATGTTTTAATATTTAAAAACAGAGGGATTTTATGTTGAAAATAAGAAAAGTTTTCCTCTTTTTTTCCTGTTTATTTTCAAAATCAGGCAGATTTATCTCCTTGTTTATTATGGTCTCTATGCTCATCTAGTTCTAAACATAAGCATGTGCTGAAAAAAGTGTTTCTACACTTCTCTCTCTCTCTATATATATAATTGCTTGTTGTCTTATTATGTGTAAGGTATTGATAACACAGTGATGAAAAAATTGACAGGGCCCCTATCCTCAAGAAGCTTGTAATCTTTGTGTTATTAATATAATGCCCCACGATATTATTTTTCCAACACAAAACTATTTACAATTTTTATTTTACTTGAAAGTAATGTCGTCTTCCTTTATTTAACCACAGGGCAGGTAATGGAGGGATGTAATACATATTTGGGGCAGTCTTTTTAAATAATCAACTCCACAAAGATAAAGGTATATGCAAAGGTGTTAATCTGAAGCCCTTTCCTACAAAACAAGTTTCTCATCATTAATCTTTCTCAGATACTGGCATATGCACTCTGGCAGGGCATTCTGTCCTGCCTCTTCATAAAAATACTTGAGGAACACATAGTACAGATCTAGTAATGGTATAGGCTTTATAATCATAGACTTAAAGGGAGAAATAATACAGGAAAAGGTAAACAAGTTGATTTCTAATTATTTAAAAAATTGGTAAGCATCAAAAAATGTTATTTATTAACATAAATAAGTTAAAAAGCAAATATCAAGTTGGGAAAACAACTGTGATAGAAAAACTAATGTATATGATACAGAAAAACTCTATCAAATCAAAACTCCTAAAGAAACAAAACATGAAAAATGCATGTAAAAGGAATGCAAAGTAATACTGAGCTTCAGTGTTAACAGTTTAAATTTAACCAAAATATTTCTTACAAGATTGCAAAAACATTTTCCCAACAAGAGGCAGTGTTTGTTAGTAAAAACGGAAACAAATATTTGTTAGTAAAAATTAAAATATTTTCTTATACTCATGATAGTACTATAAACTGGTAAAAAATAATTTCTGGGTGTTAATTTGGCAATCTTCATCAAGAAGATTTAAAATGGTCATATCATGTGACTACCTCATTTCATTTCTAAAAGTTTACCCAAACTAATATTCAGACAGCCACATAAACATTTATACCTGATCATGATAATAGCACTGTCATCTCGAGTAACAAATAAATGTGAACCAACAGCTCTTCTCAAATAACTGGACTTCTGGTGGGCATGTCTGCTTGGGCCTCTGAGGTCTGAGCACTGAGTAATAGGACCTTGGAGTATACATGACCAGTGTAGGGAAGAAATGCAAACGAATAATGAAAGTCAGGATATTTACTAAGAGAGAATGGAGTGGTTTCTCGGGGGACAAGCTCTTCTCACCTCTACTTTCCCTGAAAAGTAAATATAATAATAGAACCTACCTAAAATAAATGTTGTGAGGATGAAATGAGTTAATCAACTATAAGTTTGCCTAGGAAGTGCCTAGTACATCTAGTACATAATAACTGTTATAAGTATTGTTGATATTAATTATTATTATTATTAAAGGAGAAACTTGGGTTAATTGACTTGAAAAAGCTCATCCAGATGGCAGAACTTTAAAAATTAATTTTAAATATACTTATTGTAACAGAGAGGGTTTTTATGTGCATTTCTGAGTTTCAAGGTCTATAGATTAATGTAATCACCAATACAAACTTTCTTGGAAAACTGTTCTCTTCGTCTTCTTGCTTGCTTGCTTCTCTAAGATACTGGATCTTAGAGACCTGTGCATTCTGGTTTTCTGAGAAATCTCTCCCACTCCTTTTTGTTTTTTTCTTGATTGCTGCTTGTCCCTACCTGCATTTACCCCTGGAGTTGATAAGAAAAAGGAATATCTCGGCTTGCACAGAGTCTAGGGATTGCCCTTAGCTATCCTAACCTCACCTCTGCTCCAGCTGGTTGTAGGTTGCTGAGTCTCTGCTGCATCTTCCAGGTAGCTCCCTGGTCTGCAGACCACCTCAGCATCTTCTCTGAGGCCCCCTGCGCTGCCTTCACAGATTCCATGGCAATCTATTTGGCTCTCAGATCATTGCACATGCCTCATGCCTAAATGAGCACAGGGCAGTGGTGAACTAAAAGCTGAAAGAAAGACAAGACTCCCTTGGGCTCTCAGTAATACCTTATTTATATGTAGTACAGTGCCTTTTCTTCACTGAAGGGAAAAGTCAGACACACAGAATGAATACTTCACTTTCTATTCCCTTGCTATATTTTCCTTCAGACAATTCTCGGGGGTGAGAATGGGATCCATTTTTCCCTTACTCAAAATATTTGATCCTCACTAATGTAAAATTTTGACTCTTGCTCTTGACATGTATATTAGTGATCTACTGTTACATAATACTTTTGCCACAAACTCAGCAGCTTAGGACAACACACATTTATTATTTCACAGTTTCTGTGGGTCAACAATTCAGACACAGATTGAGTCCTCTGAAAAGCTGCAATGAAGACGTCAGCTGAGCGGGTGGAGCTCAAGATGGCAGCGTGAGCAGGGCGGTGGAAATCTCCTCCCAAAACCATATATAATTTTGAAAATACAACTATTCCTAAAAGAGAGACCAGAAGATACAGTACAACAGCCAGGCTACATCTACATCTGCGAGAACTCAGCACCTCATGAAGGGGGTAAGATACAAAGCCGCAACCCGAGCACTGCCCCCACCTCAGCTCACCGGCGGGAGGAAAAGAATCAGAGTGGGGAGGGAGTGGAAGCACAGGACTGCTAAATAACCAGCCCTGGTGATCTGCACCAGGAGCACAGACACACATTGCATGGTGTACTGGATATTAGAGAAGCAGAAGAGCAGGATCCGAGATGGAAACTGAGAGTGGGTCCCCACAGCCGGCTTCCTTGGGACAAAAGAAAAGCGGGCACTTTTTAAAAGTCTTAAAGGACAAGGGCCCAACACTGAATAAAATCGTGCCAGCACACTGAGCCCAGCGGACTGGGAGTCTTGAGGAACTTCGGGCCCCCTGACCCCCTGCAGGGCAAAGCAGCCCCAGGGCCCCTCACAGCAATAAGCAGACTGCCATTCATTCCCCCCGGCCGGTGCTGCAAATGGACCTGCTGACCCGCCACAGCTGCGGAGCAGCCAGAGAGCGGCCCGCCCGTGGCAACCACACAGAGTCTCCTCCCAGTGCACAACTAACAGGCACAGGCTGTGGAAGATGGAGCAAGGACCAGAAGGCGTGAAGGGGCCCAACCTGGCAGTAGACCACACCCGGCATGGCACCTTTGCCCCCGCAGTGCTCTAGGCTAGCCTGAGGGTGGCCCGGCCCACGGCAGCTCAGGGAATTATCCCAGAGACTGCCTCCCAGTGTGCGGGTAACTGGCACAGGCTGCGGAAGCTGGAGCAAGGTCTGGAAGGCACGAAGGGGCCCGACCTTGCAGTACAAGGCACCGGCGTGGTGGCCACACCCCGCAGTGCTCTAGGCTAGCCTGAGGGTGGCCCTGCCCATGGCAGCTCAGGGGATTATCCCAGAGACTGCCTCCTGGTGTGCAGGTAACAGGCAAAGGCTGCAGAAGCCGGAGCAAGGTCCGGAAAGCACGAAAGGCCCGACCTTGCAGTAGAACACACCCGGCATCGCAGCAACCCCCCGGAGTGCTCTAGCCTAGCCTGAGGGCGACCCCGCCAATGGTAGCTCAGGGGAGTATCGCAGAAACTGCCTCCTGGTGTGCGGGTAACTGGCATAGGCTGCAGAGAAGGGCAAGGTGAACAACAAGCAGGAAGGGACTTTGTTCTCCCAGCTGACACACGTGCCACCTGCCTGCAACCACTTCTATCACCATGAAAAGACAGAAGAATCTGGTCCAGTCAAAAATCACTCAGACAACTCTAGAGAGTGGGCCTGAAGGGATAGATTTAAACAATTTTCCTGAAAAAGAATTCACAATAAAAGTATTAACCATGCTGATGGACCTACAGAGAAATATGCAAGAGCTAAGGGATGAAGTCAGGAGGGAGATCACAGAAATGAAACAATCGAATGACGGGTTTAAGAGCAGACTGGACCAGGTGCAAGAGACTGTTAATAGAATAGAAATCAGAAAACAGTAGTACAGAGAAGCTGAGGCAGAGAGAGATAAAAGGATCTCTAGGAATGAAAGAATATTAAGAGAACTGTGTGACCAATCCAAACGGATCAATATTCGCATATAGTGGTACCAGAAGAAGAAGAGAGAGAAAAAGGGATAGAAAGTGTCTTTGAAGAAATAATTGGCAAAAACTTCCCCAAGCTGGGGAAGGAAATAGTTTCTCAGACCATGAAACCCCACAGATCTCCCAACACAGGGGATCCAAAGAGGACAACATCAAGACATATAATAATTAAAACGGCAAAGATCAAAGACAAGTACAGAGTATTAAAGGCAGCCAGAGAGAGAAAAAAGATCACCTACAAAGGAAAATCCATCAGGCTATCATCAGACTTCTCAACAGAAACCTTACAGCCCAGAAGTGAATGGCATGATATAATTAACATAATGAAACAGAAGGGCCTTGAACCAAGAATACTCTATTCAGCACGATTATCATTTAAATTTGAGGAAGGGATTAAACAATTCACAGACATGCAAAAGTTGAGGGAACTGGCCTCCCACAAACCACCTCTACGGATATTTTAAAGGGATTGATCTAGATGGAAGCACTCCTGAGGCTAAATAGATGTCACCAGAGAAAAAATCACAGCAAAGAAAGTAGACCATCCAAATACCAATGAAAGGCAAAAAATAAAATCAACTATCCACAAACGCAGTCAAAGAAAACACAAAAGAGTACAGAATGAAACACCTAACATATAAAGAATGGAGGAGGAAGAATAAGAAGGGAGAGAAATAAAGAATCATCAGACTGTGTTTATAATAGCTTAGTAAGAGAGTTAAGTTAGACTGTTAGATAGTAAAGAAGCTACCCTTGAACCTATGGTAACCACGAATCCAAAGCCTGCAATGGCAGTAAGTATATATCTATCGATAATCACCCTAAATGTAAATGGACTGAATGCATGAATCAAAAGACACAGAATAATAGAATGGATAAAAAAGCAAGACCCATCTATATGCTGCTTACAAGAGACTCACCTCAAACCCAAAGATATACACAGACTAAAAGAGAAGGGATGGAAAAAGATATTTCATGCAAACAACAAGGAGAAAAAAGCAGGTGTTGCAGTACTTGTATCACACAAAATAGACTTCAAAACAAAGAAAGTAGCAAGAGATAAAGAAGGACATTACATAATGATAAAGGGGTCAGTCCAACAAGAGGATATAACCATTATAAATATATATGCACCCAACACAGAAGCACTGACATATGTGAAACAAATACTAACAGAATTAAAGGAGGAAATAGAAAGCAATGCATTCATTTTAGGAGACTTGAACACACCACTCACTCCAAACGATAGATAAACCAGACAGAAAATAAGTAAGGACACAGAGGCACTGAACAACACACTAGAACAGATGGACCTAGCAGACATCTACAGAACTCTACACCCAAAAGCACAGGATACACATTCTTCTCAAGTGCACATGGAACATTTTCCAGAGTAGACCACATACTAGGCCACAAAAAGAACCTCAGTAAATTCAAAAATACTGAAATTCTACCAACCAACTTATCAGATCACAAAGGTATAAAACTAGAAATAAATTGTACAAAGAAAACAAAAAGGCTCACAAACACATGGAGGCTTAACAAGATGCTCCTAATAATCAATGGATCAATGACCAAATTAAAACAGAGATCAAGCAATATATGGAGACAAATGACAACAACAGCACAAAGCCACAACTTCTGTGGGATGCAGCAAAGGCAGTTCTAAGAGGAAAGTATATTGCAATCCAGGCCTATTGAAAGAAGGAAGAACAGTCCCAAATGAATAGTCTAAAGTCACAATTATTGAAATTGGAAAAAGAAGAACAAATGAGGCCCAAAGTCACCAGAAGGAGGGACATAATAAAGATCAGAGAAGAAATAAATAAAATTAAGAAGAATAAAACAATAGAAAAAAATCAATGAAACCAAGAGCTGGTTCTTTGAAAAAATAAACAAAATAGATAAACCCCTAGCCAGACTCATTAAGAGAAAAAGAGAATCTACACAGATAAACAGAATCAGAAAGGAGAAAGGAAAAATCACAATGGACCCCACAGAAATACAAAAAATTATTAGGAATACTATGAAAATCTATATGCCAACAAGCTGGACAACCTACAACAAATGAACAACTTCTTAGAAAAATATAACCTTGCAAGACTGACCAAAGAAGAAACAGAAAATATAAACACACCAATTACCAGCAACGAAATTGAATCGGTAATCAAAAAACGAAACAAGAACAAAACCTCAGACCAGACGGATTCACTGCTGAATTTTATCAGACATATAGAGAAGACATAATACCCATTCTCCTAAATTTTTCCAAAAAATAGAAGAGGAGGGAATACTTCCAAACTCACTCTATGAAGCCAGCATCACTCTAGTACCAAAATGAGGCAAAGACTGCACCAAAAAAGAAAGTTACAGACCAATATCCCTGATGAATATAGATGCAAAAATACTCAACAAAATACTAGCAAACCAAATTCAAAAATACATCAAGAGGATCATACGCCATGATCAAGTGGGATTCATCCCAGGGATGCAAGGATGGTAAAACATTTGAAAACCCATCAACATCATCCACCACATCAAAAGAAGGACAAAAACCACATGATCATCTCCATAGATGCTGAAAAAGCATTTGACAAAATTCAACATCCATTCATGATAAAAACTCTTAACAAAATGGGTATAGTGGGCAAGTACCTCAACATAATATAGGCCATATATGACAAACCCACAGCCAACATCATACTTAACAGCGAGAAGGTGAAAGCTTTTCACCTAAAATCGGGAATGAGACAGGATGCCCACTTTCCCCACTGTTGTTCCGTATAGTACTGGAGGTCCTAGCCACGGCAATCAAACAAAACAAAGAAATACAAGACATCCAGATTGGTAAAGAAAAAGTCAAACTGTCACTATTTGCAGATAAATGATATTGTACATAAAAAACCCTAGAGACTCCACTCCAAAACTACTAGAACTAATATTTGAATTCAGCAAAGTTGCAGGATACAAAATTAACACACAGAAATCTGTTATTTTCCTATACAGTAATTATAAGCTAACAGAAAGAGAAATCAGGAAGACAATTCCATTCACAACTGCAACAAAAAGAATAAAATACCTAGAAATTAACCTAATGAAGGAAGTGAAAAACCTGTACTCTGAAAACTACAAGGCACTCCTAAGAGAAATTAAAGAGGACACTAACAAATGGAAATTCATCCCATGCATGCTCTTGGCTAGGAATAATAAATATTGTCAAAATGGCTATACTACCTAAAGCAATCTACAGATTCAATGCTATCCCTATCAAAATACCAACAGCATTCTTCAACGAACTGGAACAAATAGTTCTAAAATTCATATGGAACCACAAAAGACCCTGAGTAGCCAAAGCAATCCTGAGAAGGAAGAATAAAACAGGGGGAATTATACTCCCTGACTTCAAGCTCTATTACAAAGCCACAGTAATGAAGACAATTTGGTACTGGCACAAGAACAGACGCACAGACCAGTGGAACAGAATAGAGAGTCCAGATATTAACCCAAACATATAGTCAATTAATATATGATAAAGGAGGTATAGATATACAATAAAGAAATGACAGCCTCTTCAGCAGCTGGTGTTGGCAAAACTGGACAGCTACATGTAAGAGAATGAAACTTGGCCATTGTCTAACCCCACACACAAAAGTTAATTCAAAATGGATCAAAGACCTGAATGTAAGTCATGAAACCACAAAACTCTTAGAAAAATACATAGGCAAAAATCTCTTAGACATAAACATGAGCAACTTCTTCATGAACATATCTCACCAGGCAAGGGAAACAAAAGCAAAAGTGAACAAGTGGGACTATACCAAGCCGAAAAGCTTCTGTACAGCAAAAGACACCATCAGTAGAACAAAAAGACATCCTACAGTATGGGAGAATATATTCATAAATGACATATCCGAAAAGGGGTTGACATCCAAAATATATAAAGAACTCATGTACCTCAACAAACAAAAAGCAAATAAGCCAATTAAAAAATGGGCAGAGGATCTCAATAGACACTTGTTCAAAGAAGAAATTCAGATGGCCAACAGGCACATGAAAAGATGCTCCACATCAGTAATAATCAGGGAAATGTAAATTTTATCATATCACCTCACACCAGTAAGGATGGCCACCATTCAAAACACAAACAACAACAAATGTTGGCGAGGATGTGGAGATAGGGGAACCCTCCTACACTGCTGGTGGGAATGCAAATTAGTTCAAACATTGTTGAAAGCAGTATGGAGGTTCCTCAAAAAACTCAAAATAGAAATACCATTTGACCCAGGAATCCCACTCCTAGGAATTTACCCTAAGAATGCAGCAGCCCAGTTTGAAAAAGACATATGCACCCCTATACAATAACCAAGAAATGGAAGCATCCTAAGTGTTCATCAGTAGATGAATGGATAAGAAGAGGTGGTACATATACATAATGGAATATTATTCATCCATAAGAAGAATACAAATCCCACCATTTGCAACAACATGGATGGAGCTGGATGGTATTATGCTCAGTGAAATAAGCCATGCGGAAAAAGACAAGTATCAAATGATTTCACTCATATGTGGAGCATAAGAGCAAAGAAAAAAACTGTAGGAAGAAAACAGCAGCAGACTCACAGAACCCAAGTATGGACTAACAGTTACCAAAGGGAAAGGGACTGGGGAGGATGGGTGGGAAGGGAGGGATAAAGGGGAAAAAGGGCATTACGATTAGCAGACATAATGTAGGAGGGGGCACGGGGCAGGCTGTGCAACTCAGAGAAGACAAGTAGTGATTCTATAGCATCTCACTACGCTGATGGACAGTGACTATAATGGGGTATGTGGTGGGGACTTGATGATGTGGAAAGTCTAGTAACCATAATGTTGCACATGTAATTGTAGATTAATGATACCAAAAACAAAAAAGACGTCAGCTGACACTTTCGTCTCATCTGAGGGTTGACTGGCTAGCTCAGGTTTTTGGTATAATTCAGCTCATTACAGTTGTTAGACTGAGGGCTTTAGTTTCTAATTGACTATTGAATAAAGGCATCCTTCAGCTCCCAGAGATCACCCACAATTTCTTTCCATGTGGTTTCCCAACATTGCCACTGGCTTCTTCTAAAGTCAGTAAAGGAGATAGACTTCAGCATGTTGGATGCTATAATCCTATGTAATTATAGGTTCACTTACACATAACCACACATATCCCACATTTTCACCATATTCTGTTTCCTAGAAGCAAGTCATAGGGGATGCTCACACTCAAGGAGAGGGGATCACGCAAGGGCAGAATGGCAGGAGGAGGGGATCATACATACACATTTAATAAATACTGGAATATTTTAATAAAGGCATAATCTCTATATTTTGTGATTTTGTATTAAAAAATATTGCTAGAAATCCCAATACTATTTACTACATACAATGAATTTAAATCAGCCCATTCTGTCTTGACTAAACTATAGAAGAGAGCTCCAGATTTGAAAACTAAGATTTATATTTTACAAACAAAATGTCCTTTTTTTCTCTGACCTTAGTGTAATTTCTTGCTCGTCAGAAAATTTCTTTTTATAGGTTTTTTTCACAATTTTATGAAAAACTATGAAACATTTTTGGTACTACATATCTCAGTTTGATTGCATCTTTTGTCAATGAAACATGCACCAAAGCAATACATGCCACTGACAGGCCTTGGGGAAAATAATCTTCCCTTATTCAATCTTTTCTCCTACAGATGATGGCATCAAAAGATCAAGTGTGTGGGTCCTGAAGAACTGTATCTAGCAGAGAGTCTAACTTCCTAACACCTCATACACCATGTTGCACTGTGGAAGCAATAAACCTCATGGTGTTAAAGTCACTTAGATTTGCATATTATTTGTTAAAAGAGTTAGCCTACCGTGACTGACACATAAATAAAATTTATTATTTCTTAAAGACGTGAGGGGAAGGTAATTAACAGTATTTCAGATGTTAGGGAGATTTAATTAATGCCATGGGTAAAATATTAATTTTCTAGGTTAGAAAATAAATGTAGACACTGCAGTATTTTTAAAATACTGATTCATCTATTTTTTTTTCCTTTGGTTAAAAAAAATATAGTAAAACAAAGACTTTTCAAAAATAGTGAAAAAGATCAGTACTTTTGCTATTTTCTAGGATTTGGAAGAAAGACGCAGAAGTATTTTTTCATGTTTATAAAGGGTGACCAGGGATAAATAAATATACTCAGACAAATACACGGTGTTGCTCAGATGAGTGTTTCAAGTCTCTTTTTCTGTGGGGGTCCTAAGTAGGTAATAAAATTAAAAGCAGAACTTTTTTTTTCACAATTCCCATTTATATGCCCTTTCAATGAGATTAGACTATCATTAATTATCCAGAAGACAATGTTCCCATTATGTCCACGGGGACTTACTAAACAACATGATAGATTTCACTGTCAGAGCATTATTTCTCATATAATAGACTACATTTCCTTTTCTTTAATTTTATCCTATTAGTTATGACAGTTTCACCTCCCTGGGCGTCCTTTCCCTTTTGGCCAATGATAAAGAAATCTTCCTTTTTTAAAAGAACTAGCAAAGCTTAACTAGAACATACCTTCAGATATTCCTCATCTTAAGTAAATACATTAGACTGTATACGTGACTTTTGTGAATTCTATGAAGTATGGATTCATGATTTATTGCTTAATTTTCTTTATAACTATGGAATTTTTATCCTATACTGTTTAAATCTGGGGCTAAAAAGAAATCATTTCAAAACCATCTGAAGCAATGTCAACTTTCTTAAGGACTAATGTATACTTGAGAACTGTTACCTTTCTTGTCCTTTGTATTGATGAGGTAGAGGGCAGTTTAACTCTCATGCTTATGGGAGACGAGGAAGACAAGTTCTTAGAGTAACGAGGGCCCTTCAAAGAACCACTCAGAGACTGTAGTTCTCCCTGGAAGAAGGGGCAACTGGCATATCCCTCACGTTAACCTCACAATGATGGCCTCTATGCTGCAGGGCACTGTAGTGAGGTAGCACGGGAAGGACTCAGAGAAGCTGAAAACATGATGTGTCTCCTGCAATCTGTCACACGTGTGGACTTGCCTCCCACCCGGATAATTTTGCAAGAATCCTTGATAAATCATCCTGCGATGGTAAGGCAATAGAAAGGGAATAGGACCGCTTCAAGTTCCAGCTATTGCTGTAGCAAAGATACATTAGTTTACCTACATAAGATGAACTGTAAAATGAAATAATAAATATTATTTTATTATAATTATCAGGTAAGGAATAGGATAAGGTGAAAAATGGAAGAATGTTCATAATTGTTAAATGAGTACGTGGAGTTCATGTATTAATTTGTATTCTTTGCATACTTCTGAATTTTCAAAACAAAAGCAGTTTTGTTTTGAAAACTCATCAGCTATATGAGGAACTGAGTATAAGGAGCTAAGCACGGCTACAAGCAGCCTAGTTGGTGACAGAAGTCAGATGCTAGATGACAGTGAGCTGATTTGTAGGAATAGTGGTAGAGGTATTGAGAAATAATAGATTTAGTGATGTATTTATAAGTTAGACACAACAGTATTTGACAACAAAGTCTATGGAATGTGACTGAAAGGGAGGAGTTATGACTCTACATCTAAATTATCTCTCAATTTCTGGTACTTAAGACTGAACTTATTAGTCTGGTAATATTTTCCCTTGGCTGTGGTATCTACCAAACCTGTTGTTTGAGGAATTAGAATTTACAGATAGATAGGTAAACTAGCTTAAAGACTGAAAATGTTTCACCAAAATTGAAATTGCCCAGTTTCAAAGGAAAGATGTCACCTTTTCAAATACAAACTGGCTCTACTGCTCATTAGCATTATTCATGTACAGCCCTCAGTTATTGTACACTGATTTAATCACTGTTTATAGTTATTTATAAACATTTCAGTGACTAATATTCATTTTTGTTTGCTATGTTTCAGGATAGTAAACTTCAATTTAAATAATAACAGTAATTCTTAAAGGCTCAGAAAGAAGTTACATGGGGACCTTAACAACATTGAGCAGTTGAGTAAAGATGGGGGAGAAACCCAGACCCTGCTGTGGCTATTGTTCCCACAGGCCTCAGTTCAAAGTGTGATATCTGTAACGGGTGTATGAACTGCAGTTTCAGCTCAAGAGCTTCAGTCTGTTGCGAGGGAGTCAGCAGAAGAAGAGATGTTAGGCAGTTCTTGAATTAGAAAGGACTGGCCGCATAATGATTCTGTGTAATCAGCGTACTGGAAGTAGGAGAACAATCAGGGGCTGGTGTTACTGCAGATAGAATCAGACTGTCTTCGGGGAAGAAACAGTGGGCTATGTAAACTTTAAAGGCAGATCTCCAATTTATACAATAAGCTCTGGATTTGATAGTGGGAAACCAAGGTCTGAGTGCAAAGACAACCCCTTAATGAGGCTTTCATGGATTCCGCAATCAAAATTAGCCCTATCCCACACTGTTTCTTTAATATCAATGATTTTTCATTTTATTCTTAGCATGTAACACAATTTGCAATGAGCTTGTCTAGTTTACTCCTTATTACCTGTCCATTTTTCTTAGAATGTAAGCCTTAAAAGAGGGAAGATCTTGCTCACCTTGTTTGCTCTTATATCACAACTATCTAGAATAATTTCTGGTGCATAGTAGGTATTCTATAAATATTTAATAAAGTATTGTTAATTCAAAGCTAAACCCTAGTGGACAGCAAAGAGTAGCAGGATTGCAATCATTCTCTCCCTTTAGAAAGGCATACGTGGAAAAACAAGCAAAATGTAGGTGGCCATGTCTGGTTGAAAATATGCTATTGACAGGCCTCTTGACAAACACATTAATGTTTTGCTGGTGGGGGACTGCGTCTATTAGCAAGATGTACTTGGTCTGTCTAGGTCTGTTCATGCTGTACAATCCCAGAATCTCTAGATTTATGGGACATAGCGTCCTGGAATATGTTACATGGTTCTCTAACTATTAGAGAGTAAAAGGGAGATATTTCAAGACCAAAATAAACTCCCTTTTATGTAAGTGATATGGCTGCCTTACATTATTTAGAAAGCAAATATGTTACATCTGAGTCAGAGAGCATGTTATTGTGGCAAGGTAGAACCGGGACTGCAGCACTGGCAGTCCTGTATCTCTCTCTGCTTTGCTCATGTCTTGTGATTATTTTTAAAATAATTAGTAATTATTAAAATGTAGATTAATGGTACCAAAATAAATTATATATTAAAAAAATGTAAGTTTTAGTAAAACGTAAGATCTCTGATTCTTGTGAGTCTAATCTAAAAGTGAGCCATTTGTGCTATCTTACCTAGGGTAACAGTAAAGGAACAGCTCTTGAACTGAAGCTACTTATAAACTAGTACACATTGGAGATTAGGGGATGGGTGGGGCTCAGTTTACCTGCTGAAGAAAGAGCTTTTATTTATATGTGGGTGTCTGAGGAATCTCCTAATTGTCACTTAAAATTATTCTGGCATATCCTCCCTTGTACAGTCCAATATTTCAAAATATTAATGAGGTTAATTGAATAATTATATTATAAATTGGATATTGTTCAACTAGAGTTTGTATAATCATTTGAAAAGTAGGAAGCACAGCAAGCAATACATTCATGAAGCGTTCTCTGAGGATCTATATCTTATACATGCATGAATTTCATCCTATTTAGGAAAACAAAAATACACAATTTGCAGCATTAAATTTCACACATGAAGTACAAATGTGTATACCCTCATAGCACAGAGTATGTCTAAAAATAATTGCTTTTTTTCTAAACCTTCAATGGTTATTAAACTGACATCATTTCTTTCATTGTTGCAAATAATAAATACAACTGTTACGTATACTTATATTTTACAACATATGCATATATATATTACCTCATTTGGTTACTACAACAATTATAATATTGTCCAAATTTCATTGATTAATACTGAATTTCTAAATCCAGAGATCTGGATTCCAAAAGCAAGACAATTTCTAGTTTACAGTATTTCAGGTCAACCCTTCTTAACTTTAAGAGGAATGCACATGAATATCTGTGAAATATGCATGCTCTGGTTCAGAAATAATTCTAAATACACAAAGAGTGTTCTGCAATAATTTATTCATAGATGTACTATTTACAATAAAAAATGGAAATAATCTAAATGCAGAAATGACACATGGATATATGATATACTGCATTCATTAAAATGTCTACAAAAGTTGTAAAGCATAGGACAAATTAATTGCATGTAATGATGAGGGAATTAAGTAGAAACCCATATTTGTGTGTATGTGTATATATGATTAAGTTAAAACAGGCATAGAAAAATGCATGGCAGAAAATAAAATATCAGACTTGTCTCTTAGTGGTAATCTAAATTTTTATTTTCATATTTTAAAATTTTCTATAAAAAGTGTAACAATTTCATAATTAAAAATTGTAGTTATGGAAACATGTAGGAATTTTACATTAGCATGCACACTCTGAATTGTGGAAATTTCTACCTTTTAGTCTTAGTCAAATAATGGGTTATCATCTAAATGAAGTACAAAGAAATACACACGCATATCAACCCAGTGATACCATCAGAGATGCTTTTTGTCTAGTTTATCAGGACACACATTTGTGTTATAATACTTAACTTTAAAAATAAGGTATTGAATGGTGCTGAGAGAAATGTTATAAAATGGCATAAAAGTATGTATAGTCTGGCATTTTAAAAATGTGGCTTATTAGCAATAAAACAACAGATCGATGAAGGATTCAAGTATATGCCTATAGGCAGCAAAGTTAAGCCAAAATACATAAATCCTTATGAATATGAAGACACCAGAGTAATAGAAAAGAGCTGAGGGAAAAGAAACATAAAAGATGAGACTGACATGATATTTTTCAAACCAGCCTATTACAATATAGCACATGGAAAATGGAAAGAGAGCTAAGTGACAAAAAGAAGGTTAAAAACTAGACAAAGAAAGAGAAAAGTAGTTGACAGATAATTATATACTCTTAAACATAAGAGGGTGCAAACCCTTGAGGGATGTGCTTACAGGAGACTGTCCTACCTCTTTATGAACAACTCCAGTGACAAAATATCTCACCAATCAAAGGCAGCCCTTTCCAGTTATAAAATGATCCTACCGTTGCAAAAGGTCTTCATTTTATTTTTGGTTGTGTCAAACACCTTGGAAACTCTACATGTAAGTTCTTGTTTTCCACTGTAATGCTACATGGAATGTACCTACCTTTTTTGTTTTCATCCAGTGGCTCTCCTGATACTTAAATAAAGCTAATCTGTATCTTCATTACTTTTGTTAAAGTTTTCTAGCTCATTTAAGTAGTTCTAATATGCGCTTTTAAGGTTCCCACTCCTCTGTCCTTTTCCATCTGAATGTTCTCTGGATTATCAAAGTCTTTCTGAAAATACAGTCCCTTTGCTTTGGGTAAAAAATCCACATGTAAATTTAGCAACTTGAGGTTGAAGGGACAATAACTTCCCTTAATCTTGATACTACATTTTTATTACAGTGTAGTCTCAACAGCCTGGTAGCATTTTAGACAACCCTACGACAAAGTTTACTCATAATATCCTCTCCTACCATCTAACATCTCTATCTTTTTCACTCTTGTAGCAGCTAAATTATATCTCTCCAAGTTTTATTTTTGTGGTGACCACAAACTTCCTCTTTATTAATTTGATCTTCTGTGTCAATGTACAACATATTTTATATTCTGCATGTGAGAATCGTTATGAGTCCTCACTATATTTCAAGGAATTTGCCTCTCCTACATTTAAGCTCTTAAATCAGCTCTCCATTTGGTAGCTACTGTTCTCTATTTTTAAAGATGTAACAGGTACAACTTTTGGTAGCAAGGAATAAAAGTAGTACTCTGTAGAAGTCACTGATTTGCTCTACTGATGATCAAGTGACTTGTTTTGTACATGTGATCCTGCAACCTGAGGAAACTACTCAAGTTTTCACCCTGTCTATAAGAATATTCTGGGAGATTAAAAAAAAATGACTGCCTGAATTTAAGATATCCTATATCCACTGTATTTCCTGATGGAGTATTCTAGTATTCTTGTCAAAAAAAAAAAAAAGGAAATGAGGCCAGTCTATTATGACTTATTTAGGTGAATTCATGCTTGCTTCCAATTATCACAATTTCTTTTTCTAAAGCCTCCATTACCTTTCATTTTAATGTGTTTTTCATACATGTATGAGGCTCATACATTAATCTCACTTCTCTTTGCTTTCTAAGAAATCAGGATTACTTTGACAGTCATTATTTTGGATTTTCTCCTAGTCTTCAAAATTATTACTAGCAGCAACAACTATGACTTATACAACGTAGAATGTTTACATAGTCCCCCTTTATCTAAGGGGGATAACTTCTACTTCCAAGACCCCCTGTGGATGCCTTAATCCATGAACAGTTCTGACCCCTATATATACAGGCATACCTTGGAGACAGCACAGGTTTGGTTCCAGACACCATAATAAAGTGAGTCACATGATTTTTCTGGTCTCTCGGTGCATATAAAAGTATATTTACACTACACTGCAGTCTATTTAGTGTGTAATAGCATTACATCTAAAAAAAACCCTACGTACTTACCTTAATTAAAAAATACTTTATTCCTAAAAATGCTAACAATCACCTAAGCCATCAGCAAGTTGCAATCACTGATCACAGATCCCCATAACAAATACAATAATACGGAACAAGTTTGAAATATTTCGAGAACTATGAAAATGTGACACAGAGACACAAAGTGAGCAAATGCTGTTTGAAAAATGGCACCGATAGACTTGAGTAAGGCAGGGTTGCCACATACCTCCAATTTGTAAAAAATGCAGTATCTGCAAAGTGCAGTGAAGGAAAGCACAATAAATGGGGTATGTCTGCTAAATTTACATACCTATAATAAAGGTTATTTATAAATTAGGCACAGTAAGAGATTAACAATAATTATAAAACAGGACAATGACAACAATATACTGCTATAAAAGTTATGTGAATGTGGTCTCTCAAAATATTGTCCTGTACTCACCCTTCTGCTTGTGATGATGTGAGATGATAAAATGCTGACATGATGAGCTGACTTGGGCAAATGACATAGCATTGTGATGTAGAGTTAGGCTACTATTGACGGTCTGATGATTCCTCAGAAGGATGATCCTCTGCTTCCAGACCGCCACTGACCCCAGGTAACTGAAACTGCAGAAAGCGAAACCATGGATAAGGGGACTATTGAATTTATTAATTCTCAAAATCATCCTTTGCAATAAGTCTTGTTTTTCTTCTTCACATTTTATTTTATAATTGAGGAGATAAGCTCAGAAAGTTAGCTTGGCAACACTCCTATTAATTAGGGTAAGTGAAAAACTTTCACCTGGTCCTCTGATTCCAGATTCTGGGTGTTTTTACCTTAAGACAGCTGACTCTCAAGGGTCATTGCATGACCTTATCCACAAATTTGAAAACATCTAGAAAGCTACGCATGGTCTTTTTCACATATTGGATTTCAGCTTTTCAGGTTTTCATCTGAAGAACATATCCCTGAAAAAGAAGAGAGGAAAAACATGGATAGTAGGTATTCTATTATCAATTTTTCTACTTGTCACCACTAACCAACCACAGGCCCATCATTTTGTGGTCTGTGCCTCAAAGATAGGTATGGACTTTTTTTGTTATTTATAGTATCTTCCTCAGTCTTCTTACAATAGATCTTAAACTATTTAGCATAACTTGTAGAGATTTTTGTCATTTATCTATTGTGGGGCTATTATTCTTATAAGATATATGTTATATTCTTTGAACCAGGGATTCTACTTTAAGAATATATCCTAAACATGTGTTTGCACATTCACATAAAATGGGCATATATTGATGACAGTGCAGTACTGACAGTCACAGTGTCACAAGGTAATGACCATTACAATCAAAGTGAGAGTGGAAAACACTTTATAGCCATTAAAAAGTATAAGACTGATCTGCATGTGCAAATAGGAGAAGATCTCTAAGATACAATGAATGAGAAATGTAGGATAATACTATAGTGGTAACTATTAATTTATTGATTTTTTAAAAAATGTGGCACTATTCTAAGTGTTTCATATGAATTTACACATTTTTTTCTTCACAACAGACCTATGAAGTAAATAATATTATCATCTACATTTTTATCAATATGGAAACTGAAGCACAAAAAAATTATATAATATTCCAATGGTCACATAGATAGCTAGCAAGTAACAGCCTTCGTATTTCTACCCAACCAGTTGTACTGCCCTGAGTCAGTACTTAAAATCGTATGTAATATACTTCCTCCTAATAGCTATGTAATCACTTGTGATTACATAACTAAAATAAGAAATATTAATTACATGCATATATATGTATGCAAGTATATATCTATAGATATAGATACCCCTCACATTTTCTGGGACAAAGCACACGAAACTCTTATTACTAATTACCTCTAGTAACTTAGACATGAGTCTGGCAATATAGAAAGCACAGAGATTTATTTTTTCTTGTTTGAAAAAAAGTGAGAGATTCATTTTGCACTGTTTAAATGTTTTACTATGTTCACTTAATTCACCTTAATAATGGTAACAAAAGGGGATGTTTGTAAAACTTTTTTTTAAAAGGTTTCAAGATATTGTATTTAGTAATTACTCTGAAAATTCACGATCATTTCTGGTGGGACAGTGAGAGCTATATAGCTTGCTTATGAAAACTTTGTTTATATTTGCTCAGAATAGTATGTGTTTTTCCCAATCCCAGATGCATGTATGAATATCTCTAGTCTTTTTTACTTTTTTAACCAAAGATATAAAATTAAATATTCACTTTTTCCAATGGCTTCATTTACTTGTATCTTACTAATAATTTTTTTTTGCCCCAAATTGACTCCTAAATGGAATTTTCTTATTTGTTCATTTAGCTACTTTTTCTTAGGAGATTCAACTGTAAATAGGATAAGGGAAGGAATTGTACAATAATTTTCTTGAGTAAAACATCTAGATATTCAGAATATTCACAACTTAGACTCACTATGTTAGTTTATAACTGATACTAAGAATACATCATGAATTTTCCCATTATGACAGATTTCCTGAGGAGCAGTCTTTGAATGGTATTACTTGTGCTGCTCTTGTCTCTCAGCTTCAACCGTGTCCTTGTCATGGTGTGTGTGATCTGGGGTCATTAACTTCCACACAAGTCTACAGCTTCTTGGTGTTCAGTGGCGCTCTGTATCATTCCTAAGCATCCCATTCTCCTTGAATAGACATTCCCTTTCAATTCTCTTTTCCAAACATATGTCTCATTTCATCAAGTCATAGTGATACTGGATTTCATTTCTAGTGCTTGCAAAGGTGCAGTGAAATGGGTATACTTACACACTACTAATCATAAACTGGTGAAAATTTTGTAACCTGTCAGTGAATTAATTGTATCATTCCTGTATTGCTTGAGAGAAGTCCTGCTCCCAGTTTCAAGCCCGTCATTCTGATATATTAAAGAATGGTTCATAAATGTGAATCATATTCTTCCATATAAACCAATTTATCTGTTTCCAAGCTTGTTGAATTAGAGGAAATTTAATTAAGAGAGTCATTGGCCTCTTAATTCTTCCAGTTTTCTGAAAAAGTATTTTATCACCTTGTCCTCAACAGACAGGATTCTAGAAACCAAGAAACCTACCTAAGTTTGATGAGACCTTGGGCTTTGCATGTGTGGGTTGTGGGGGAAGGGGGTATAGGACATATTGGTTGACTGTATAGTGCATGAAGACAGCAGATATTATCAAAGTTAACCCAGATAGCATTTGAATTCCAACTCTTAAGCACTTTCAAGAAATTAAAAATCCACTGAATTGCAAAATTATCCTCAACACATGAAAGTCATCATGTTGAAACAGACTGACTTGGGAAAGAGACAGCATTAAGTGGCAAACTAGGAGGGAAAGTAAAGTCTCCCTAGGAACGAGTCAATGCAAGCCCACTTGCCATAGGTGTTTTATTTCCTAATCTTTAGAAGAGTCAGAAGTTAATTAAACATATCTATACTTAAATGTTAATTAGAAATCTATTGCTATATCTACAATTTTGCCAATATATATCACTATTGCTGTGCCTGTGTCCATGTCCTAACCATTTAGCAAACTGTATCTAGTTTATTCCTAAAATGATATCAGTTCTATCCAGCCACTGTCCTATCTTTACAAATCCCCCAAATTCAGAATACCTTCAAGTATTGTTATACATAAGCCTTAAAATAGGCCAATGTGACTTACGACTGTCTTTAAGATTCTTTAGTCTCCTATGGACAGACCAGAGCTGATGCTCCTCAGGATAAAAATATTCTCCAGAAGGAAAAAACTCCTTGGATATAGTCCCAGACCATGAATAAATAATGACAAGAAATAGCTTTGAACCCATCTCAATCAATCAGAGACAGAGCTCATGTTTTTGGAAGACAATCAGCAACAAACTCACTTCCGTGACAATGTTTGCACAGCTGAAAAGTCATCTAGGTTTAAGACAATTTGCTTTCCAAAGCCGCTAATCCCTGAACTCCTTGCTACTTCCAACCCTACATAAGATTAGTACTTGTGTTGTTTGCAGAGACTTACTTTTCAAGTGCAATTCTCTCTTGTTTAGCAAGCAATACACTCAGCTTTTCTTTGTTTCAGATATTGAAAGATGGTTTCTTTGCTTGACATTTCCATTACAAAATAAGACCTAAATAAGGTAGTTCACAGTAAAGTAAAAGACATATTTATCTTACATATAAAGGATAAAATTTAATCAAATATTTTAATTAATACATGTTTGTGGAACAAAATATAGAAATTAGAAGAAGTATTCAGAATTGAAAGACAATGGCAATAATACTGAAGATTTGTGGAATGTTGCTCAAGAAGAGACTAGAAGAGGATAGACAACCCTGAAAAAATATATTAGCAAGAAGAAAATTAACAGTAAGAGTGAAGCATCCACCTTAAGAAAGTAGAAAGAGAAGTAAAGAATAAAATCAAGAAAACAGGAAGAAATAACAATAATAAATAGAATATATATTAAAAATGAAAACTAAGAAACAATATTGAGTATAAAAAAGACTAACTTCTATAAATATTGAGTAGAAAAACAAGGTGATAAAACCCACAAATCTATTATAATCCCATAAGTTGCAGGTTTTATTTTTACATCACCCCTCAGTAATACATACTTAAAAAATCTCACCTGCATTGTTTTAGAGGCAGTATTTTATTTGTATAAGTCCAATATAAAATTTCAACAAATTTGAAATTTAACAAATATAAAATTTCTTAGGACCAGCATAAGAAACTACATTTATGAGTAAATAAATGTTAATGCACATAATCTGTGTAACTGTGTACAAAGAATACATTATCTAGCAAAGTCCATTCCAGAAATGCAAAGATGGTTATTAATGTAATTGAACATATTAACAGATCAAAAGTGAACAGCCATGTCTTCTTAATATAGATGCAGAAAAATGTCGATGAAATGTATTCCTGATATTTCATCATCGTCATCACCATCATCATTCTTTGGAAGCTTAGAAATAGTGGGTCTTTCTAATCTAACGAAGGGGATATTCCGAATGCCTAGAGAAAATATGACGCTTACTTGTGAAGTGATAAGTCTTGCTTCTAAGATGATGAGCCATCACCACTCCTATTGAATTTTATAATAATAAGCTTTCCTACTAAAATGAAATAAAAATATTTCATGATTACTAATGAAGTAACTACTATAAAGTCATTATATCGCAATAATAAAATTTTAAGAAGAAAAGTCATCAGGGCTGAAATCAAGGGCCAGCTGTAATTATTTGCAGTTGAATGATACTCTACTCCTAAAACCCAAGAGACTTTTTAACTATTAGGATTAATAAGAGTTAACAGGTTTTGGATGCAAGGTTACTACTCCTGATCATTTACATTCCCATGTTCCAAGTGTAATGACAATGAAATTAAAATGTAACTTTCATGAAGGCATAACAGTATAATTTACCCAGGAATAAATCCATCAAAGATGTGCAAGAGTATTATAGAGGAAGCAATAACATTTATGGAAGGGCATAAAAAGATTTAAATAAATGGAAATATACCAAATTCAAAAGAGAAAATGTTATGACTTGAAGTAGCAGAGAAAAAAATCATATAAGCTGGAAAGAAAAATATTGCTGTATTTGGCTACATTAAAAATTTTAAATATGGAAAATAAAAAATATCTATATAAATTCTCTTAGGTATTTGCAACACATGTAATAGAAATAAAAAATTAATATTTAGAACATATAATCTCTACAGATCAATAAAAGAAAAAGGAGCAAAAAATATGTATAATGTGTTACTTCTTTCAAAAAGAAAGATCTGAATCAAATTTTGTGTAATATTAACTTGTTTTCTTAGTATACCATTATCTACTATGTTATTTTTCTTTAATTAAAATATTTTAAAATTTAAAATAAAAATAATACAAATATGTTGACATACTTTTCTATAAAATTTAATTGGAAATGTAATGTGGATTATGTTAATATTATGTGAAATATTAATATAATGTGTAAATATCACAGTAAAGAACTGTGATTCAGTTCTTTATGTCCCTTGGCAGGAAAAGAATTTCTTCGAATTTCAAATATCCCTTCTTGTCATTTTCATCTTCATGAGTCATTAAAAAAAATCAGTTGTCTCTCTGTATTTCCTTTGAGACCGCTAAGCATCATTTTACTTTCCCTGGAAAGCTCTTTGCTAAAACAAGATCTGACACATGAGTTACAATTTCTACTCCTTTTTTAAAATCTCAACCCGAAACAAAATTAAACAACTGAGGCCCCTCCTGTTGACTCAACTAAGCTTAGGTAGTTTTGATTCATTGTTTAGAGCAAGAGCTTATTCCAAGCTTTTAAAGGTGCTGCAGTGCTAAGTATATGCTTCCTTGTGAATAGTCAATGCACGTGTTATTAGACCTTCAGTCATTCTTTCCTGTCCTTTCCTAAAAAAGCTCTGAGCACACTTCCCGCTGGTGAATTGTGATTTGAGGAAACATAGGACCCACAGTCTATTTTCTTACTAATCTTACCAAAATAATCACAGAGGTGGCTGAATATCGTATGAAATAAAGCATTTCTCAAAGGTGTTTTTCCTGTATCTCATACTTAAAGTGTTATCCCTCATCATGCTCATACATTTTTCCCCTTTGCAGCATGAGCATTTTAGTTGAAATCTCTGTTCCTTGCTTTTACAGTATTCAAGGAGCAGTAGATACTCCTAACTGTATTTACTAAAGCAAGCCATCAACAACTGGTAGGATAATTTATTTTTGGGTAAGTTAATGTCATCACAAATTACTTCTACCAATATAAGAAGGAAACAGAGACATCAGACAATAATCAGGGAGGTAATTTTCATTAGCACAGTGCTATCTGTGTCATTATTGAATTGTATGTGCATATTTGTGTGAGGGTTGAAATGGTCTGCTTTACCTTAATTTCTCTGTTCCAACTAACTCCAGCAATATTTAAAGGTAAAAGAGTCCATAAAAGCTGTCAGTCAAAGGTCTAAGTAAATCATTTTGTTCTTCATGTAATCACCCTTAAATATATTTAATATTATTTATAATATATACATACATACATACATGAAACTCTACATATGCATCATGTCCACAGAATTCATCTGTATTATATATGTATTTATATTTGTTATACATATATTCATATTATACATTTATATTTAATTATCAGCAGTCTCTTTCTGCTAGCATATAATTACATTTTTCACTCACATTTCTGGTTACACTTCACTTAAAATTGTATTGAACTGTGCTATTTCAGGCTTTTTATCTCTTATTCATCATCCCCCTACTGTGGTTATGGGCCCTTGACAGTGAAAATAAGATTTTTAGGCTCATGGAATTTTTATTATACAAAATGTGCATTAATGTCATTCTTATCTGCTAATGGCCTCCATAAGCAAGAGAAGCAATGAAAGGGATTGAAAATGATTATTTATTCACCAGCTTGGTAGAGCATATCACTAATGAACCATGAACACAGATTGTTTGAACAAATTTCCAGGGTCAGGTGGGGTCCTATCTTTTTACTTTCTTGAAAGTATGCATAATGATTATTTGCTATTATGTTCACAAAAATAATATATTGCACTTTCAATCCACATTTATTTTAGTAAATTGGAAATATGCTAGATACTGGCATACAAAGGGTACAATGCTTGATAAGTGAAAATCCCCTTCAAATTTCTTGTGATTCACTAACACATAATATATTTTCCACTTGCTGTGTCATGGCTAATTTAGACTCTCTCAAATTCCCAATATATCAGTCTTTAATTTGAGAAGAATCTCTTCACACAATTGAGGTTCTTAGAACTTTGAATTCTGCAAATTACTGGTTCAGTGTGCCTGACACTGTGCCAATTGCTGGGACCATAGAGATCATAACACAGTCAGTGTTATCAGGGAATTCACTGTAGGAGAGACAGCATGCCAAGAAATACACAGAATTTTAAAAATATACTTTATCTTGTCTTTATTAGAAGGATTAATACAAAGTAACCATATAATAGCTCAAATTTAACTTGCTCTAAAACTTCCTATGTTTATGCTATGAAATGAGATTTCCTAGTTAGCAATGGAATGCTTCCATGGTGCATGCATGTGCACAAGGCTGGGTGTGTGTGTTCAGACATGGTCCCTTACACAGATTGTCATCTTTAGTCCTCACAACAAATCTAAATTCAGCATATATGTATTTTCTCTTTCCTTGTTCAAAAGCATAGCTTCTTTGATGCCCATTCCATATTCCTAAACTATTTTCATTTTATATCTAGACCTCTAAGCCTCCTTGCCTCATTTACTGAAGACATTTTTATTTTTTGAATTTTTTTTCCTGGCTCAGCATTTTATTTTCTGTGCTACTGGTTTTATCAGTGATTAATCCAAGATGACTTATCCATCACCTCCACTTTTCTGTTTCTTGACTTTCCCACCTCTAACAAATTTATTTAAATCTCTCCTCAACCCCACATTCCTATGATCATACCCTAGACCTGTTTATAACAAATACCATAACCACATCACTCTCACTTCCATTTACTCTTATCAAAATTGGTCCACTCCAAAATATTTTGCTGTGATTTAGATCTCTGATTTATTAATCCACCAAATTTTTCCATTATCCATCCCTCATCTTCTATCTTCATTTCTCTTTTTATCCAGTTAGGCTCACAATCCATTATTATATCCAGTTCCCTGCAAGCACCCTGGACTCCCTTTTTCATTTTCCCTATTTGGAAAAGCCCTAATTATGGTTATCTTCTTAAGGATTTTATATTTTATTTATCCCTTATTTCTTTTGAAACACCATTTCTTCTTCCCTACTGAATTACTCCCATCAGTTTACCAATATACCCTGTTTAAAACCAACAAAATACAAAACTTTTTCATTGAACCCTCCATCCAGCCTCCAATTACTGACTCATTTCTGTTTCCTTTCACAAAAAAACTCTGAGAATGAATTGTTTCTGTTCTTGTCTCCACTTTCTCACTGCTTATTCATTCCCCAACCTACTCCATCTCCCTAGTTCTTGCCATACTCTTATTGCTGAGATTAGAGGGAACCTCCCATGATGCCAAATTCAGTGACAACTTCCACTAGCATTGCACACAACTGTCTGAATAACAACTGCCCATTTCCTCTACTCTTGGCCCCACAGCAACCACTATTGTCTTCCCTGCTTCTATGAGTTTGTTAAAAACAAACAGTCCAAAGAATGCGAGGACACTCCAGGAGGTGCTGGGTGTGTCTGTTACCTTGATTGTTATGATGGTATTGTGGGAGTTTACTTATGTCCAAACTCATCAAACTGTACATGTTAAATATATGCAGTTCTTTGTATATCAATTATACCTAAAAAAGCTGTTAAAAAACAAAAGAAAACAAAACAGAAATTTACTATCTTATACTTCTGCAAGCCTGAAGGCTAAAATCAGTTTCACTGGACTGAAGTCAAGGTCTCAGCCAAGGCTTCACTCCTCTGGAAGCTCTTGGAGAGAATCCATTTCTTCTTGCAGCCTCTAGGGGCTACTGGCATTCCTTGGCTGGTGACCACATAAGCCAGTCTTCAAGGCTAGCATCTGTAAGTCTTTCTCGGCCTCTTCCTCTCTCTGCCTTCTCCTCCACATCAGTCCAGTCTCCTTCTGCCTCTCTCTTATAATGACATTTGTGAGTGCATTTAGGGCCCACCAGATAATCCAAGATAATCTTCCCATTTTAAGATACTTAATCACATTTGCAAAGGTTTCCTCTCCCTGCCACTTCCACAAATAACATGTACAGGTTCCAGGGATTAGAATTTAGTATGAGTGGAGACCTTTATTTAGCTTGCTACATGTAATTAACCAGGGTGAAAATGTTTCCAATCTTGACAATGTAAAAATGAAACACTGCTGGCCTAAATTGGGAGATGAAATCCACTGAAGAGGGTAGAGAATAACAGAATAGTAGTGGCTAAGCACATCTTTGTGGAAAGGCCTCAGATATTGCCTGTAGACTTTACCTCATGAAATAAACGTTAGCACATATATCTGTCAGGATGAACTGGGTTATGCTATAGAAAAACTGATTTTCTATACCGTTAAAACTTGACTCTCTTACACCAACAAAAGTTGAGCTGATTGTGTTCCTTGCCCATGGTGATTCAGCTGTGATACTGTTCCATGTTTCCTTCACTCTCGCACCCAGCCTCTGTCTGGATCAGTGCTGGTTGTTCTGGAAGGGGAAAGGAGAGCATTATGAACTAACTCAAAAATTTATTTCCAGAAATGAAGCATTGTTCTCACATACATGATTTTTAATAAGATTGGAGGTATAATCTTTCTTCAGGAAGGGGCACAAAGGACTTGAGAATTAGTGAGAAATATTTGAGAAAATTAATGTAATGACTTAATGATTAGTTAACATACTAATTAACTGATAAATATATTAAACAGGTAACCAATAGAGGGAGTAACAATTGTGATAGATATATGTATGGAGAGAGAAAGAGAGAACCCAAATATAAATGAATTCTCTAGTTTTTAAATGAGAAATTCTTTAAAAAAATTTTTTTGGCCACATTTACTAAAAATAAACTTACAGATGAATATGTCAGTTCTATTTCTTGCAATGTTTAATTTCTTAATTACATACTTAAAATTATTTATGTCAGTAATATATAAATATGGATTTACTTTACTCTCAAACTTTATGAAACAATTTTATTCAAACTCTTTGCATTTTCTGCATCACTAGCTTTGTCACTATTAGGACTATTTTTCAAATCACTTAGAACAGGTTTTCAAAGCCCATCATCCTCAATTCCATCTAAATTACTAGAAGTTTGTACATAATCTTGTCACTGGAAAAGTTAGTCCAAATTCCAAGTACCATTTGTATAACATAAATATTATGATCTTCAAAAAATTTGTAATTCTAAAGAAATATATTCTTTATAGCAAAAATATTATTTTTCCATTGTCTTAAAAAATGAGCTTCAAAGGCATATTTATAAAGACATCTAACATTTATTGTGATGTCATACATATAGTGATAGTCACTACTCTTGTATTTCATTGCCTCTTGTTTTTATTCATACCATCAGACTTCCTTAAGCACCCCAGACAACTGAGGTCATATTGTATTTTCCTCAAAGTATTTTACTTTATTCAAAACAAGCTGTTGAATAAAATGGCTTATAATAAGGGAGCATTTTAGGTGATCCATTTTCAAGGAAAGATTTTAGTGAACAATCTCCTCAAATACATGAGAGAAGAAGGGTAAGGAAGGAGGGAGAAGTAAAATTAAGCTAAATTTTTATTTATCCCAGTAGGAAACAAATAACTTATAAAGTGAGTAACTCAATAAAGAGCTGTATATATATATATATATATGATTTAGAGAGATCAAAATAACTACTGGAACACAGAAAATATACACTACTGAATGCAGGTTTTTCCATTAAGGAGAGTGATTTGAGTTGATTAGAATGGAGCAGAAGGTCTTTTAATTAAAAGATCTTCTCTATTATTTTATTTTTTAAATTATGTGAATTATTACTTTTGACAAGTACAATGCAGTTAAACAGTAACAGAGACTTATTTAACCCATTCAGTCACAACTGTGCACCTCACAAGCTGTAACACCTAAAGCAATTATCTATGAGCATGAGATAAAACCTTAGGTTGCCTGTTCCTATGGGTGTTTTGTGGATTACTGCATTTCAGTTAGAAAATATACCAACAAGACATATGCCATCACTATAGAACTCCTCTGCATGAATTAATGAAGAACACTGCTTTATGTTTCACTTGTCCCTTTGGCTGTAATTTCTGGAAGTGTTTGGCTCTAGTGCTGTTTAGAGATGGTGTGGGTGGCAGCTAAAATTTGTTATGCATCATGTTCTATGGATCCCCTTGGATAAAACTGTTTTAATTACTCCAGTGGAATGAAGTGAAAAGCCTCACTAGATTGATTTGTCAGGAATAAGACATTCCCTGCTCTGCTAATTCTTGGCTCCAGCTGTTAAAGACCCATTGCTTCTTGGTTTTCAGCCTGGAATAATAAGTTACATAAATAACTTCCTTGTGGCTGATCCTTCTCCAAACTTGATGTGGTGCCACTATTCATTAATATCGTGTTGGTGAGCAGACCTGCTTGGAATACGCAATGGTTTCCTGCATCTTGAAGTTACAGGGACAGCAACAGGGATAACAGCTGAATACAGACAGGTGAAATACCATTACAGACCAGACCTTATGCAGAATCTGTTTGCATTAAAATGCTATATTCATGATCAGGTAGACAATATATGTCTACACTGCTCTTTTGGGTCCTGTTCATAAAAATGCAAAATTTAAAACCCCTTTAAAATGAATTCTTTCTTGTTCCTATACATACAACAATCATGGTCTACAATATAAATGATTGAATTATGGGCTAATTATGAAACCACATGTATTGATTTCACATCAAAGCAAAATTATATTTCATTAACTTCATCACTTCTTGCCATAGAAATGCCATGGAAACTCAACCTACAACTCCATGTTCTTTTCGCATAAGCTACTGTGTCTTACACTGTGAGTGGGAAAGAAGCCAAATTTGTTTTCTGGCTTCAGATCATTAGATGAATGCTCAGTGTGTGAGGTGAAAGTAACTACATATAAAGAGGTAACTATGGTAAAAGGAAGGCCATTTGCCTCTGAGGTGACTTCATACACAGCTGTGCCCAGTAGAGGAATTCCATACTGAATGTGAGCAATACTGGGAGCCTTTTATGTGCAAGTGATGGAAAATGCAGAAAGGCAGACTAGCTGCTCTGTTTCTAGAATTGTTCTAATTCTCAGTATCAATTGTTTATCTTAGACTTGGAAGCATGTAGTGATTCTATGGTTAAAAAAAATTGAAGTTCTTTGCTGCCCTTTGCTTATACATATGCAAATATCACATACAAAACTCTTTAATAAAAGATTGCTCTCTTTTCTCTGGCATATATCTAGGGAAGGTATTTGCACTGCTAAATCATGCACCCACATGAAGCAGGCTTTGAAGAGCCCAGGACTCCCATGAGGAAAATGGAAAGGATAACACACTTTCTCTTTACCTTTGTCTTCTGCTGGACTCAAAATATTCCCTTACTGGTTTGAAATTGTAGAATGGGATTTCTAGAAATGTTGTAGAATTCTGTTAGCCTAGATTATTTCAGAAGACCTATGGAGCTATATGATTGCTGTTGATATTTTTTGGTTTTAAAGCTTTTATATAAGCAGATCCTTTATTTATGGAAACTAATTCATTTCAATAATGGTGGAAATGTTATTCCAAAGACCTCAACAGTTCTAAATATTTAAGAAAAAATTGTTTGAAATTCAAAGAATTTTCTTTATGCAAATATAAAATTGTAGAGTGATATTTTGTCACATATAGAAGGAGATGTTAACTAAGGATTAATAGAAGACATATATTTTTTTAAAGCAGTACCTTCAAGTGTATTATCATTATTGTAGGTTTAATAATGTTATTCTAAGGACTTATTTTCTTATGTACATTTTATAAAATAAAAAGCGAAACCTCAGATAAATGTCCAGGTCAGGAGAAATAACAGCATTTTAAAAATTCTCAGAGAGTTTAGAAAAGTGAAGAGTAGCAATCTCATCCTCAAAAATTCAATTTCTGTGTAGACTCCAAAAATAACATAAAGGTATCACCTTGACCAAACCACCTTCCTCTCATGGGCTCAGTTTTTCCAAAAACCTATGAAAAAGGTGATATAGGATTAAATAATAGGATCTGTTCCACATCCATTTTACTGTAATTCAGGTAACAGTCCTTTATCTTTGCCTAAAATAATTCTATTTATCAATTTATATGTGAATTTTTAAACCTTTGTTCCTTCAACTCCCTCCTCACCATCTGCTATTCTTTGATATTTAAAAAAAGAATTTGTAATTAATTTAATTTTAAAATAGATTTAGATTTAGGGAACAGTGATGAAGGTTTCCATATATCCATATATGAACAGAGAATTTCCCACATCCAATTGCACTTGTTATGGAAATCTTACAACAGTATGTTACATTCATCACAATAAAGGAAATAATATGGATACATTATTAAACTAAAGTCCATACGGTATTCAGATTTCCTTAGTTTTTAACTATATCCATTTTCTGTTCCAGGATAGCATTCATGATAACACATTAATTCAGTAGTCATGTCTTCTTAGGGTCCTGTTTTTGACTATGACAGCTTCTCAGACTTTCCTTCTTTTTGATGACCTTAATAGTTTGAGGAGCACTGGTCAGATATTTTGTTGAATGTCCCTTAATTGGGATTTATCCAATATTTTTCTGATGATTAGATTGGATTTATACATTTTTGTGAGGAAGGTCGCAGAGGTAAAGTGCCATTCTCAATACATCATAGCTAGGGTGTGTACTGTCAACACGAATTATCAGTGTTAATGTTAACCTGATCACCAGGGTCTGACAGTGGTTGCTCTCTTACTCCACTGTACAATAATTCCTTTTTCCCTGTTTCCTACTCTTTGGGATGATTTTATTGTGTGGAGCCCACGCTTAAGAAGTGCAGAGTTAGGCTCCACCTCTTTGAGGGCAAAACATCTGAATAACTCACCTGGCATTCTTTTGCATGTGAGTTTTGTCTATTCACTCTCCAAGTATTTACTTACTTAATCATATATTTATATTAGTATGGACTCATGAATATTTATTTTATACTTTGAATTATAATACGATATTATATTTTTTGCTCAAATTGTTCCAGATCTGACCATGAGGGATTCTTTCAGTTGACGTCTTTGTCTCCTTTATGTACACCATCATTGTATTTTATTTTGTTTTGTTTTAGAGCACTACTTTCTTTCTGGTGCTCCAGGACCATTACATATATTTCTTGGACTAGTTGTAGAATCAGCCATATCTCTAAGTACCCCATTTCTTTCATTGGAAAATGGTATTATAAAATAATATCTGAGCTCTAGATGTACTCTTTACTACTCAAATGCCATTGCTTAGAGGCTCTCTCAGCTGACTAAGCAAAGGAAAATGTTTGTATACTAATTCATGCACAGACACATCTCTGTAAATATAATGTATCCATATTAAGCTAAACATGAATTTATGCTGATATCTCCAACTCTAAACCATTAACTTGTTTCATTCTAACCTTCTCCCCTTACTATCTGTAATCTCCTATTCCAACAGTTAAAAACCTGGCTTCTGCTGTCCCCTAGCCATTTAATTATTCAGTTCTAGTATACAAACATTGTGGTTTAGAACTGGTAACCTCTACTCTAGTAAGAAAAAACTTTGTCAACTAATCCAACGGTTATGTTGTGCTATTCCTTTTGCCTTTCTTCATGCAGCCCCCACTCTTTCCAAAGTTACTTGTCTCTCTATTCTCCCCCACCGTCTTCAGTGAGGTTGTTTCACACATTTGTAATACAGGTAGATGCTCTTTGATTTCTTTCATCATTGTTTTATAGTTTTCCACATCTAGATCTTGTACATACTTTGTTAGATTTACACCTAAATATTCCCAATTGCTTCCCTCTCTTCTTTACAATATTTGTCAATCATTTCAAGTGTTCACATGCTGTAATCACCTAATATCACTATTCTCTTAAAGAACACTTACTTTTAGATCAATATATTTTACTTTACCATCATTTATTCTTTGTCTGACACTTTTCCTTTCTTTATACAGATCAAAGTTTCTCATGTACCTTCTTTCGTGTTCTCTTTGCTTTTGATATACTGAGGTTTGAAAAGGATATGCCTCTGTATGATTTCATCTGCTGTGTGTCCTGCTTGGTGCGCTCTGTGTTGCTTGGGGGTCATCATTAATTTTGGAAAGTTCTTTGCCATTATTATTTCAAATATTTCTTCTACTCTATTCTTTCTTCTTTCTTCTGGTATTCCATTTACACATGTTATTTATTTATTTTTAATATTGTCCCACCATTCTTGGAAGTTAATGCTGGTTTTTCATTCTTTTTTCTCTTTGCATTTTAGATCAGGGATTTTTTGTTGCCTGCCTTCAACACCACTCTTTCTTTCCTTAGCCTTTTTTTCATCTATTGAACCTACACAAGGCATTTTTGTTAGATTGTTTTTTATTTCTAGCATTTCTTTTAGAGACATTTTGCAGACCTTAGTCATCTGTTCTTGCATGTTGTATACTTTCTCGATTAGAGCCCTTCATAGGTTAATCATTGTCATTTTATATTCCCCATCTGATCATTCTAACATCTGTATTGTCTCGAGCTTGGTTCTGGTGATTGCTTTGTCTCTTACAACTGTGTTTTTTCTTGCCTTTGGAATGCTTTATAATTTTTTGTTGAAGGCTAAATATGCAGTATTGAATAAAATGAAGAAAATGGGTGTTTAGTGTGGGGATTTATGTTATTCTGGCTGGGAATTGGGCCATTTAATTTTTTTACTGTCTTAGATGCTCCAGGGACTTTAGAATCATCTTCCAGGCTTGCTATTGTCTCCTCATGACTGGGCTTCCACAAGTACTCACCAGAAAAAGTCTGTGTTGTGCAGTTCTTTGGTTTGTAGTTGCTGTTATTACACTGAAATCTTTTGGCATGGTGGCTAGGTGAGGTGGAGAGGTGGCATTCTGCAATCTCTTGACCCAATCTCAGTCTCAGTGAGTCTGTGTCTCAGGGCTATGACCTTCTCGTGTTGGTCTAGTGGCAGAGCTTTCTTCCCACTCCCTCCTCCTTTCTTGACTGCAGTGTTCCCAATCTATTTTCTTGAAACCCTGACCCTTGTTACCTATTTTTTCCCTTTATATAAGATGGGAAAGCTGGAGGTGGCTGGAGTGGAAGCAATTTTCTTTTTCCCAGTTGGGAAAAGGTTCTGGTAGAGTTGTTCTCCTAGAGTGTAGGCCTTTGCCGCAGAAAAATCTCAGTACATTTATGATTGTTCTCTCCCTGTCCTGCCAATCCACACTTCACCTCCAATAACTCTTCAAAGCTACCATCTAAGTGTTCTTACCACTTTATGCTTCTATTAGCTTCTGTTTCAGATAAGCAGACCTCCCTACTGTTGTGCTGAATATGCCTGTGTCTCCTGTTTTCAGGGTGGGTGTTTGCCTTAGAACTTCAATTCTCCATTGGGTCCAAGAAAAGTCATTGATTTTCAGCTTGTCCAGATTTTTCTTGCTTTAAGAACAGGAGTGGCAACTTCCAAGCTCTTCACTTGTTGAAGCTGAAACCTGAAGCCAGTCTCCCTTTATTGAAGAGAACTTGTGTCTACAGCACAAGGATAGATGAGTGTAGATTCTTTTGTTAAGGTGACTAGTGTTTCAAATATTTGTTTTAAAATCAGATTCAAAATTAGAATATATTTTTTTATGGTAATGACATAAATGACAATCATAGTGAAAAAAGCTAACTATTGTTTCTATTTTTCTGTCAAGAAAGAACTCCTCTCCTTGGTAAACTTCAGTTACGTTTGATACCATGTACCCTAGTCCAAATGATTTTCTCCTGATTTTATCCAATTTACTGGCACCTAAATGATACTGAGCAAGCTGGTAAAAAAAAAAAAGGTTGATGTTCCTTTTATTATGTCAATGCTTTAGTTTAAGTTAGTAGAAAATTAGAGATGGCTTCAAATTTAAGTCCGAAAGGATCTCCAGTTGTTAAAGAATTCCATCACAAGTCCTCTGGGTATATGCCTCATTCCTCTACAGGCCTGTCTCCTGTAATTACATATTCAGAGTTAATGAGCCACGGAAGGCCCATTTGGGAAAAAAAGGCAAGTTTGCAGGGGAGTGAAACAGTAGGATTCTTATTGAACAGTTAAGAATCAAAATTTAGAAATCAGGGATTCTCAAATCTCCACAAATCTTTTAAATTACACAGCCAATCTTTTAAATTACACAGATATGTTTAAATGTTAATAGAAGTTAATGCAAATAACATTTTTATTAAATAAAGGATAGAATTCTAAAGTTTTAAATGCTAGAACTAGAAAACACGTATATTCAATTACTTGGTCAGAATATTGTCAGAATTTTACTTACTTCCAATTTGTTCTCATTTTACATAAACTAAGACCTAAATAATCATATGATTCCAGGGAGTATTTAATAGCCAAAAAGGATTCTCATTATTGCAAATAATTAGATACAACAATTGCTTATACATAACTCACATACATACAATGCTCCCCACCTCCACACACACATATAATGTTTAAATCTGTGTTAAGTTACAAAAGTCCATGCTAACAGTAACCACAAGAAATGTTTAATAACATGTTTCAGTAAGTCATGGGAGATAATTTATCTCTGGGTAATGGAACAAGATATTTTCTTTTTTTAATATAATTTATTTTATTATCATTAATCTACAATTACATGTGCAATATTATGGTTATTAAACTACCCCTTCATCAGGTCCCCCCCACCAACCCCATTACAGTCACTGTCCATCAGCGTAGTGAGATGCTATAGAATCACTACTTGTATTCTCTAAGTTGTACAGCCCTCCCCGTGCCCCCCCAACATTACGTCTGCTAATCGTAATGCCCCTTTTTCCCTCTTATCCCTCCCTTCCCGCCCATTTTCCCCAGTCCCTTTCCCTTTGGTAACTATTAGTCTGTTCTTGGGTTCTGTGAGTCTGCTGCTGTTTTGTTCCTTCAGTATTTTTTCTTTGTTCTTATACTCCACATATGAGTGAAATCATTTGATACTTGTCTTTTTCGGCTTGGCTTATTTCACTGAGCATAATACCCTCTAGCTCCATCCATGTTGTTGCAAATGGTAGGATTTGTTTTCTTCTTATGGCTGAATAATATTCCATTGTGTATATGTACCACCTCTTCTTTATCCATTCATCTACTGATGGACACTTAGGTTGCTTCCATTTCTTGGCTATTGTAAATAGTGCTGCAATAAACATAGGGGTGCATCTGTCCTTTTCAAATTGGGCTGCTGCATTCTTAGGGTAAATTCCTAGGAGTGGAATTCCTGGGTCAAATGGTATTTCTATTTTGAGTTTTTTGAGGAACCTCCATACTGCTTTCCACAATGGTTGAACTAATTTGCAGTCCCACCAGCAGTGTAGGAGGGTTCCCTTTTCTCCACATCCTCGCCAACATTTGTTGTTGTTTGTGTTTTGGATGTTGGCCATCCTCACTGGTGTGAGGTGATATCTCATTGTGGTTTTAATCTGCATTTCTCTGATGATTAGTGATGTGGAGCATCTTTTCATGTGCCTGTTGGCCATCTGAATTTCTTCTTTGGAGAAGTGTCTATTCATGTCCTCTGCCCATTTCTTAATTGGATTATTTGCTTTTGTTTGTTAAGGTGCATGAGTTCTTTATATATTTTGGATGTCAACCCTTTATCAGATAAGTTTTTTATGAATATATTCTCCCATACTGTAGGATGTCTTTTTGTTCTACTGATGGTGTCCTTTGCTGTACAGAAGCTTTTCAGCTTGATATAGTCCCACTTGTTCATTTTTGCTTTTGTTTCCCTTGCCCGGGGAGATATGTTCATGAAGAAGTTGCTCATGTTTATGTCCAAGAGATTTTTGCCTATGTTTTTTTCTAAGAGTTTTATGGTTTCATGACTTACATTCAGGTCTTTGATCCACCTTGAGTTTACCTTTGTGCATGGGGTTAGACTGTAGTCCAGTTTCATTCTCTTACATGTAGCTGTCCAGTTTTTCCAACACCAGCTGCTGCAGAGGCTGTCATCTCCCCATTGTATATCCAAGGCTCCTTTATCAAATATTAATTGACTGTATATGTTTGGGTTAACGATTGGATTTTCTATTCTGTTCCACTGGTCTGTGGGAACAAGATATTTTTAAAGATATGTCCCAAAATTTGATAGCATCCTAGCAAGGAAGTGCATAAACTATGCCTCCTCCATATTTTTCTCACATAGGAGACAGGCATATTTTCCCAAATAGATTCAACAAGAATATTTGCAGAATAGACATGTTTTAAATGACCCAAACTGCCTGAAATCTAGTATTTTCACAGGTATGTACAATACACTATTAGTAAAACGAAAGACAAGGCGCAAATAAGTGGTGGTGAAATTTTATGTGACCTCTAAACAAATTTCACAGTAAAACAAACTCTCAGAACTAAAAATCCTCTTCTGGTGGTATACCAATCATGAATAGAGGTGTTGATTATGATTATAATATACAATACAGATCAGAGTGGGTAACAGGAATAGAAAAGACAAATGAGAGACTGAAAAGAAAGATGGGAAAATCTTTTTTTTTCCAGAATATTATAGGAAAGTTAGGAGTTAACATTAGTTTTTAAAGTAAAAGCTATGTGTGAATTTCAGTTTGGCATATGTGACCCATGAAGGGAGATTAGTGTAGACAAATTGCTCAGATTTGATTTCTGGCCCTCCTACTTATTAGTGGTGGAATCTTGAGGAATGACTCAAATTTCCTTATCCTGAGATCATGAATATAAGAGTGCCTCAAAACTACAGAGTCATTATGAGGAGCATATGACAAAATAAATGTAATGTGCTTAGAAGAGTGGCCTACATCAATATAATGCTCAATAAATATTAGATTCTATCATTATGTTATATAAATAATCTATGAAATGCTGATATGGGAAATACATATGTGCATTGTAATTATGTATGCAATAGATTTTAGTAAAATAACATATACTATAGATATATAAACACACATATTATATACATACATGAATATAAAGAAATTTTGTATTTTTTTATTATTGTGTAAAGATACTTAGGTTACTGGCCTCACACATTTTATAAAGTTGATTCCATGCAGTATATTAAGTCATTTTCAACTTACATGTTTACCATTCTATTCATAAAATCAAACATCGAAAAGAAAAAAAATTATATGAAATCACCTGACACTGGAGTATTGAAATTTAGAGAAAAGTATTATTTCCTGAATAAGTAACATTAAGTAGATCTAATGTTTAGATCTACTAACATTAGTGAGTGTTGTATACACTTGACCAGCATAGGAATATTAATTTAATCTACCTTTTGTGAAAAAGTATTCATGAACTGCATTAAGTGCATATTTTATAGACAGATGACTGAATTTTTACAGTAATTGTTCAAGTTGATTATACTTGCCATCCAGATTCAGTGCATAATTATCTACATTCTATTTCAAGTGTTATTAAATGTATTTCTTGAAAATGAGTAGAACATCAGATCTATAAAAGAATTGCTACACTGTGGCCATTTTCATCCCTGCCTGTAGTTTATCAAGCTACACACTCACAAACCCACATACATGTGGTCACATACAGACACACGCATCTACATACTACATTGAATTCTGAAGTAGAAATTGGTTGATTCTATGATTAAAAAGGCCATATATTTATTATCTAAACTTGAACATTTTGAAAGTGAGAGTGGCTCTATTCATAATTATGCAGGGAAGACAGGTATGAAGTGGACAGTCCTATGCAAACCAGAATGCAGTCACTCTAACTGAAATATGGGAAAAACAGTGTATCCAGTGCCTACCAGCCTGCATTAGAGTAAAACCACTGGATTTAATTTGAAAACCAGTTGCTAGCCTTTTGCAGCTGGGTGAATAAGCTTAAACCTTTCTTAGTAAGTCTTCTCATTTTCTTCTTGGACAAAGGGGTTAATAGCACCTTTCCTAGAACTGTTGTGAAAGTCTGAAGGGAAACTGTATAAAATAATGTTTCAGTCAGATAATAAGTTTACATATGTTAACTGCTGTGTTAATGCCATAGGTTTAGTGGTTAATTTGTTTTCTAATGATAAACAACGTGTATTAGCATATATGTTCTATTGATAAAGGGAGTGAATTAAAAATAATAATTGTATTTTAGCATGTTGCTTTGAAATAAGATGAGCTAGATCATTTATATTTATGTCTCTTCTTATTTTATTCTTACCTGTATTCATCTCCATACATACTTGCTCCCCAGTGTGTAATTTTTCTGAAGATAGGGCCAAAGTCAGTATACATATTGACTACTGTATTTTGAGCATAAAAAAATTCATAATGATACAATATGAAAAGAATCTCTATGAAAAATAGTGTATACTACAGGATCTTGGACTACATTTTCATGCCTGAAGTAGCCAGGGTGAATCATGGTTTGTGAACGTACATTAATATTACACGTTTTTTTCAGGGCTGCTCAGATAAAAATGCCTGACTGTCCTCACTCCCTTTTCCTCTCTTCTTCCCTCCCTCCATTCCTTCCTTTTTTTCTTCCATCTTTCCTTCCTTCATTCCCCCCACATTTCTCTCCTCTCTCTCCCTGTTTCCCTCCCTCCCTTTCTTTTGTCTCAAGATCCTGGCCCATTTATGCTACTAATGCCTTTAGCCCATAGATTCCACCTATGTCCTATAGCTCTACTTTGTCCTTAGAAGTGACAATATAAAGTTGACCTGTATTTTCATAATGCTTCCACCTAAAATGTTTTCTCCTTAATCATTAGTGTTTTATCAACATCTTGACTGGACTTGCCATTCTAGAAAATATGTATACTTTTAAATCATAAGAGATTCTCCAGATATTTATCATGTTTTGGAGCAAAAACAGTTCTAACTATGCATGAGCTCCTCTGTTATAATAAAACAGATAATTCTTAAAGCTGCTTTAAAACTTTGTCATATAGTATTTTCATGTGTATTCAAATATAAAATATGTTCCATACATACAAAGAAAATCTTGTGTTCTTTTAAAAATTCCATACAGGACCTGTTCTGGATTTACTAAATATTGAAATGCGTAAAGCTTGTTTGAAATATGTGCAAGGGTTTTTATGCAGAACAGGGAAATATTTTATAACTTAATCAATATAATTATAAGATAAGACTCCTTCTAAAGACACATTTGCTTTACATCCTATATGCAGTATTTACTATGAATTCAAAATGCTATAAAATTGGTACAAATTTGTCTTGACTAAGTGCACAAGGATAGCATCTGGTCCCTTGGCTATAAACTTTTTCATAGTCTAGATAAATAAAAAGTGTTTTACATTTATAAAAAGGCCTAAATAATTCCATAATCTGCAAGTACTATAACATACATTTAAAAATTAATAGTAAATCTCATAATAGTGTTTTTGAGTTGATACACCTTTGACTTAATTTCTATGCTCCTATGATAAAAGTATTAGTAGACTGTTATTCACTCAAATAAAATTATCTTTCATAAGTGAAGTGTCATCTAATTTCTACTCTTTGATTAGTTAAAATTTGTAAAGATATAGAATACTCTTATTATTGAGAACCTTCAACATGGCTAAGGAACAAATCAATTAGCTTATTAATGAAATACAAGGGGGCCAAGAGTAAATTTAAATATACTTGTCTGTGCACACAGAAACTGTATATAGAATTGCCTCCTATATAATTAGCTACCACAAAATCCTAGAGTTATAATGGGTTTTCCTACAAATAATCCTCTGCCTACCACAAATTCTTTTAATGAGAGCATGTGGGGTAAAAAAGTCAATGCCCCTGTTCATTGTCAGTCACACAAAGAGTTGATTTCCTCAGAAGAAATTTCACCTTATTGTTAAACAACATCTAAGAAAGTTCAGTGTTGTATTGACTATAACTTGTATTAGTCAGTTAGTCCTACCTATTAGTCCTATGTCTAGATTTTGTACTCTAATAAGTAAGTCTTATCTCTTCTTTATTTGATGATCCTTGAAAATCCATCATTAAGATTTTTTTAAGAAGAAAGGACATGATACCAGTTCTTTTGATTCTTCTGGTAACCTTCCCAAAATTTTACTCACAAAAGTGATCACAGTAGATGTGATCTAACTTGAGCAAAATTACAGTGAGTCTATCAAACTGTTTCTTTACATATTGTATTTCAATGAATCCACCCTATGGTTAATGTTATTTTGTGTATTTTTAGCTTTAGATTATATATGCATTCATTTTAATATGTGCATGTGTATTTGATATGTGTGTATATGTGAGGTATGCATTCCAAAGATGCAGAGCCTGAATAATTATTTACCAAAAATACACTGCTTATTTTTGGAAAGCAAATGGTTTACTCATTACTCTGTCAGTCTTCCCTGGTCCCAGACATTCTGCCACTTGTGCCCATATTCCATTATAGTTAAATTATCAAGCAAACCTCTCAAGAAGCCCTTCAAAAGATGCCACTCAGAGATAAGGCTGACACAGCAATCAGGGCATATATAGTACAATATGAGAGGTTCCTTCAGAACAGCAACATGAAGGATCTGTGAATAAGCAAAACACTTATAAAATTCTCAAGCTGAAAATGTTAAAGTGATGAAGGAGGGGTTAAGTTATTTATTGGGTAGAATTACAATACAATGAGATATAAATTTGGGAGTATATATTGAAGGGAAGGGATTGATATAAAAGATGTATTCTCAGCCCAGAAATCATCCTTGATACTATACTGTCATCTTTATATTTTAATTAAGCACAATAATATATTACATTGATTCACAGACTGATTTATACCTTGACAACTATACAATAAAACATTTTATAAGTTAAAATCATATTTCACAGCAGAAACATCTCAGTCACTAAAGGGGTACATATTTTGAAAAAGCATAAAGATGTAATTAACTTCTAGAGTCTTGGAGTCATGTTCTCATTAAATAGACCTATGAATCTGGGTAAGTCATTTATCTTCTCTTGGCTTTGTTTTCTCACTTTAAATTGAAAGATTTAGATTAAATAACCTTCAACTTTCCTTCAAACTCAAATAATCTATGATCGATTCAAAGAGATCTTAGAGAAATTTAAAATTACACAAACTTCAAAATGTATAAAATCCTGAGGTTATCACCATTCTACCAGTTTTCCTAGTTTGCAGCCTCTTCAGATCAGAAAACTTTCCACATCTAGCTTCTTCCCCATATCCCATGCATTTGGCCACGGGAAGCAGACACTACAATAGCTTGATAGTACCTTTGTTGCTAGAGTCTTGAGCTCAGCTCCAAACTGCTACCTAGACCACTGTACTGCCTGTGTTATAGATGGCAGAAGTCTCCCTCTTCATTTCCAATATAACCCAGAGTCATGGCCTTCTGGGCATGAGACAGCCATCTATTATTCAAAACCTAAAAGCTAAGGCCAAAATGCCAGATTCTGATTATGGCCGACATTCATTTATTTTCTGCAGTTTTGCTTCCCATCCCTTTTGTCACACAGTCAACACTCCTATGTCCTTTTAAGCTGTATGTTCCAAAATATCACATTATTTATGTGTATACATTTTCACAATGTTCAGAAAAAGTTCTTTCCACTCTTATTGTTATCGAAAATCTTTTGGTTTCCCAAGATCATTGCCTTTTCTGCTATGCTTTCTAGACGAGGCAGTTTGATCTTCTGTGTACCACCACAATGAAACATCAACATAAATAGTGTTAAATAATGAGTTTGATTTTTAACTACCATGTTCCCCCCTTTTAAAAATTAGCCTCTTTTAAAATTAATAGTATTTTTTTTGAAGTTTTAAGTTTACAAAACAATTGAGTGGAAAGTGCAGAGAATTTCCATATATCTTCTGCCTCTACCCCTCCACAGCTTTTTCAATTATTAACATCTCACATTAGTGCGGTATAATTTGTTACAGTTGATGAGTAAGTACTGTTATATTATTACTAACTCAATCTTGTTGATTCACATCTTATCAGTATTTGGTATTGTCAGTGTTCTGGATTTTGGCCGTTCCTTAAGTATTTATTTAGTGGTTTAATTTGCATTTCTCTGATGACATATGATGTGGGCCTTCTTTTCATATGCTTATTTGTCATCTATACATCTTCTTTAATGAGGTATCTGTTAAGGTCTTTGGCCCATTTTTCATCAGTTGTTTCTTTTCTTATTGTTGAGTTTTTTGTACACAGAGAGTTCTTTGTACATTTTGGATAATAGTCCTTTATCAGATAATTTCTTCTCTGAAAACTTTAGAATCAGTTTGTTGTTATCCACAAAACAACTTCTTGGGATTTTGATTGGAATTGCATTGAATCTACAGATTAAGTTGAGAAGAACTGACATCTTGACAATATTGAGTCTTCCTATTCATGAATATGGAATATCTCTCCATTTATTTAATTCCTTGATTTCTTTCATCAGAGTTTTATAGTTTTCCTCATATAGACCTTGCACATATTTTGTTAGATTTGTACACCAGGATTTCATTTTTGGGGATGCTAGTGTAAATAGTATTGTCTTTAAAGTTCCATTTGCTCATTGCTGGTATATAAAATAGCATTTGACTTTGATGTACCAAACTTGTATCCTGAAACTTTGCCATAATTGCTTAGTAGTTCCAGGAGTTATTGGTTGTTGTTGATTTTTTCAGATTTTCTACATAGATGATCATATAATTTATCTTTTTCTCATTTTTTAACTGGGCTTTTTTTTCCCCCTCAGTATTGAGCTTTAAATGTTTTTTGCATATTTTGGATACCAGTTCTTTATCAGGTATGCGTTTTGTGAAGGTTTCTCCCAGTCTGTGACTTGCTTTATCATTATCTTAATCCCATTCTATTTTAAAATCTGCTCTGTGGGTTTTGTTCTCTGATCCCTAAATTAAAAACTCAGCAAGTTCCTATGACTTCCACAAACAAGTTATTCTTGGCCAATTGAAATCACAAAACAACCTTAATGTCCTAAGTACACTGTTCAGACCCATTTAATAATCAAAACTTGATTCTTTTCTTTAGGGTTGTAGTTTCCCTTTCTCGTTAATCACTCCATTTTCTGAGGGAGACTTTTGTGGAGAGAAGGGGAAAGACTGATTTCGGCAAAGGTAGGCTAGTTTAGCTGTTTCTTTCTTTTCCCATTTAATGTTTCTGCTTTTTCTTGCTAAGCATGTATTCTGATCCTTTTAGGAATTGGATCATCAAGAGTTCACAGTGATTTAGCATTGGCTTTCAGAACAGTAGGTGTTCAAAGTAGGCTTTTCCTTTCCTGCATTTGTGGTATTTTGTTTTTTGTTACCCTCCCTTTTTCCTCTTCCTGTTATGAGCTGAATTGTGTTCCCCCAAAAGTTCATATATTAGGTAACCAACTACCTCAGAATGTAACTGCACTTTACAGATAGCCTTTAATGTGATGGTTCAGTTAAAATGAAGTCTTTAGTATGGGCCCTGCTCCAATTTGACTGGTGTTCGTACAAGAAGAGGAAATATGCATATGCAAAGAGACACAAAAAAGACGACATTAGCACACCGTGAGTAGGTGGCCATCTGCAAACAAAGAAGAGAGAAACCAACCTGCTATCTCCATCTTTGACTTCCAGCCTCCAGAAACATGAAAAAGTAAGTTTCTGTTTAAGCCACCTAGACGGGCATTTTGTTGTGACAGCCCCAGCAAACTAATATACTCCTGTCACTTGGGATCGCTCATCTGCAGTTACCATGATAGATGGATGCATCTCTCCTATGGCAGTGGCTGGGTCTCCCCTCATTCCTTACAGAGGTGGGAATACTCTCACTTTTTTTCTTGGGTCAAATCTAATGTGATACCATCCACAGTGGCTTTCTTGCATTAGGCCTGTATCAGTGTCATGGAAATTAATGATGCTTCTTTTTTTTTAAATAAATTTTTAATTTTAGAACAGTTATAGATTTATAGAATTATTGCAAAACTAGTACAGAGTGTTCCTGTGTACTCCACACCCAATTTCCTATATAATTAACATTTTATATTATTATGGTGCATTTGTCAGAATTAATGAACCAATACTGATACATTATTAGGGAGACCAATTCTTCCACTTTTTCTTAAGTCAGCTATCAAAGCAGCTATTTTACTATTTTTCAGGCTACAGTCACACACCGGTTTACTATGTCTCCCAAAATACAAGGACCCATTAAAAAACTCTATGACTGGTCCTACTGGAGTCTTTTGCCTGAGACTTGAAATGATGGGTTGATAATCCCCCTAAAATAGTTTGTTGAGAGCTTTCTAAAAATCTCCTATAACCCCCATTCCATATCTACTTACATCCTAATATTGTAGGGGGTTTTAACTTTCAAATAATTAGTTTCTTCTTCTGAAATTTCCCCAAGATTTCTTCCCATCTCTCTCTGGACTATAATATCTGTTGTTTTGTTCTTTCCTGAAATTTTCTGATCTCTTCCTTATTATATTAGGACAAAAATTAAAACCACAAAATGATATACTGCAGACTTACCACAATGGCTAAAATGGAAAAAATAGAAAATACAAGGTTTGGCAATAATATGGAATAAGCATACTGTCCAGCATTGCTGGTAGGAGTATATAGTAATTTTGGAAACTGACAGTATCTACCAAAATTGTACATATTCTTACCATATGATTCAGCAGTTATATATCCAGGAAGAAAAGTGCATATACATTTACCAAAAGACATGCCCTAGAACTTTTATAGAACCCTTATTTGATATAGACTCAAACTGGAAGTTATCCAAAGCCCATCAACCACAGAATGGGTAAATAAATAATGGTATGTTCACACAATGGAATGATACAGAAATGAGAATAAATGATCTTCAATGTATATAACTTTACTGTGTTTGAATGGGAAAAACCAGACACCAAAGAATACATACTGTATGATTTCATTTACAAAGTTGTAAATGTATTAGATAAAGTTGTGGATAGCACAATTTTGTGTTCTTTAAATTCAATTAGATTCTTGACATATGCATCAGATCACACTGCTCCAGTTATATTGTGTAACCAACCACCCCAGAACTTAGTGCCTTAAAACGATTCATTTATTCTCACAGATCTGAGTATCAGATGGGGTGATTCTACTTAATGTTTTGTATCCACGGGTCCAGGTTTAATCCACAAGTCTCTCATCTTCCTTGGATGAGTACAGTAGGTGGAGAATTCTTGTAGCTACAGGAGAGGACTGAGGCAAGAAGTCTAATAACGCAAATGACTTTCAAGTCACTACGTGTGTCACATTTATTATACTCTTTCCCAAGCAAGCCATATTGCTGAGCTCAAAGCAAGAGTGCAAGAGGGGATTCACATTTAAATGGAAAAAGAGGAATTGTGAAAAGTTGGGACTAATAATATAATCTATCACAACTTAACAAACCATTATCACTTTATGTCTCTGATTCCATTTCTAATTCCCCTCAATAAAATAGTCTAAATTTGTATTTCTTTCCTTAAATCCCACATCTACCACATATTTTTTGGAACATAACTTACTCTTCTATTTTATAGGGAAACAAGTCTATTAGCCATGAGACTTCTTAATTTTCTGTCTTCCCACTCCCACATTTAGACTGACCTATATTTCTTTATATGTTTTTCTATATGCTCCCAGTTGTAAAGAGAGAGAAAAAAATCTTTAAAAAAAAATAAATACAGGGTAAGACTACTTTTAAAGAATGCAAATCCTGGTCTTTCAATTCAGCAAATTCTCTCTTATTGTCTTTCTCCCTCTGTCTCTGTGCCTCTCTAGTGTGCATGTCAGGGGGCGGGGGGTGTCTGTGTATGCACGGTTATAAACATCTCTTCCCTGCCTTGTTTATGCATGGTGCAGAAAAAGAGTCTGAGGACTGAAGGCATGTTTGTTTTTTAAGCAAAATATGCTAAGTTAATTAGCTGGGAAAGGAAACCCTAGATATTTGATTTCGTGAAGCCAATCGCTTTAAGATAGTTCAAGGGGATTATGGGAAAGAAGAAAGGTTGTTTTAATTCTCAGAACCCCTTATCAAATTGCCAAGGTCATTGGATACTTTTCAGGTTTTACCTTCCTTATTCCTTCTGAGAGTGTTTCCTCTTTGAAACCATGTTCTTTGACTGTGGGGTGAGTCTTGTATTCTCTGTCACCTGAAGAATACTCTTCTTCAATATAATTTTTCTCTGCTTGCTCCTTGAAGGTCTCTTTTAAAGTGATCTTGAATATCTGTGATGTAATCCATTATAGCAACCCATAATCTAACTACCCAGGGGAAAATTTATTTTTCTTATTTGATTTCCTTGAGGACACCCCACAGTCAGCCTAAGACGGGCACTTCTTCTCTTCTACACACTTTTTTAGTTCCCTGCCCTCTTATGAATTATGAATGCCTTTGGTATTTATCCTTACTTCACCTGGATAGAAATGTTCCCCTGGTGAGCAGAAATGCTACAAAATGTGATATACTTGGCTCCATATTCTCTGGGGAATTGTTCTGCTACTCTGTTTTGGATTGTTGTGGAATCCACTGTGAGTTATAATAACAATTTATCTGTGAAATAAGCCATCTCACATCACAAAAAGATTGACAGAATTGAGAAATGTCCGCCTGTAAAAGGAAGAAAAGCATACAGAAAACACTGCAAAATCCATGAGGAATTCCCACTGACTTACTTAGAAATCTCAGTTACTCTGGGGATAGACACCTCAAGTTTTAGTTGTTTTTTTTTAATGTACATCTTTCCCCAAGTGAATTTATTTGGATCATTATTTTGGAGGTTTTAAAATTCATATGTATCCTCCTGGGAAACCTCCAACTCTTAAAATAGCTCTAAGCATTTCTGTACATTGTTAACGCTGAGACGTTTGTGCTTTTAATGACAAATTTAGGGCCACACAATACAGAAGGAGGAAAGAAAAATAATTGAGATCATCCAAAAGCTAGCTGGTCCAAAACTTAGAGCTGATTCTTGAGGATGAAACCCCTCAAGAAGGAAAGGTATGGTAGCTTTCTGAGAATGACCATGACAAGGTTAAAATCA
>JAVSCE010022146.1:0-32879 GCA_032199065.1 Smutsia gigantea
AAACAATTCTTATATAAGTGGAATTCATGTAATCCTGGAATACTTCACAGAAACGTCATACAAGCACTCTACTGTAACCTCTCTGACCCAATACAAGATAGTCCTCATCGGTATTCTTATCAACACTTGCTGGGAAACAGAAATGACTGGGGCCCTTTAGGGAATGACGTCACAGTGGCACTGGACCAGGGACCCAGAACTGCTTCCATCCTACCTGGCCCCACAAGATCTTCCCTGCCACCTTCCCAAGGAAGGCATAGGAAATAAAGAGATCCTTTATTGTTCATTCAGGCTTTGGACGTCAGACTGAAGGTGGAGTACTACGTGTCAATCTAGGACACCCGGCAGACCTCGTATGTGTTGAGCCTGAGGGTAGCGGGTGGTTTAATGCGGAATAGTTTATGTCTGAATGCTGGGGCAGTTCCTGGGCCTTTAGAGGACCAGATGACGTCCAGAAAGTTGACAGATGAGGCTGAGCCTTGGGTCTTAGGAGGGGCGGTTGGCCAGCCTTGTTGGTGTAAGTAGGCCGTATGGGTGTACAGATCTGCCTGTATTGCTTCCTCAGAGGACCCCTCAGCATAATGACATCAGTATAATGCCCCAGGAGGCCCCTTTCCAATTGTAAGGTATTTAAATCCTTGCAATAGAGGTAACGTGCAATTGCAGGGCTGTTTAAATAACCCCCTGGGAGCTGAGTAAGTGGGTATTGAGCCCCTTCAAAAGTAGAAGCCAGCTGGGCCTGGGATATTCCTCTCAGATGGGAACAGAACTGCACACATTAGCCAGGTCAGTGACCATGAGTACACTCCCTGGGCCTGTAGTATGAGCTGCCCTCAATCAGTTCTATAACATTGGGAATTGGAGCCTTCTACGGGAGAACCTGACTGGAGGTTTCAGTCCTCAGTGGTGAGGTGCCGTCATTAGTGGCTCATTTAAGGGCCAGCCAAATGGGCTTATTGAAAGAGCAGACTCTGGGCTGAATGACTCCCCTCTCAATAATCTCTTTACTGACAGGGTGTAGCTGCCTGTACCCTGTTTAAGCCAGCATTGCGGAGTGCTTATCATCTTGGCCAGGGGTGCAGGAATCACCAGTGTCCATGTGGCGAGTGCCATCAGGAAGCCCAAGAATTTGGGCTTGTTCTCTGTGGCGTGGCATCTCGTCAGTACATCCTGTAATAGGGAAAGAGAGAGCCGGGGTGGCCGCCACCAGAGGAAGCCATTTAAGGTGAATGGTCCCAGTAGTTATACCCAAATGGGTTTGAGCATCTTTCATTGTTTCACAGGCAAGGGCTCCCCGTTCAGGAATTTAGAGGGATTGCCTGGAATGACAGTGACTTGAGCCATGGTGTCTAATAGGGCCAAAAATGACTGCATTTTTATTGTCTCCTTTTATTGTGGCAGAGACACCTCTTGTGAAGCACATTTCTACATTCTGCCCCGTTCAGGGGAAAATTGACGGGGCTCAGAGTCTGTGGCATCTCAGAGGAAATGGGCACATGGCTCTGATGGATCTTTAAGAAGGTTTTGCATTTTAGGGTCTTTAGAGACACTGGCCAGTTACCTCATTTCAGCAGCCATTAGGAACACTGCAGGGCCCGTTCCCAATGCACAATTGTGAATCTGCTCCCGTCTCTCCTTCCTGCTGCACACAATCTTTAAGAAATTTTGAATCTCAGTTAAGGTGTAGCTCCTGATCTCAATTCCTACTTCCTGATTTTCTCCCATTAACTTGATCTTATGTGCTGTTAACCAGAAAAATGTGTGGGTGACATCCACACGACCCTCTTCATAGGTGGCCTGGATGTCCTAAACGGCATCTGCAGTGATGCCAGGGTTCTTGTTCACAGAGTCAAAGAATGAACTTTGCAAACACTCAGGGTAGGAGAGCAAGGGAGAGGCTTTTATGTAGCGATAAAGTGAGAGCACAGAGCTCCTGGCGGGCCAAGAGAGCCCATGGTTGTGCACTGCCTAGGGGTTTTACAGGCAGTTGAGGATTTGGGGGAACGTGATAAACGGCTAGGGGTGTGGACCTGTTAAGTGATCCTAGAGTGTTCATCCTTGATGAGACATTAAGTGTCTTTTCTCATCAGTCTTCCAGATGATTCTGCAAAATTAACATAAGAAATCTACTGCAGATTTCTTTCCCAGAACAGCAGCTTCTTGGTCTGGGAGCATATCAATCATCAATCAAGACGGCCTGCCCTGCCCTCAAGGTGGGCTGAGTTATTGTCTATTTGCTAAAGAGTTTAAAAGGCAGTCCAAGATGGTGTGCTGCTTATGTCAGTTTGATAGTAGTTTATTAAGAATTTTTGCATCTATATTCATCAAGAGACAAGGCCTGCAGTTTTCTTCTCTGGTAGTATCCTCATCTGGCTTTAGTATGAGGACAGTGCCTTCTCTCTTCTCCTTCTGGTAACCCCTATAATGTGAATGTTATTGTGTGTGCAGTTGTCTTAGAGATCCCTTAACTTATCCACATTTTTAAAAATTCTTTTTCCTTTTTGCTGTTCATTGTGGTAGTTTTCTGCTGCCCTGTCTTCCAGATCACTAATCCATTCTTCTCCATCCTTTCATTTGGTATTGATGTCCTCTAGTTTAGTTTTCATTTTGGTTATTGTTTTCTTCAGCCCTGACTTGTTCTTTTTTATATTTTCTCTCTCTTTGTTAAAGTCCTCACTGACTTCACACACTCTTTTCTCTAGTCCAGTGATTTTCTATATGGTCATTACACTGAAGCCTTTATCGGGTGTACTGCATACCTCCATTTCATTTAGGTCTTTTTCTGGTGTTTTTCTTCTTCTCTTGTTTGGAATATACCCCTCTGTCTCCTCATTTTGTCTGACACTCTTGTGATTGTATCTGTTAGGTAGGCCGGTTATGTCCCCTGGTGTTGAAAGTAGTGGCATTCTATAGTAGATGTTCTTTGGTGCACAGTAATACAATTCCCTCTAGTCACCAGAACCAAGTGCACCCAGGGTGATCCCTGTGTGGGATGCATGCACCTCCCTGTTGTGGCTGGGCTGTGGCTGCTGCAGGCACACTGGTAGGCAGGGCTGGCTCTCAGCCCAGCTGTCAGCAATGGCTCGCTCCACCTACTGTTTGCACCCTGGTGGGCAGGGATTGTTCCTGGAGCTGCTGTCTGAGAGGGCTGATTTATCTACCAAAGATGTTGTGGGTGGGGCTAGCTCCTCCCCTCCCTGGGACAGGAGTCACTCTGGAGGGATCCCAGTCCTGTTTGGAGCTGTCCACCAGGTATGGTAGGACAGGAGTCACTCTGGGGAGACGTAGGTCCCAAATGAGGCTGCCTGTGTGCTGTGACAGTGCAGGAGCCGCTTTGGAGGTATGCCTCTTGGGTTGGGTCCACGGGGTAATGGGGGCAGGGCAACTGGTGCTGGCATGATAGCTGGAGAGTGTCAGAACTGCCTCCCCACAAGAGTGGGGCCAGCTAGGCTGAAGGAGGCCACAAAAACGGTGTCTGCCAACACTGTGTCCCTTGGAGAAAGCTCCTGCAGATACCCACCCCTCCAGTACATGTCTCTAAATTAGTCAATACATTTTCTTCAGGCACTTTTCAAACTGCTGACCTGCGCTGGGTCTCAGACTGACTGACACAGCATGCTGGCCCACCCTGAGTAGAGAGTCTGACTCCCACAGCACTCCAGCTCTCCTAGACTTAAGCCTCACTGATTTGCAAAGTTGCGGGTTATGTCCTCCTGATTCTCAAAGCCAGATACTCTGGGAGCTCAGCATCCTGGTGCAGGGCCCCAGGGCCAGTGTGGGGCTGGATTCCCTTGCTCCTTGTACCTCTCTCTCTCCCACTTGCGGTAGCCACACAGGGGTGGGGTGGGGTGGGGTCTGGACCCGACTACATCTCTGTCCCTTTTACTCTTCTTGATGGGGCCTTCTCTTTATGTCATTAGCTGTGGAATATCTATTTTACCAGTCTTTAGGTCATTTTCAGAGTAAGTTGCATTAAATGTATTGCTGCTTGGTGTGTCCATGGAAGGATATTAACACAGGAACCTCCTGATCCACCATCTTCCAAGAATCCTTTTCTCGGAGTTTTATGGTTTCAGGTCGTACAGTTAAGTCTTTAATCCATTTTGAATTAATTTTTGTATATGGTGTAAGATAGTAATCTAATTTCATTATTTTGCCTGTGGCTGGCCTGTTTCTTCTCAACACTATTTATGGAAGAGATTGTCCTTTCCTCACTGTATATTCTTGGCACCTTTATCACAAATTAATCCACCATGTATGCTTGTGTTTATTTCTGGGCCCTTCTGTGTTCTAATAATCTGTGTGTCTGTGCTTATGCCAATACCATATTGTTTTGATTACTGTAGATCTCTAGCATAGTTTGAAATCAGGAAGCTTTGTTCTTCTTTCCTAAGATTGCTTTGGCTATTCAGGGTCTTTAGTGCCTTCATATTAACCTTAGGATCATTCTATTTTTCTGAGAAATAACACGGGAATTTTGATAGGGATTTCATTGAATATGTAGATTGCTTTGGGTACTATGGACATTTTAACAATATTAATTTTTCCAATCCATGAGCACAGAATATCTTCCCCCTTCCCACTGTTGGCCAGGGCGAATGTGTCAAAGAGATACTCTGTTGTACCCGCTTCTATGACCCAGAAGCAACAACTGTTAACACACATAGATTGTAGTAAGCTAAAGGTTCTCAGGTAAAGTTGAAGACTCGCTTTATTTTAATCCCGACCCAATCCCATTCTTCATTCATTCCTTAGAGGCAACCACTGTGATGCATTCTAGACCCTGGGTTTTTCTACTTCCACCGTGGACATGCCCCCACCTTCACCAGCGCCCCAGACCACCCATCTCACCCACCCCTGTCTCCCCGACCCCCACCGCCATTTATAAGGGGAAGATGGATTTTGTGTTCACCCGGGTCCGTGGAACATTCTTCATCCACGCAGATCCTGAGGTGCACATGGGTGGGGCATGGCGGGTGCACAGATGCCTGAAAAACTGTTTTAAAAGTTCAAAGGGGAGGCTTTGGTGCACGGAATCAACCAGAGTCCTTTATTTATTTATCAAGAACGACTTAACTTTATTGGAAGAAATGGGAAAACTGGAAGGAAAAACTGAAGTGAACGCTTTGTAAGGGCAGTCTTTCAATAAGACTGCTGGGCATGGTGGCCAGGGGAAACTGCCCGTGGCTACGGGGAAGGCCATCCAAGCTCAGTCCTCGTCGCTGTCGCCCAGGGTGAGCTTGTTGAAGAGGTACTCTGCCAGGACGGCTTCTGGGGCTCCCATCTTGCGCAGGTTGGTGATATGGTCCCCCAGCTCTTTGATGGCCTTGACCTGGTGGTGCAGGTGGTGATGCTTCAGGAAATCACACACGTGCGCGTCGCCCTTGGTGGCGGCCAGCCGGTGCAGATCTAGCAGGCTCTGGTTCACGCGCTTCTGCAGGACCAAGGCGCACTCCATGGCCTTCAGGCCGCTCTCCCAGTCGTCGCGGTCGGACTTCCTGATGTCACGGAGGTGCAGGCGGCCCCCGCGATCGTTCTGCAGGTGCATCAGCCACTCGGCCTGCTCCTTCTCCTCACGGGACTGGCGCAGGAAGAACTGGGCGAAGCGCTCCAAGGCCACGTCGTCGCGGTCGCAGTAGAAGGCCATGGACAGGTACACGTAGGAGGCATGCAGCTCCAGGTCGATATGCCTGTTGACGGCGGTTTCGCAGTCGGGGTCGTAGTTGTGGCGCACCTGTGATGGCGGCACGGTGGGCATGGCTGGTGGCACCGGCAGGAAGGCGAAGACAGCACGTGAAAGCTGGCGGCGGGGCCGCTGTCTGAGGTGGACTCGGAGCATCTCCTGGTGGGTAGCGAGGGCAGTCAGAAGCCTAGTCAATGGCGGACACCCGGGGGCATCCTCGGAGTAGGCTAGCGGGGAGCCGTTAGGTGGGCTCCGGGCAGAAAGAACCTTATGGATGGGACCGGAAGCGGGGTCCGCTACAGGTCCCGGGGTGGGAACTTCCGGTCCGAGGCCGGTGGTCCGGGTTGGCTGGTGAGCTCTGTGTTTAGGTTCCGTTGGAACCTGCGTGAGCAGGGCGACTGTGCTGAGCACCCGGTGTCTAGCAAGTTTTTAATTTTGCAATATCATGTCTGTTTTCCAAATACTTTCTCTTGTTTTCCGTTTGATCTCTTCTATGTGTCACTTCTTCTTATGTTCTAAATCCGTCATCTTTTAAAATTCTGAGAATATAAATTTGAAGTTTTTGGTAAAGTTCTTTTGTTTCCTGTAACATACAGTTTCCCCCCAAGAAATACTTTGGCTTGTTCATCATGATATTCTCTTTTACTTCCCTCAAATACCTGGGACATATTTGTGCATTCATGTTTTCCTACTTAGAGGCACCTTTGATTAGCCTAGGTGCTTAGCATGGCTCTGAGCTACCGTTTCGATGTCCATTTCTCCAGTGGGCTTCTCTTCGGGGTGGGAGGGCAGAGTGTGTTCTTCCAGAGGACTTTTTTGTACTCTGGATCTAAAGTTAAAAGTTGAGGGAATATGTAGCAACACAATCTAGACAAGATCTTAAGGACTCATATCTTTTAGGAATAAAAATAACCATGATCTGCTGTGAGCAAAGGAAAAGTTGTGTAATAGTAGAAGGAAGTTATAAACACCTACATTGTGACCAACTGTGGAAAAAAGGACATTAGATTTTAAACATTTTTTCTGTTTGCTTTGTGATATGTTCATGTGTATTGACCAATTTATGTCTCCTACCTTCTCTTCATGCACTGTTTTCTATAAATATTGCACAATAATGAATAAAAGAATGTTGGAAATTTAGTGTTTCATACTGGGGGTAGAAACTTGAGGTTATCTTCTGTATATCAGAAAAAGCCACATCATGTCAAGTGAATGCAAGATTTTGTTGCCATTTTGTCACTTGAAATTTAAATATGTGTATAGATATCGACCTGTCAACGGGGTACAGGAAACCAGATTTTGGTAAATCAGCATGATCCACACCCTGATTTATGCTTGTTTCTGTATCACAGTTGAGAAGCTTCAGGACTACATTTTTAAGACTCGACTGCCAAAAGAGTTCCAGGTTAAATTTTGCTAATACGAAGCATCTATGTTAAATTTGGAAGGCAGAGGAGAAGTAAAAGCTGCTATTATAAAGGAGCATTAAAAAGAGACTCTTGGGAAATTGCAAATGAGTTTACGGTAGACTTAGAGTGAGTTTCTGCGGATCACTGGCTGTAGTCCCACAGGCACTGAGATCACCCACCAGTGGCTTGCACAGATTTCTGCACTTCCAGATTTCCTGAAAGTCCAGTGTTATTTCTCTTTACCTTCTCTGACACTTTCCATGGTTATTTAATACTCTAATTCCCTATATTAATTTTTGTTCTCCTTGAGGTGCTCAGGGTAACATCTGTCATGCTGATTGATTTCTGATGGATAGAGTCATGGACCCGTATCTTATGCCGAGAAAGAAATGTTTGGCTAGGCACGAATGTCATTATATTAAGTCAAAAATGACACTTGAAAATTCCTTAAGAAGGTGACACTTTAGGTACTAAATCATTACCTAAAATGTCCAACACTTCCTTCCTAAGCTTGGGAATAGGTGGTTGCTTCTTTCGCACCAGATGAAGGGACTGGCTAGCTTTTAGAAGCTATGTTATATGAAAAACGCATCTTCAAATACTAGAATCTCACTCAAAACAAGAAGCTGCTGACTTTATGAGAGGCATGCCTGAGCTGGGACCAGCCAACGTAACAGCATATTCATGATTCTCACCCCATTTTTCCTCTAGAATATATGTTTACTGGAATGGTACACTGAATCACCCACATTATTTGAACTTTTATTCTCTCTTTCTCCACCACCCCATTCTCAGTCTCTGTTAACTTTTACTATCACTCTCCAAGAAACATAAAATTGAATTTGCCTAATTACATATATCCTTTATGTACACTAAATTTGTCCTCTTGAATTACTTACTTCTAATTATCAGTATGAACATATTATAGACCTCAAACAATTCAAGTTTTCTCAGGAAATGTTTTGTGTGGCCTAAACTTGTCCTTTATTTTTAGCTTCATGATTTAGTTTGGGCAACAGTTTGACACTGTCATAAGCAAATCTGCAATAGAATTATATACAACATATAGGTCTTGAGTTATTGATGAGTAATCAGTTTTTGTAAATCATAGCAAAGTACCCCAAGATGAAAACTCTAGATCACTAATATGCTTGTATTAGAGCTTAGGACTCGAGTTCCCACCGAGATTGTGTCAACTGTGAAATGCTTCAGAATTTACACTGTTTGCAAACTAAGTTTATCTTGTTTTTTTATTGTGATATAATTGACATATATTATTAATATTAATATAATTGACATATATTTGTATTATATTGTATATTTGACATATTTGTATTGTATAATAATTGACATATTATATAATTGACATGTAATATTAATATTAATAAATAATATTAACGCATGCATTTATCTTTATAGACTTCCAGAACTGCCTTTGCAATATCCCATAAATTTTATGTAGTGTTTTCATTTTCTTTTGTTTCAAAATATATTTTGATTTCCCTTTTAATTTTTTTCATGGACCTGTTGATTGTTCAGCAGTATGCTATTTAATCTCCACATATTTGTATATTTTCCAGCTTTCTTCCTGTTATTGATTTTATAGTTTCAAACAACTGTGGTTGGAAAAGATATTTGGTACGCTTGCAATCTTCTTAAACTTGCTAAGACTTGTTTTGTGACCTATCATGTGATCTATCCTGGAGATGATCTGTGTGTGCTTAAGAAAAATGTGTATTTTGCTGCTGTTGGATGGAATGTTCTGTATATGTCTGTTAGTTCCATTTGGTCTAAAGTATGATTCCAAAGTTTCTTTACTGATTTTCTGTCTGGGCGATTTATCCATTGTTGAGAGTGGAATATTGGAGTCCCTTATTTTTTTGGACTATTGTCTATTTCTCCTTGCAATTATTAGTATTTGCTTAACATATGTAGGTGCATATATATTCATGATTACTGTATCTTCTGGACAAATTGACCCCTTTATTATATAATGACCATTTTTGTGTCTTGTTGCCATTTTGGCTTAAAGTCTATTTTATCTGATATAAATATGGCTACCCCATTCTCTCTGGTTTCTACTTGCATGAAATATATTTTGCTATTTCTTTACTTTGAACCTATGTGAGTCCTTAAAGCTGAAATGAGTCTCTTATAGGCAGTATGTAGTTTGGTTTTCTTTTTTGTTTTTCTCCATCTAGCTACTCTGCCTGTTGACGGGAGCAATTTATCCATTAACAGGGTAATTATTGATAGGTTAGGACTTACTAATGCCATCTTATTGCTTTCTGGCTGTTTTATAGTTCCATTTTTCTTCCTTGATGCCTTCGTTAAGTTGGTGATTTTCTGTTGTAGTATACTTTGATTTCCTTCTCTTCATCTTTTGGGTATCGTAGATTGGTTTGTGGATCCCATGAGGCTTACATAAAACATCATATAAACGTAAGTCTATTTTAGGCTGATTGCAATTTAACTTAAATTGCATATAAAAACTCTATCCTTTGGCTTCCCCCTTTTAAGTTTTTGATGTCACCATTTATATCTCCTTATGTTGTGTATCCAGTTAATGCTGTAGCTATAGTTTTTTTTAATACTTTTGTCTTTTAACATTTATCCTATAATTAATTAGTTAATGCATCACTACCTAACAATATTAGGGTATTCTGAATCTAACTATATACATACCTTTCCCAGTGTGTTATGTATTTGCATATTTTCATGTTACTAATTCGTGTTCTTTTGCTTCTGGTTGAACTATTTTTAGTATTTCTTGTCAGGCAGATTTAGGGGTGATGAATTCCTGCATCTTTTGTTTATAAGGGAAGGTATTTGGCCTTTAATTCTGAAGGACGGCTTTGGTGGGTAGAGTATTTTTGGCTGGCAGTTTCTTTCTTTCAGTATTTTGAAAATATCACCCTGTTCTCTCCCTGTGAGGTCTCTGCTGAGAAATCCTCTGATAACCTTTTCAGGGTTCCCTTCCATGAGATTTTTTTTTCTCTTGATTCTTGTAAAATTATTTTGGATTTTCGCTTTGGACAGTTTTGTTGTTATATCTTGGAGTAGATCACTTTGGATAAAAAATTTGAGGTGACCTATTAGCTTCATGAACTTGGATGTCCAAATGTCTCTCTAGGTTTGGGAATTTCTTAGCCATTATGTTTTGAAAAAAGCTTTCTCTACCCTTTTATCCATTTCTTCTCCCTTTGGGACTCAAATAATACATTCATTATTTATTTTGATGGTATCCTATAAGTCCCAAAGGCTTTCATCACTCCTTTTTATTGTTTTTCCTTTTTTTTATCTCCTGATAATTCCAATTGATCTGTCTTCTAATTCATTGATTCTCATTCTGCTGGTTCAAGTCGGCTGTTGAAGCTCTATATTGCATTTTTTAGTTCAATCACTGCATTCTTCAGCTCCAAAATTTCTGTTTGGGACTTTTTTATGTCTTCTATCTCTTTGTAGAACTTTTCAATTTGTTCTTGTATTGTTTTCTGATGTTGTTAAATTGGTCATCTGTGTTCTCTTGTAGTTCTCTGGGTGTCTATAGAACAGCTGTTTTTTATTTCTTTGGGAAATTCCTGAATTTCCTCTTCTTTGGGGCCAGCTCCTAGAGGTTTACCATATTCTTTTGTTGCAGATATATTTCCCTAATTCTTTGTAGTCCCTGTTATGCCTTGTGTCGCCTTGTGTAGGTATCTTCACAGTTGAAGAAGCAGTTACCTCCTCCAGACTTTATGGTCTGACTTTAGTAACAGAAGCCTTTCACCTGTGGGTGAGCGTATGCTGGCTCATGCTGCGACCCTGGGTCTAGTGGTACAGGGCGCCAAGTGCAGGGGTGTGCAGTGGCACTGAGTTGAAGAGGACATGAAATCTCTTTGGCTCAGGCTGCTGAAGTCCATAGTTTTGACAGCTATAAGGTCCTTGGCAAGCACTGTAGGGAGATCACAGTGGCTGCGAGGGCTGTTGGGTCCTAACATGTACCCCCAGGTCTGGCAGCTAGGGACCAGGGAAGGCAATGGTGGTAGCCGGGGCCAGTGGTTTATATACGCTCAGTGTTTGGGGTCACCTGCAGGTACCTATATAGTGGCAGGGGCCAGTTGTGAACACATTCATGATGGTAGGGGCCAGGACAGGTAGCAAGGGCTGGTGCTTACTATGGGTGCACTTTAGGCTCACTAGCAGGTGTGGAGGCCCAGCTCTCCTGTGGATGCACACTGTCCCCTTGAGCATGCACATTGCAGTGGAATCCCACGACAGGGGTTTGGCTGGGGGCATACAAATGCACAGCTGGAGGGCCTGGCTATAGGTGGGGATATTGGTGCTGGCCAGAGAAAGAAGGCAGGGCCTGATCTGGGCCCACAGGCAGCTTCCCGGTCCCTGGTTGTCAGTGTGCTCGCCTGTGGTTGTATGCTTTCTCCCAAGGCATGCACACTAAGTGGAGGCCAGTGACTGGTGTCAGGCTGCTGTGCACGTGCACTAGCTAGGATGCACTAGCCCTGAGCATGGGCCCAATGGTGGGGTTCAGCCAGGCTGGTGTCTTTACTCTCACAGCTGCAAAAGCCAGATCTGGCTGCAAGCGTGGCTCCTGAGCTCCAGTGGAGACAGGGAGGGATTCAGGTGGCTGGCATCTTACACTTGTGCAGCCACAGATGCTGTGGATTTCTGCAAGTGTAGGTCCTGGGCATAGGGTGTGGGGGACGACTCAGGTACTTGGCATCAGCAAACGCGAAAACCTGTGGGGTGAGAGCTGGAGAGATGTTCAGGGATCCGCAGTGTGTGTACTGGCCTCCGACTTCCTAAGCGGCAAACTCTGAGTTTTTCTACAGAGCAAATCTCTATGAATCAAGATGGCTCCCACTTGGTGTCTATTAATAATAGGCTCTGCTTTATTTTCCTTGTTGCTATCCAGCTCAACACTGTTTCAGGTTTGCCAGCCTGCGTGGGACTGAAACCAAAGAGGACTTGGGAAGCCAGAGAAGCTGATTGGTTGCCTTGCTCTTTCTTTCCTGCCCTTCCTTTCTAGCTGGAAAGTTCCTTCTTTGTGTTGAACAGTGCCAGATAGGGGCATGAGATAATGTGGGCAAAATGAAGCTGTCTTCCTTTTACTCCTGTGCAAGTATTCTCAATCTTTTTGCTCCACTGTGCTGCCACAATGTCCTGAGTGGACTCTAGAGGTCTCCAAGTGCTGTTTCGTTCATGGACAGTATCCAATCCTTGATCTTTGTGAGGGGGCAGGAAAGTTGGGTTGTACATCACCATTCTTTCATAATTCTGGGAAAACCACGATTTGATCCACAGCCTGAAGTAGAGCTTTCTCTAATCACATAAAAGCATTGTATTGGCCAGTGATGATACTGATCACTTTATTATTCTTTAAATGTGTTGTATATGGTATGCATGCTATTTTATATGTATAACGTATGACGATGATGATAAAAGCAAACATTCTTACTTTTTTCAGCAGCTAAATTATCCATGTTCCTGCCTCAGTACATAGAAGGTGAGGCATTTTAAGTTAACCATCTTGATAAATCAGAGTCAACAGCTACATAACCAAAAATAGTGGAGAGAAGCACTCTATTTCTGTGTGCTAGTTCCCACCAGAGAAAGGATGAAGTCAGCAAAGGCTATAATTGATCCCCACATGGTATGGCCTTGGAGACCTAAAGTGAATATATGTGTTTGTGTATAATTTTGTGTATGCATTTGTATATGTGAAAATATAAATATATACTTATTTTCACTTTAGTACCCCTATGAATATAATGCAGTTGTAAATATAGAACAATAGCTCTTATTTTCACTGATATTCCAAATCAGATTTACAGTCCTAGCCTAAATCCACTTCCATTGATTCATGAAAAAGAATCTGGGAATATTTGCCTTTCTTCCACTAAGTAGAACTGGGGAGACCAGCAGCAATTACATGGGATGGACAGGATACAAAAAAGGGTCTAGAAGCAAATAATGCAAGCTAGTATAAAAGCTAGGAGGTCAGTCACGAGTTTGGGTCCAGATTGGGTGGGATCTGAAGTTTATTCAATTTTGGGGTGCTTCTGTGAGGATAATGATACGAGAGTATGAATACAAAATTAGGCAGAAACTTGATGAAATAATTATGATGAAAAAAGAAATGACAAATTTTGGTTGTCTTGGAAATTCATATTCCTTTCTCTGAGACATGCTAAGAAATTTGCCAGCAATGCTTCTATGGACTTGTTTCCTGTTGGCAGCCTAGCTTCCTCTCCCCGCCTAGAGCATTCTCCAACTCCTCAGAAACTCTCAGCATTCCCAAGGACCCATGTAATTGGCAGTCCCTGATGATGCGGAAGCAGCATTTGCTTCCTGGGTAATCTACCTCTGGTCAGTAATATGCTCGAATTTACGTTTGTCTCCTAAGTGCTGTCCCTCAAGTATTCATAACCAGGAATCTGCCTTTTAATTCACCTGCCTCCGGGACTTGGCAGGGCGCTATCATATGCAAGGAACTCAGGGGCTACAGAGAACAAAGTAGCAGATTTAAACAAGCATGCAGGCCCTTCCCACAACTCCTGCCCACCCCTGGCTCAGCACAGAGCAAGCAGGCAATAAAGCCCAGCTCCTAAGTTCTCTTGGAAGGAGTTAGCGTGCACATTTAACACCCCAACTTTTCTGGCTGTTTCCCAAGAATCTGGCTTCTAATTTGCCTGTCTGTGAGAACTGATGGGGCCTGACATACTCCAGGTCCTTGAGGATTTGGTGAGCAAATCAGCAGTTTGAAGGAACCTGGGGACACATGCTACTGATCGTCCCCCAGCTCAGTACAGAGCAACTGATGATAAACTGCAGCTCCAAGCTTTGCCCTGAGGAGCAAAGGAGATGGACTGTGCATCTAGCCCCCCAACATTTCTTGCTGCTACTCAAAGGACTGATGGCAATCTTGTCTGTCTCAGAGTACTCACGGGATCTGGCAAACTCTAGAGACCTGAGGGCTACTCAGAATAAGACGAAAACAAGTGGTCGGGAATAGCACAAAGATATGAGAAGCACAAAGAATCTCTGGCTGAGTTAACTGGCATCTTCTGTACAAGGCCAGTCTGTGAAGACTGCGAGAGGTTGCCGTTTTGTCTAATGCACTGACCCCAGCACAGAGAGTAAAGAAAAATGAGGAAACAGGGAAACATGTTCCAAATCAAAGAATAAGATAAGTCTCCAGAAACCAACCCTAGTGAAACAGAGATATGTTCATCACCTGACAGAGAATTCAAAATAACATAAATATGTTCACCAAAGTCAGGAGAGCAATGCATAACCGTGTGTGGGCATGTATGTATTTGTAACTCCTACCAAGAACTCTGATTTTTTAGTTAAGATTAACACACGTTCTGTGTTAGTATTGTCACAACCTCAGCAGTATGATATAGTCAGTAACGAAGAAGGCAAACATTGGTATTGTGGTAATTAAGTGCCACGCCATGTTACTTACATTTACTTGTGACGCTCACAACCTGATGAGGAAAATTCTGTTCCCATTTTACACATGAGGAAGCCAAGGCACAGAGAGGATTAACTTACCCAACATAATGAAGGGAATAAGGTGTGTGTGGGCTCTGGAGACTGTGGGCTTAATTGCAACATTCTGCTATCTCACCAGGCTGCACCAACAACTAAGGGTATGTGGCATCTGTTTGCGACATGGGGTCCTCAGCTACAAATGGTGGCTCGTTTCACATCTTATCATAGTAGTTATAAGAGCAGATGGCTGGAAGTGCATTTGCTTTTTGATCTCTCATGCATACTTTTTCTAGGAAAAGTTGTCCAGCTTGTGTGCTAAGATACAGTTCTGTCTTTAGTTTCATTTTCCAACTTTCTCAAGGAAGTTTCATCTTTATTCAACAAAGTTGAAGTTTGTTCTTCTTCAGGTCAAGAACCATGTGTCCTATTTCTCCATAATCTTCTAGAATGATGGCATAGCGCTAGGCTCATAAGAAAATAACAAACATTGGTTTATTCATGGGTACATTTTTATCCACAAGACACAACTGTCGGTCAGTTATCTGGAATTTTCCTAAAAACACATTCCTTCAGATAAGATTTATTGAGAATCTGTCATGTGATAGGGACACAGCAAGAATAAAGTTCTGTCACTGAGACATTTACAGTGTAATAGATATATATATAAATTATGTTATGATGTGATATAGAGCAATTGTTAGGATTCAATAAATGTGTGATAAGGAAATAAATGATGGAATCCTGATTTTAGTGAAAGATAGCTGACTCATGCATCATTGGAACGTAAACTTTTAGGGATTGTTTTGTCTAATCCTGCATTTTATAGGTAGGAAACTAGAGTAACAGGATGTTGAGTGGGAATTTCCCTGTTAGCCCAGGGTTGGCTACGAAGAAAAGCAATTGGTGTAAAAAAACATCCTGTGAATCCACTTAACCTCAAAAGGGCCTTTCTATGAACACTATCTACTCAAAGGCATTTAGGGACAACAGAACCAGCTCTACTATAATCATGCACCCTCTCGTCTCAGAAATGGCCAACACCTAGAAATGGAAGGAAGGAGAGTCATGCTTGATAGTTTTTGGAGCATGCAGGATGCCCAAAGAAAGGCTCCTTCTTTCCCTCTCCAAGACTGCCTTCCTAAATCCAACTGTTGACCGTGATGAGTTCATTCTAAGAGAATCACTCACAAATGTTAGCTGAGATTGCAAGAAGGCGAGGCTAGGTTCTCTTTTCCTACTTTCTCATCAGGATATCCTGGTGCAACAGGTGAAGGGGAGTCCTTACAGACTTTGGAGAGTAGTTTGACAGGCATTCTCTGGAGGCTCATGGAATCATGAATAGAAAGACTGATGCCACTTTCCGTGATGTGGAGATTTCTGAAGATGGGCGTCCTACCGCAGCGGTCAAGGCCAGTAGGACTTCAAGGGATCATGGTGTACGAGGGCTTAGAAAAAATACAGAGGCGTCTCTATCCTATCCCAGTTTTCCATAGTCCTTGGGCAAACGGAACAACAGCATTTTTTTATAGCTCTAAGAAGAGCTCCAGGGTTGGCTGGCCAAGCATTGAGATACTCAACCCAGGGAAGGGACTGTGGAAGTACAGAGGGCAGAGAGCCAGAGGAAGATACTACATTAATGCCCTGTAGAGGTCCTCAGTGATGGAATGAACCAGAGTAAAGTGGAGGCTCACCCCAAGTATCACCCATACACCTACATACTAGTAGCCACAGGAAGAATTGGCCAAATCAAAGCAAGATAAGGGGCTCCAACAGTCAGCAATTACATGTGAACGTTTCTATGCCTGATCATCTTCCCTGTTCCCAGACCAGGAGGAGCTACATGTGCAACAGCCAGGTAGAAGGAATATCCCAGATCCACACATAAAGTGCCACATTGAAAGAAGGAGGAGTGAGAAGGGGAACCACTCCACCCACAGCTTCTATCACTCCAGACCCCTTGACACACAAACCCAGTGTTAACTGTAAGATCTTTAAAATAACAAATGTGATATTAGAGTTTTAAGCAGGACAAAAGTTTCATATCCCAAAATAAAGGATGTGCCCAATTTTCTAATAAGGGACTGGTAAAGGGAGAATTTGAGATTTCATAGTCTTTCTTTTAAGTATTCTCAGCTCTTTGACATTTATGATTTAACCACTTCACAGTGGTGTACCAAGGTCGTGGGTGGAAGGCCTGGGAGCTCTCTGCCCTGACAGGCAAAACTATTTTATCAGTGACATTAAAAAAAATTACCTGGCACATGCTGATAATAAAAGAATACAAACTTTTAGTTGACTTTCTTTCTATTTCTCCCTGTACTTGGAGCAGTCTGCAAAACCTCCCTTGTTACTCATTGATTGCTCACTGAGACTCTCCCAAAAGACTGGCATGGTGGCCTGCCCAAAGAAACACAACTTCTTTTCCCAGGGAAAGAAAATTTATTTAAGGACAGAGAATTTTGCAGATATTTCATGATCTTTGGCCTTGATTTAAAATTATTCATATTTTTCTTTTAAATTAGTTACAGGTTTAGGCAGATAGAGTGGGTCCTTGGCATCCTTTGGGAAGCAGACATAGAGGCAGTTATGAGCACAAGAAGATTATTGTGGGATACTGCCAGAGAACAAAAAAAGGGGAGACTTGTATGCCCTGGGCAGAGAGAACCTCTGTTCACGATGCAAACTGCCAAAGTCTCAGCCAGCCCAGTAGGGAGCTGGGGAGCAAAGATTTCTTCTTAGAGGATGCTTGTATTGGGCAGGAGTGGCCAGGCCTTAGTAATCCCACTCTGCTCAGTCATTGACTGGGGGCTGCCAGGAAGAGCATGGCATCTGCTGGAAAGATGTCATAGTTCGGGCTGCTACAAGAAATGTAGACTGAATAGCTTAAACGACAAACGTTTATTTCTCATGTTTCTGGAAGCTGGAAAGTCCAAGATCAAGATGCTGGCAGACCTGGTGTGTGGTCAGGGCCTACTTCGTCATTAGAAGACGGCCGTCTCCTCATTGTATTCTCACATGGTAAACAGCAGAAAGAGAGAGGAAGTGATTTCTCATGTCCCTTCTTATAAGGGCACCAATCCCCATTCATGAGGGTTCCTTCCTCGTGACCTGATCCCCTCCCGAAGGCCCCACCTCCTAAGTTCATCACATTGGGGGTTAGGATTTCGACATACAAGCTTTGGGAGGGCACACACATTTAGTCTATAACACCTGAGGTAGATCCGGAAGGCTGTTGGCCAACTGAAACCCTTGCAGCTGAACAGCAAGTTCTTTCTTGAGATCTAAGCCATGCCTGTCTCTGGCTCCCACACCTGATCACACATTAAATTTCTGCATCCCCAGCTTTTCTATTAATTTTACAAGGGTAATAAATGCTTTTTGATGCCTCATTAGACACTCTTCAGCCACTTCCCTATAGCCAAATGCTTGTTAAGCACATTAAGTGGTTCACAAGGGTCAACTTGGAACTGGAATGTTTGACTTGACTCAATTCTGTGTCACATATCAGCTTTCATTTGATCAAATACAGTGTGGATTCCCTGACAAAAAGGAGTCTCTTTTTATTACATTTCTACTTCCCCATTCCATTCTCACCTTACACACACACACAACAACTGCAGGGCCTGGCAGGGCACCTGTTGCCTAGGAAGATCATAGTAAATCTTGTGTTTGACAGAATGACTGATTAAGGAATGTTTTACTTTATTGCCGATGCAAACAGCCTTTGTGTCACGTGGTATTGCTGGTGATTCTGACTCTGTTTTTGAAATCAATTCATTTTGTCTGTTTTATTTATGAAAGAAGGAATAAAATCCCTAATGGTAATGGATAATAATAAAGAAATACTGAGAAGAAATGAAATATATTTTTTAAAAACCGAATTACCATTTTCTGGGCCCTGCCACTCCAGTGACATCTCCAGAGAGGAATTTTCTTTCCAGTACCCCACAGTAATGGCCGGGAGCCAGATGTGTTACAGATTGAGGGATCTAAGCATTCATATGTCAACACAAATTTAGGGAAGGAGGAACGAAAGGAGAAGTAATATAGAAGTAATTGTTCACCAAAATTTGAAGCCTGGGAGTCGCCTGTGTAAATTTAATAACAGTTTTCACTATGTCAGGGGACTGAGGATAATTTTATGGTTATGGGAGGCTTACTTCCAGGATCAGGACAACAAAATATAACAGCAAAGTCCAGCTGGTAGCTGGGACTGAAACATGAATGCCGGGATCCCTTAGTAGCTGCCAAGGAAGGACCTGTCCTTTGCCAGCTTTGGAAAGGGAGCAAATGATCACCGTCGGTCTGTAGCATCCCCTGGTGGTCAGCCACAGGGTACGTCTGGCAAGTCGTGAGGCTGACATTAAACCTAAATAAATAAGAACCATTCCCTTCAAACGCTGGGGCTTCGTTTGTGAGGACATCATCTGGGATGGATATTCTCAGTGCTAGGAGGCAGCCATTGACTCCTGACTTCCTCAAAGTACCTGGGGAGAGCAGCCCTCGGGGAAGCTAACACCCAGCCACACGGGGGCTTCCTGGAAGGCTCTTTGATACAACCGATTATGATGTTCGGCTGGATAATTTACTTGTTTCAAGTGCATGATTAATGGAATTATTACTCATAATTAGGACATGCCCAGAGAGCAAACGACACAAACTGTTCTGACTGGCTTTCAGCAACTGTCAGGCTCATCCTAATAATGCCCAGGAAATGAAAAGGCTCAGCATTTCCCTTTAATTTTATTAAAAATGCCATTTCCTAATAGCAGTCTATTGCGGTGGTCAGTGTATATCCTGCAGATTATGTTGCCTTAAAGTACTATTCCTCATGGCATCCATTGCAGAGCCCACGAAGGAGACCAGTCAGATAGTAATGCTTTATCAGGGCCTTTCTAATAGAACTTTCTGAAAGCAATACCTCCTTCTTCCCTTCTTTCCCCTCCTCTTTTCCTAAAATAGCATGTGCTGCTGGACCCTTGAGGAAACACTATATTAGGGGAACAGAACCTATAAGCTACCAGCGTGGCCTCTAATAAGAAACCTTTTAAAGACATTCAACTCACTTCTAATGAAATAATGTCTCTTCTTGCTGTAGTGAAGAAAAAAAAATCTTATTGGCTTTCCTGCTGTAGAAACTGTTCCATCATTTTTGTTTGTTTGTTTTCTTTGCTACAACTAATCAAAATACTGTCATGCTCACCAGCACAGAGTATTTATTGCAGACTGCAATGAGCTGTAGAAAGCCCCTGGTCAGAGTGAAGGACCGTTTGTAGAGGCAGCCACCCACTTCTCCGGTGGAATCTCTTTTGGACTACAGTGATCAGAGAAGCCCGGGCTCCCCTGTGTGAGTGTCCAAAGAAATTCAGCAGGGATGGGAGGAAAGCTTATAATGGGCCTCAAGCACATGTGGCAGCTTGCTTCTCTTGAGGGGTGCTCGATCTTAATGTCAAAGCCATGCCTGATGCAGGGGTTTGAGTTCTCGCAGGTCTGGGAGTAAGAAAGGGAGGAGGCACAAGTGCACTGGTGTGGACCAAGTCAAAGCAAGCTGAAGACAGAAAACTAAATGTGGCAATTCAGTCTGTAGGAAGAGAGAGCCCAAATTCTGTGCAGAGCTCACAAAGAAGGGATTTTACTTCGTTCTGTCCTAGATAACCTAAAATTTCAGTTGAACTCCATAATTTTATCTCAAAGTTGGTCACTTTCCCTCATTAAGCTAAAATACAAAATGAAGAATGATGAAGGTTAAGGTAACTTGTTCCTGCCAGGGCTTTGGGGAGAATACATGAATCCCTTCAGGGTGTTCTCTCACTGACTACTTAGAGGATGGTATGTGGTCCAGTCTCACCTGGGACCTTGTTAGCAATACAGAACGCTGGGCCCCATCACAGACTCATGGAATCAGAATCTGCATGTTAATAAAACCCTAGGGGATTTCTGTGCACATTGCAGTTTGGAAAGCCCTGGTCTAAGGCACTTGATAAAGTACCACTGCAGTTTAGAAGGAATGAAGATGCATTCTGGACTTCACAAAAGCAAGAATAAGTTTAATGTCTTATTTATCTTTCCTTCTATAGAGAATTACTTTCTTTTTAAAACAGCTTGACTGCCAAACTTTTGAAAAGACAAGTTGAAATGTTGGTCTAAAGCAATCTACAGATTCAATGCAATCCCTATCAAAATTCCAACAGCATTTTTCACAAAAATAGAAAAAAAAACTTAAAAAAAAAGTCACAATGTGATACGTCTTTTTTTTTCAACAGGAATGAATCCTGGACCAGCTGTTTGACACCATTTTTCATTTTTAAATGCTTATCTTAACATCAACTATTAAGCACCAAGGTACACTACATAATATGACTGTGGCTAGCTTTATTTAAAGCTATATGCTCTCATAATGTAATATAAGAAATGTAATATAAGAATTCAAACACTCTTATAAATGATGTGCTCTCATAACATAAGTAAAAATATTAAATAACCATCATACATGCTATGGAATTGCAAGGAAGGGCACAAATCTCTCTTATTGCTGTCTTTTACCTCCAATTCAAAATTTTTATCTTGAGTTGAGATTAAGTTCACATCGGGCCTCATGGGATAGAAATGGGATCAGTTCGGCTCTTCATATTTCCAATAAAATGGTGTGGGGTGGGCGTGTGTTACTAGGTTTTCCTACATGACTTCCCTGAAGACCTACTGACCTCATTTAGTCCTCTCTCCTAAAGGGCCAGGATGACTTCGCACTTTTGAAGCTTTTTATTGTTCAGGAAAGTAACATTTGAACCCTCAAATAAAATGAGATTTAAAAGAATGAAGAATCAGATAGCAAATTGTAAATTAATGATTATCCTTGCCACACTTTGCATTCCTAGTTGTTCAGTGAATGTATACTGTTTCATATGCTCAGAGAATACTGATTCTCTGAACCAAAATTACAGATGGAATATTTTCACTTAAGGTCTGCAAAAACATTCTATGGAGAAGTGACTGTGGGGAAAAATCTAGGGATGGTTGAAAAAGGGGCTCTTTTGAGTAATCCTTTCTAAGGAGAAGATTCCCCATTTCTACAGCCATTACTTGCCTACTTGCTTGTATCCAAAATATCATTGAGATACAAAACTTTCCATTACATGATTAAGAATTCAAACACTCTGAGGAGTAATGCACCTAATTTATAAATAATTGAAGTCAAAATATTGCCTGATAGTGGGTCAAAATAAGGGTAAAATAGGAAGAAAAGACTGTCCTTGAATTAGAGGATCATGAATTGTCGAGAAAGATGGGTTATGGACTCTGGCACATATTTTTTCTATTTTATGATTTTGCCTTGGACTCCCCAGCCACCAAGGAGTGCTGGAGGTATATTTCTCAGGGTGATAAGGGCATAACTGAAAAAAATCATGCATGAGATTCTCTCCTCAAAGCACTAGCCACAGTCTAAAAGGCAGTGATGTTGGGTAGAGAGGAAGAAGTATGTCAGAAAAGCCGGAGGAATTTAAACATTGGGAATATTGCTTTCCCTTATTTTCTAACACAAATCTGTATTCCTTCCTTTGCTCTCGACTCATACTGTTTTCCTGAACATTTCTCCCAACTCCTCAAGGGAAGCCATTCAAGGGTTATCCCAAAGTTTAAGAAATGTTGATTGGCAAAGACCTTGTTTTTAGCGTATATTGATGAATCATGTGAAGAAATGACTCAGGGAATGGGAGAGCAAAGGTCACGAAAATGAAAACAATGGCTCCTATAAGTGATACTTAAAAATACCTGGCTTCTCCTATGTTAATATATGTTGCATCTAATAAGACGTGAACTCCATACTGCTAGTAGGCCAAAACAGGCAGAACTTCCTTTCAAAAAATGTTTAACTGTGTACACTTTTTATAACATCTTTTGTTCTTAAAGGACATAATTCATGTTTACTGAAAAATTACTTTAACCTTAATAAGGTAATATGTGACTTACCCTGGGCCTGCTGGCCTTGAGGGATGTTCCTTCCCATCTAAGGTGCTTTAAAATTCCTCAGTGAAAGTGTGTGTTCATGTGGTTCCTTAAAAGGCAGAACCTGAGACAAGTACCTTACTTGGAATTTATTCCTTGGAAACTTAAAAAAAATTTTTTCACTGAGATACAGTTCACAGGTAATATACTATCTTCAGGTGTACAACATAGTGACTTGACATTTGTATACTTCACAAAATACTCACCATGATAAGTGTAGTTACTGTCTGACACCATACAAACTTATTAAAATATTATTGACAATATTCTCAATGTTATACTTTTCAGCCCTGTGACCTTTTTATTTTATAATGGAAAGTTTGTACTTTTTAATCCCTTTCACCTATTTTTTTTACCCATTCCCTACTCCCTCCCATCTGGCAACACCAGTTCTCTATATTTATGAGTCAGTTTCTGTTTTTTAGTGTTCTTGGGGTTTTTTTGTTTGTTTCCTTTTGTCTTTAAGATTTTACATTTAAGTGAAATCATATGGTATTTCTCTTTCTCTGACTTATTTCACTTAGCATAATACCCTCTAGGTCTACTATCCATGTTGCTGCAAATGGCAAAATTTTGTTCTTTTTTATGGCTGAGCAATATTCCACTGTGTATATATACAACTTTTCTTATATTGATTCATCTATCAGTGGACACTTAGATTACTTCTATATCTTGGCTGTAAATAATGCTGCAATAAACATAAGAATGCATACAACTTTTCAAATCAGTGTTTTAATTTTCTTTGAATAAATACCCAGAAGTGCAATTACTGGATCATATGGCATTTCTATTTTTAACTTTCTAAGGAACCTCCATACAGTTTTCCATAGTGGCTGTACCAATTTACATTCCCACCAACAGTGCAAGAGGATTCCCTTTTCTCCATATCCTCACCAACATTGTTATTTCTTGTCTTGTTGGTATTAGCCATTCTGACTGTTGTGAAGTAATATCTCATTGTGGTTTTGTTTTATATTTCCCTGATGATCAGTGATGTTGAGCATCTTTTCATATGCTGTTGACCATTTGTTTATCTTCTTTGGAAAAATGTCTACTCAGGTCCTTTGCTCATTTTTAAATTGGATTACTTGTGGTTTATGGTGTTGAGTTATAGGAGCTCTTTATATGTTTTGGGTATTAAGCCCTTGTCAGATATAGCATTTGAAAATACTTTCTCCAGTTCAGTAGGTTGCCTTTGTGATTTTTTTATGGTTCCCGTCTCTGTGCAAAAGCTTTTCAGTTTGATGTAGTCCCACTTATTTTTTCTTTGAAACTTATTTTTGTTTCCCCTACCTGGGGAGACACATCCAGAAAAACTGATAAAGTCAACGTCCAAGAGCCTACTGCCTATGTTTTCTTTTAAGAGTTTTATGGATTCAGATATTCCATTTAGGTCTTTAATCTATTTTGAGTTAATTTTTTTTATGGCGTAAGACAGTGGTCTAGTTTCATTCTTTTGCATGTAGCTATCCACTTCTCCCAGCACCATTTATTGAAGATACTGTCTTTTCCCATCATATATTCTTGTCTCCTTTGTTGTAGATTAATTGTCCGTATAATCGTGGGTTTATTTCTGGGCTTCCTATTCTGTTCCATTGATCTATGTGTCTATTTTTGTGCCAGTGCAACACTGTTTTGATTACTCTAGCTTTGTAGTATAGTTTGAAATTAGGGAACATGATACCTCCAGCTTTGTTCTCCTTTCTCAACATCGTTTTGGCTCTTTGGGGTCTTTTGTGGTTCCAGACAAATTTGAGGTTTGTTTACTCTAGTTCTGTGAAAAATGTCATTGGTATTCTGATAGGGATTGCATTGAATCAATAGATTGCTTTAGGTAATATGGACATGTTAATATTAATTCTTTCAATCCACTTGCACAGTATATCTTTCCAATTATTTGTGTCATCTTTTCTTTTATCAATGTCTTCTAGTTTTCAGAGTACAGGTCTTTCAACTCCCTGGTTAAATTCATTCCTATGTATTTTATTCATTTTGATGCAATTATAAATGATAGTGTTTTCTTAATTTCTGGTTTGTTTTTAGTATATATACATGCAACATATTTCTGTGTATTGATTTTGTATCCTACAACTTTACTGAATTTTATTCTCATTGTTCTTTGGTGGAGTCTTTTCTGTCTATAGTGTCCTGCAAATAGTTACAATTTTACTTTTTTCTTAACAATTTGAATGCCTTTTCTTTCTCTTGTATGATTGCTGTGGCTAGGACTTGTGTTACTACCTTGAATAAGGTTCATGAGTGTGTGTAGACATCTTTTTCTTGTTCCTGATCTTTGAGGAAAAGCTTTTTCAGCTTTTCACCACTGAGTATGATGTTGGGTGTGGGTTTGTCATGTGTGGCCTTTATTATATTGAGATGTATTCCCTCTCTGCCCACTTTGTCGAGAGTTCTTATCATGAATGGATGTTGAAATTTGGCAGTGCTTTTTCTGCATCTATGGAGATGATCATATGGTTTTTCTCCTCTTTTGTTAATGTGGTGTATCACATTGATTTTGTGGATATGGAACCATCCTTGCATCCCTGGAATAAGTCCCACTTGGCTATGGTGAATGATCCTTTTAATATATTTTTGAATTTGGTTTGCTAATATTTTGTTGAGGATTTTTATATCTATGTTCACCAAGGATATTCGACTGTGATTTTCTTTGTACCATCTTTGATTTTGGAATCAGAGTAATGCTGGCTTTGTAGAATAAATTTGGAAGCTTTCTTTCCTCTTCTGTTTTTGGAAGACTTTGAGAAGGACAGGTACTAACTCTTCTTTAAGTATTTTGTAGAATTCACTTCTGATGCTACCTGGCCCTGGAATTTTGTTTGTTGAGAGTTTCTTGATTACCAAACTAATTTTGTTACTGTTAATCAGTTCAGATTATCTGTTTCTTCCTGTTTCAGTCTTGGGATTGTATGTTTCTAGGAGTATATGCCAATTTGTTGGCATATCGTTTTTCATATAATCTCTTAATCTTTTGTTATTCTGTGATGTCAGCTGTAACTTTTCTTTCATTTGTGATTTTATTTGAGTGCTCTCTTTTTTTCTTGATGAATCTGGCTAGAGGTTTATCAATTTGGTTTATCTTTTCAAAGAACCAGCTCTTAGTTGATTTTTTTGTTTTGGCTTTTTTAGTCCCTATTTCATTTATTTCCACTCTGATCCTTATTATTTTCTCCTTCCACTAACTTTGGATTTTGTCTGTTGTTCTTTTTCCAGTCCCTTTATGTGTAAGGTCGGAATGTTTATTTGGGGTTTTGTTTCTTGAGATGGGCCTGTACTGCTATAAACCTCCCTCTTAGAGCTGTTTTTGCTGCATCCCAAAGATTTTGAGTTATTGTATTTCTGTTTTCATTATTCTCCAAATATCTTTTGATTTCCTCTTTGATTTCTTCATTGACCCATTGGTTGTTTAGTAGCATGTTGTTTAGCCTCCATGTGTTTTTAATTTGTTATTCAGCTCTTCAGTTCAATATAAGCAACTTTCATATGCATTTTATTAAACAATTGTCTGTATCCACACTCAGCTGGCTTATATAGCATATACATCACGCGTAAACCTAACTACTTTTGAAAAAATATTGTTTATGGGAGAGGCAATTTGAGTTGAAATAGTAATTATATCCTTAAAAGGTATGAAGCCTCTCTATTGCACAGAGAAGTCTGTGGTAAAAGGAACAGAAAGACAGAGATGGAAGAGTTCATTAGATGCTCAGCAGGATCTTAAAGTCATCCCAGCTGAAAACACTGCAGGAGAAAAAGGAAAAGTGAAGCACAGGGAAAGGGAGTCATAGAGGGTAAGGCTGGAAATCCACTAGAAGATTTAAGTGATCACTGAAATGAGTCTGGACTTGGTATCTCAGTCAGTAGTGGGAAAAACTGAAATCTCTCTGAGAAATAAAAGGACATGATTTGCGTTCAGCTTTCAACAAACGATTTTGGAAGTGCTGTTTGATGGAGGATCCAGGAGAGGCAAGGACACTAAGTTGTAAGTTCTTACCAGGGTTAAGGAAAGATTTGTTTTCACAAACCAAAGATTCATATATACTCAAGATCCAGAGACTCTATCCAAGGAGAAAGAGGGCAGTGATAGTCAGAAACCCACAGCAGAACAGGGTAGGGCAAGCAGTGGTAGCATGGTAAATGGAGACCATCAGAACTGGCTCTAGCAAGCTTTTGGCCTAGTAGTCTGAAGAAGAGCAAGAAAAATGGTACCTGCCAGCACTTTTCTTCTCAAGGAAAGCTCCTGCAGATCCCTGCTCCTCTGACACATGTCCTAAAATTACTCAACAGATCTCCTTCAGACCTATCCCAGGTGCTTTTCAAACTGCTCGTTCTGTGCTGGGTCTCCAACTGATTGACATAGCACGCTGGCCCTTTTAGAGTGGAGACTCAGTTTTTTATAGCACTCTATTCATTTTCAGTCTTCCCGGAGTTAAGGCCCACTGGTTTTCAAAGCCTGATGAGAATGGGGGCTTATCTTCCTGGTGCAGGTCTCCAGGGTTAGGGGTGCCTGATAGGCTTGATGCCTTCCCTCCTCTGTACCTGTGGTAACTCTTCCATTTCTGGGATGCCATGTTGCACGGTAGGTTTGGGTCCCAGCTGCATCTCTGCTCCTTCTACCCTTCTTGACGTGGCCTTTTCTTTGTCATTAGTTGTGGAAGATCTGTTCTGCCAGTCTTTAGGTCATTTACAGAGGGAGTTGTATTACACGTAGTTGCTGCCTCACTGGGTCCATGGAAGGAGGTAAACTCAGAATCCTCCTACTCTGCCATCTTTCTCTGCTCCCAGTTTCTGCTGTCTTCCTTGGAAAATCTTTAGGGGATAGCAAAGTAAGACAAGAAAGGGAAGAAACCATAAATGGTGTATTAGTAAGGTAGTGACTACTGTGAACAATTGGAGCTTAGCCCCCCTAGAAACCCCTGGCCTGCCCATCATTGCTAGAGAGTTGCTTCTTGGGATACCAGCTCTCTTGGGCACTTTGGTCTGCCCACTACAGAGACTGAGGTAGCTCCGAACAAAGCCCTCAGGCAGAGAGTGCAAGTGCTTGTAGCCTTTAGTATACTGAGGTGACTGCTCTAACATCATTAGTTAAGGAGTCCAAATCAGTTAAGAAAACAGTAACTTCCGTTTCCCACCCAGAACAATCTAGACTACCATGACAGAAATCTTTGGAAGGCTCTCTTCTTCTGCAAAGCCGTTCAGCATGCCAGTCATACTTCCTCGTGGTGAATATCACATAGAATGGGGATGGAGGCGAGATACAGACTCATGCAGAATGTATTAGCATTTCTACACTCTATGACAGACATACACCCATTTAGGAAATTTGCTGTTCATTAAGTATCCTACTGACATCTCATGGGCTCACTGGGAATTTCCAGTGCACCATTCCTGAATGCCATGCTTAGTGCACAGTCAAAGGTTATATTGTGCTGTATCCTGCATGGTCCACTGCTTAATGCAATCTGTCAAAAGCCAGAAGGATGGTTTTCTCCCCACTGAGCCTCTCAGATGAGAAACTTTCCCGACATTGTTGTTATTGTCTCTGTAAGTTGATTTTCCATCAGAGTTAGAACTTTGTGGAAAATAGGTACTAGTTTTTCTCCAAAGAAATGAATCTCACTGGTGATATTAACAAATTTGACTCAGAAAAAAAACACTTCATTCTTAATTGCTACAAAGATGGGCCATATGCAATATCTATAAACTATTTTTTTCTGCAGTTTGAAGATTCTTTTTCATATCCACAGACATTTTTACAACAGGTTTACTAATAGTTCAATTACTAAAAATATCCATTTCATTTTAGCATTTTTTACGAAGGGAGAAAAGTTAATTGTGTCATGATAAGAGCACTAGTCTTCCTTTATTATTTGTGAATCTTATGAAAGAATAAACTGATTTTTGCTGATTTATGATAATTTTGAAACTTTTGAACTGTGACACTCAGTGTGACTTATGAAATTGAAATCTCCCACTGTTCACTTCCTGCCTGAGTTTACTAATAGGACATTTTATTCCATAACTGTAATGCAGTTATCAACTTCAGATAAGAAAACTGAGACATAGAAAATAAATTGCTCAAGGTCACAAAGTTCTCTTATCTTTAAAAAAGAGGATAATAATGGAGCTTTATAGTTTGTTATGAACTTAAGTGGATAATATTTATGGCGTGCTGATGAAGTAAGAGCTATATAACTGTTTTCTTAAAACAAAAAAATTGAAATCAGCTTCCCTTTTTTTGCACATTAGGTGCAAAAGGAGCTATAGATTTTTTCTACAAAGGTGTTGTATAAAGACATTCATTTTTATATAAACTACATACATCATGACATCATTAGAAATACTTGGTAGCAGTCCTGAGGTATTGGACTATGTGTTACATATGAGTGCTGCCCTTATCCCAGGGCAAATTTTGATTCACATTGTTTGTCTTTAAATGCAGCCAAGTGCTTTAATGGAAAGATTACTAGAAGATGCACTTGGGCTAATCCCATTCAGTCACTAGCTGTATTTAGGACATCAGGAATTCCCTCTTTCTCTCAGTTTTTGTAGACTCTGAAGAACTGCAAATTATCTATAAAATGAACTGGCAAATTCACAAAGATGCCTTCTATCTCTAATATTCTATGTTTTTGTACCCGTGAGTTTTTGTGTTTTGTTTTGTTCTGGTTTCTGTATTAGTCAACTTGGGCTGACATTACAAAATACCATAAACTAGAGTGACTTAAGCAATAAATTTATTTGTCACAATTCTGGAGTTTGGGGAGTCGAAGATCAGGATGCTGGCAAGGTAGGTTTCAATTTGAGATCTCTCTTCTTGGGCTTGTAGGTAGCCACCATCTCACTGCATGCTCACATGACCTATTCTTTGTGTACACACTGAGGGAGAGCAGACTCTCTGGTCTCTCTTCTTATAAGAGCCCTAATCAGATCATATGGGGCCCACCATCCTTCCTTAACTACCTCCAAATGCTCCATCTCCAAATACCATTATGTTTTGGGTTAGGACTTTAACATAAGAAGTTGCGTGGGAGGGGACATAAACTTTTAGCCGTAACAGTTTCTTTCATGTTTTATTCTGGACCCAGTTTATGAGCCTTCCCGTGTATTTTTTTTTTGAAGTTCAGTTTCAATTTACAACTCTATGGATTTGATAACACCCAGTTTATAATGAACAGCTCTGGTCCCTTAGCCACTTGGTATATAGGTGCTCAGTCTTTACAAGGGGCCTGTAGCACAGCAGAAACTTACTTTATTTTAAAAGAAAGAATAGTTCTGTTTTGTGTAGAACATAGATTGTTTTCAAAATTCTATAGGGGTCCACTCTGCAACTCTCCTGCTGGGCTTGCAGGGCTCCACACAGTATCGTCATTCACACTGAATACCTCTAGCATCATCAGATCTAAGTCATATGACCTACATGTTAACGCAACTTGTGCCTCACACTAGACTTGCTAAACAGTCCTCTCTCAAAATGGGCCCACTCAAAACACATGTGAGCCATCAGATATACGGACAGCAGCAGTGTCCCCAAGTGCAGTATATACACTGAGGTGACAAACAACATATGGTGCTTTGTCCTTAGCAGCTAAAAGACACAGAACGTAGCACTGACCTATTTTACCATCACTCTCAGTGCTCCACCTGTGGAATCTTTAGCTCTGCCAGATTATCCCTGCTCTGGGGACTATAACGTCTAAACTGACAGGGACACATGATGAATGCTGCTGAATTGGAAGGTGCAGCTACCAGCTGTCAGTCTGGGACTCCTTATATCAGTGGGAGCGTAAGCAAAGAATTACTGGAGTGAGAGATGGAATATACTGTGGTTACTATGAAGAGCAAAGCTGCTGCTGCACCATGGGGGCAAAGGGGAATGTATTGTGCCCAGGGGTTTCACTAGGGCACTTCTTGTTGCTTCCATCCCAAGAGATTAGTATAAATGGGCAAATTTAGCAATACCAGCTCACCAGGGAAAAGGCTAGTAGTGGTGTTGATCCCTTGGAAAAGAAATTCTGGCTCACCCAACCAGAAAAGCAACCCAGATAAGGCTAACTGCTGGCAGATGATGATGGAGATCTAGAGTTTCAGTAAAAGTAATAATGATGAATATTTATTACAGCCAAAGACCAGATACAGCTACAGTCATAAAAGTGTATTTTTAGGAGATTAGAGCCAGCAAGGATTTGATTTGCATCTCCACTCTCATAGTGCATACTTTAATTGCCAACACAAAGGACCCAAGGAAGACAACACCAAGACACATAATAATTAAGATGGCAAAGATCAAAGATGAGGACAGAGTATTAAAGGCAGCTACAGAGAGAAAAAAGATCACCTACAAAGGAAAACCCATCAGACTATCATCAGACTTCTCAACAGAAACCTTACAGGCCAGAAGAGAATGGCATGATATATTTAATGTAATGAAACAGAAGGGCCTCGAACCAAGAATATTGTATTCAGCACGATTATCATTTAAATATGCTGGAGGGATTAAACAATTTCCAGACAAGCGAAAGCTGAGACAGTTTGCCTCCGATAAACCACCTCTACAAGATATCTTAAAGGGACTGCTCTAGAGGGAAGCACTCCTAAGGCTAAACAGATGTCACCAGAGAAAATAAAATCATAGCAAAGAAAGCAGACCATCCAAATACTAACTAAAGGCAAAGAATAAAGCACCTAGTATATAAAGAATGGAGGAGGATGAATAAGAAGGGAGAGAAATAAAGAAATATCAGACTGTGTTTACAATAACTTAACAAGAAAGTTAAGTTAGATTGTCAGATAGTAAAGAAGCAACCCTTGAACCTTTGGTAACCACAAATCTAAAGCCAGCAATGGTAATAAGTACATATCTGTCGATAATCACCCTGAATGCATCAATCAAAAGACACAGAGTAATAGAATGGATAAAAAAGCAAGACCCATCTATATGCTGCTTACAAGAGACTCACCTCAAACCCAAAGATATACACAGACTAAAAGTGAAGGGATGGAAAAAGATATTTCATGCAAACAACAAAGAGAAAAAAGCCGGTGTTGCAGTACTTGTATCAGACAAAATAGACTTCAAAACGAAGAAAGTAGCAAAAGATAAAGACGGACATTACATAATGATAAAGGGGTCAGTCCAACAAGAAGATATAACCATTATAAATATATATGCACCCAACACAGGAGTGCCGGCATATGTGAAACAAATACTAACAGAATTACAGGAGGAAATAGAAAGCAATGCATTCACTTTAAGAGACTTCAACACACCACTCACTCCAAAGGATAGATCAACCAGACAGAAAATAAGTAAAGACACAGAGGCACTGAACAACACATTAGAACAGATGGACCTAACAGACATCTACAGAACTCTACACCCAAAAGCAACAGGATACACATTCTTCTCACGTGCACATGGAATACTTTCCAGAATAGACCACATACTAGGCCACAAAAAGAAACTCAGTAAATTCAAAAATATTGAAATTCTACCAACCAAATTCTCAGATCACAAAGGTATAAAACTAGAAATAAATTTTAGAAAGAAATCAAAAAGGCTACAAATACATGGAGACTTAACAACACTCTCCTAATCAATCAATGGGTTAACGACAAAATCAAAACAGAAATCAAAGAATATATGGAGACTAATGACAACAACAACACAAAGCCACAATTTCTGTGGGACGCAGCAAAGGCAGTTCTAAGAGGAAAGTATACTGCAATCCAGGCCTATTTAAAGAAGGAAGAACATTCCCAAATGAACAGTCTAAAGACACAATTACTGAAATTGGAAAAACAAGAACAAATGAGGCCCTAAGTCACCAGAAGGAGGGACATAATAAAGATCAGAGAAGAAATAAATAAAATTGAGAAGAATAAAACAATAGAAAAAATCAATGAAACCAAGAGCTGGTTCTTTGAAAAAATAAACAAAATAGATAAACCCCTAGCCACACTCATTAAGAGAAAAAGAGAATCTACACACATAAACACAATCAGAAATGAGAAAGGAAAAATCACGACGGACCCCACAGAAATAAAAAGAATTATAAGAAAATATTATGAAAATCTATATGCTAACAAGTTGGACAACCTAGAAGAAATGGACTTCTTAGAAAAATACAACCTTCCAAGACTGACCAAGCAAGAAACAGAAAAACTAAACAGACCAATCACCAGCGACGAAATTGAATCGGTAATCAAAAATCTACCAAAGAACAAAACCCCCGGACCAGATGGATTCACCTCTGAATTCTACCAGA
>JAVSCE010022147.1:0-18028 GCA_032199065.1 Smutsia gigantea
CATGGTTTTTCTTTGTATTTGATTTAAATCTTGATAAATATTTTGCATTTTCTACTCTAGAAAGAGCAAATAGAACCTAAATATGAATAGACTAGCATGCTTCCAACCTTACCAAAAACAATAAATATTTCCTTTGATATATTGAGGGCCATATGTCCCTAGTGACCCACTATATTATGGGGTCTGAATGAAAAAAAAGTTGAAAGACTTTTGCAATAATCTAGATGAGGCTTAATGAACATCTTAATTAGTGTACTAATGAGAGAAATGGAAAGGAGAGAATAAATTCAACAATTATTTAAATGATAAAGTTGGCAGAATTTGGTGATTGATTATAAGTGGCAGGTTTCTAGCTTAACACCCAGATGGATGATGATTGCATCAGTTGCAATAAATAATAGGGATGCCAAGAGGAAAAGAGAAGGAAAAAAATTGGGGCATGATCAGTTTGAGGCACCTATGGAGAAATTAGATGGAAATATCCAGCAGCAAGTTGAATGTGGGAACTAAAATTTGGAAATGTAGACTTGAGCATCTACAGCAAAAAAGTGGTAATTAAAATTACAAGAATTATGAGATTACCTAGGTGGTTTATGCAGAAAAATAAGAGCAGTGAGCTAAGACCAAACTCCATTTAAAACCTTTATGAGATGAGATCAAAAGAAGATGATTCCAGAAAAAAGAATAAAATGGGTCACCTTTTCCAACCTCAACCTGAAACACATTATAGGATGAAAATACAAAGGGAAATTTATGTGTGTATGTGTGTGTGTGCATTCACACCTATGCATAATGTTTATATGGGAATGAAGAAAAGTATTGAGGACATACACCAGACTGCACATGTAGGTATAGAGTTGAGAGAGAAAAGGGGGGAATGAGAGAAAGAGAAAGGAAAAGGGCATCAAAGAAAGTAAAAATCACCAAGTAAGAAAAATTTTAATTAAATGATCCCATTTTGTAAAAATGTGTGTGTGTGCATGTGCACATAAAGTAAAAATAAAAATGAAAAAGGGTAGAGTTAGATCCTTGTCTACTATCTCTCAGGATTTTCCCAGATATACTTCAAGTGAAAAAAGCAAAACATGAATTGATGTGGATAGTATTGGCCCTATTTCAGTACAGATTTTTTAAAATTATGCATGAGAATATATTTTTGTATATGTATGTATGAAAAAAAGGAGCAAAGTATGGAAGGTGCACACCTATCTGCTATCACTCAATCCTTCAGGAGCATGGGACTGCAAATGGAAAGGGCAGTAATAATTAATGTGCTCTTTATCCATCTTTGCATTGTTTCACTTGTGACAAGAAGAGATTACTTTGTTAGAAAGCCTCAAATAAGAAATTAACAAACCAGAGCAGTGGTCTCCTGAAATTTTAATTCAGTTGCAGTAGCTAGCACCTCAGAGAGGCCACCACATCTTTTTTTGGAATGCCCCATTACTCACTCCTGAGCCAGAGGCTACATTTTGTTAATGGTTCCTCAGGCTGCTATTTTTGGAAATCCTACCTATGGTCACTCTGCCCCTTTTGTACGTCATCTATTCATGAATCTTTTTTCTTTTGCATTTCAAATGCAGCCCACTTCATATAACCACATTTACACACCTTTGGCATCCTAGTCATTCACTTCTCTTTGAATTCTCCATTTACATGAAAAAGGCCTCTCTGCATTATCTTTGCAAAAGTAAATGAGTTCATTATTTGCAAAAATTAATCTTTGTTAACCAATAGAGCTGAAATGTCTTCAAATTCTAAGTGATGCAATTATTTTTACGTATTATGTGTATATATTATACAAATTTCTCACATGTGTTTTTTTTAATTTGTAATTTGGATTATAGAAATGTGTAGGTTAAAAATTTGGAGACCATTTGACTGTACTTTAATGATAACTTAAATTAGAAATTAAAGACTATCCCTTAGAGAGTACCAGGATCAGATTCTCCTAAGAAAACACCATATAAAAAGCTAGAGAACATTGCCACAGAGGATGACACATCCATATGTCCCATAGTAACCTGCTTGGACTGAAGTTAAAAGTAAAATTTAACAAATGATGCAAATTACATGGGGAGAAATATAACCTACCTAAATGCTTCATGGTTTTTTGCAATGAATGACATCATGTTTTTCAATTATTCCATTAGAAATAACAATTCATTCAAGGTAAAATTAGTTTTAATTAAGGATAAAACCAAAGCTTTTAGATTTCATACAAAATTAAAAAATATGGCCCAGTATTACTGCCCCTTGTCAGGATCTTTGTGGGTAAAATTGCAGTATTTCCAGAATCTCTCACCTGGCCTTAGTGCATCATTTCCATATCAACAGATGTTTCCAAGGGGTGGAGAGAAGTAGTTCATCTCCATATCAATAGGTGATTACAAGGGTAGGGGGGCAAGGGTATGTATGGACCAGAGAGGTTGAGTGGGGTGCCTTTTTTACAGCCGGGTTGGAAAAGACATGGTCAAGCAGAAGTGGACAACTGCTTGTAAGCAATAAATGGGTTTCTCCCACTTTATTTCTCCCTTTGACTGATTTCGGCTTCAAAGATAATTTGCCCTGGGCTAGGAACTTATTTTACCCCCTGGAGTTACAATCTCAAAGGTGTTTAACTCGGTAGAATATCAACTCAGTTCAAGAAAGTTTTGATGCCTGATTCCAATTTAGGAGATTGAGAAAATTTATAGGTTGGGCTCCAGTTTTACAGGATGTGGGTAAAATTGCAATATTTCCAGAATCTCTCTCCTGGCCCTTAATGCACCTCCATATCAATAGGTATTTCCAGGGGTGGAGAGAAGTAGTCCACCTCCATATCAATAGGTGATTACATGGGTGAGTGAGGGCATATCTGGACCACAGAGGTTGGGTGAGGTCCCTTTTTGCAGCTGGGTTGTGAGAGACACGGGCAAGCGGAAGTTGGCAACTGCTTGTAGGCAATAAACGGGTTTCTCCCACTTTATTTCTCCCTTTGACTAATTTTGGTTTCAAAGGTAATTTGCTGCAGGCTGGGAAAATATTTTCCCCTCAGAGTTACACTGGACCATTGTTGGAAATATAAAATACATTGGTTTGGTTCATGGTTTGATAAATTCACTGACTTGGTTCAAACTGAAGTCCACAAGAAGCAGAAGTGTTTCATAGTCTGATGTTAGTACCTGAAAAAAATACAGGTTATTACTAACTGTCTCATCTGAGGGTTTTAGCCCAGGGCAAGTTGACTCTGGATTTGGTGAGATTGAATAGTGACAATGGAACATTGTGGGTAAAAAGGGCTTACACCAAGCTTTGTTGTCATGGCGGTAGGTCTAGCACCAGAATCCCGTCTACCTGTCTCTGCCTCTCGCTGAGCTTCTGCCCCAGGCTCTTCTCCGCTCCAGGCTCTGCCCTGGCCTGCAATCTCTGCTTCCTCTCTCCTGCTCTCTTCTCTAGGCTCTGCTCTTAGCATTGGTGGAACTCTATTTATAGCAACACAGGCAATAATGGCTTATCACCAACTGGTATACAAGTATGCACCTGCACAGTAGGCTAAATATTACATCATCACACGTATACAATGGGTAGATTAGATTAGGATCAGGTGAGGATCCTGGGCAAGGGACCTCCATATTTCCTACACTAACATTCTAGTTTCTTAAAGAATTTTCCTTCTACTCAGCATCATGGTTAGGATTTTTTTTTCTAAACAAATGACGTGTATTTGGTACACTTTTACCTAACAAAAAGGGACCTCACTGCCACCAACATGAATCTTTTTTTTTTTAAGTTTTAACATGTGGTTTTAATACATTCATAATATGATAAATTGACATGTTTTATAAAGTAAATTACATAAAGTAAGATGAAAGTTAAAACAGTTATTCCAGATCATCAAATCCTAGTGTTTTCATTACTGAACCAAAATTATATAAAGCTTCATGATATTAATTATTTTGCATATTTCTTTTTACCCATAAAGTTCAAGATTAGTTTATTTCTGGAGAAAAAAACATATGAAAAATCATACCTGAGTCAAAATTTTACTGAGTTAAAGTAAGTATCTAGGAAATAAGTGTACAGCAAACTTATTAAGTGAAGTCTACACATACAATTAGAGTAGTCGGGTTTGTTTGTACATTTTGTGTTTTGATTAAAATTAGATTTAGTTTAAGCCAATGTATGCATTCCTAAATATCCAATTATAGCTATTACCATTATGATTTTTTTCAGCTATAATTCTTTAAAATATCTGTATTTGAGAGTTCCCCAAAGTCATAACATAAATGTACGCTTAAAAAATCCTCAGTCCCTTGGTGAATTTTTTTAACTTCTATTTTTTAACTTCATATTCATTTATTTTGATTTTTCTAATTGAAGGATGGTTGATATACAATATTATATTGGTTTCAAGTATACAACATAACGATTCAACAGTTACATACATTATTAAATGCTCACTCCAACTAATGCATACTATCTGTCAACACTGAAAGATGTTATAGAATTATTGACTTTATTCTCTATGCTGTACTTTCAATCCCTATAGCTAGTTTATATTGTGATTGAGATTTTACGCTTTATCCCCTTCACCTATCTCTCCTCTCTAACCAACCCTTCCCTCATAGTAACTAACCATAGTCACTTTTCAGTGCCTATGAGTCCATTGCTGTTTTGTTTTGTTTTGTTTTGAGATTCCACATATAAGTGAAATCATATGGTATTTGTCTTTCTCCACCTGGCTTATTTCACGTAGCATAATGCCCTCTAAGTCCATCCACCAACATTAATCTTCTTTCTAGAGAAGATGAGAGTAAAAAGCAAAGAAAGACCTGGAACCGATGATCCGTCCTGCCTATGAGGAATCTCCACACATTCCTTGTTGGATGGTCTGGCTGGGAAAAGTGGCACATTGGACCGACAGGACAAGACAAAATGGAAAATGGGAGGTGGTCAAGATGGCACCTTTCATATGACCAACAGAGTTCAGGCCCCATGGTGGGCTGAAGGTTTTGTTGTGACCTACAGTGGTTTAATACATAGGAAAGTATTGTATAAAACCATTAAAGCATGCAGAAACTTTTGTTTGTTTCCTGAAACTCCAGACACCTTTCCCTTTATTAACACACAGGGCTATTTGACAGGATTCCCCACCAGCCCTGAATAGCTTTGGTTCCAGAAATATACATCATGACCCTAATTCTTGAGCCTTGGGTTTTTTCTCCTTCTCCTTTGCTTTAATTGTGCATAAGTAAATGCAACATAAGCAATGTAAAAATCAAGTCTTGCTAGTTAAATATAAGAACACAGAGCAAAATAACTGAGAAAGGTTACACCTCTTTAAAGATGCAAATTGATAATGGAGCTCAATATCAAAACAACAGAGCACTGTTAATTTTTAAAAAGGTGCAAATTGCTAATCTTACTTTAGGCTTTTTTTTTTGAATTGGTTATTATGAGTCCTAGCACAAAAAAAATTAAACAAAATAAACTCCTAAAAATACAGGGATAAAGAGCTACCCATGGGCTGCACTACATTCCTTTGCTTTACTTTTGGAATTGCTGATTTCAGTAAGAGCTGTTAAAGCTTGGAGACTATATTATTTATCCTATGGTCAGTCTAGAAGTCCCCACATTTAATTTATCCATTATTATTTCCACAACTATGCTGCATGACAACCATAAAACTTTGGTGTTATGCAAAATAAACATATATTTAGCTCACAAGTTTAGGGTTCATCTGATCTCAGCTGGCCTTGGCTGGTCTTGCCTAGCTTCATCCAAACATCTGCAGTGAGCTGTGGGTGGAGCAGGAGGCCCTGCTATCTTAGCTGGGCTTGCTCACGTATCTGTGGTCAGCTCTCTGGTGACTGACGTACTGACCGGTGTGATGGGGCAACTGGTCTCCACTTCACCTTCCAGCAGACTAGCCTGGTATGTTCTTAAGGCCATGACAGAGGAGCAAAATTTGAAGCAGAAACATGAAAGCGTTTTTTTTTTCAACCATCTGCAAGTATCAGATAGATTAATAGTTGTTTTGTAGTCAACCTGTGGAGGTGGAATGGACCCCTCGCACCCCCGATTAATGGGTTGAATGTCAAGATTTATGATATTTCACACACCGAAACAATTTTAAAGTAACTTTATTACTCAGTATAACAAGGGACTTCTTGTATAATCAGGGGGAGCAGGGTAGACACAAGGTAATATGAAATGGCCAGAGAAGAAAGTGTTTTGGGCCTTTATAGGCTGGGGGTAGGGATAGATGAGGGTTTGTTATGACGGGTATGGTGTTCAAACTTCCTACTTATGCCAAGAGCTCAGGGGTACATGCACATTTCTATGTCTGAAGCCAGATGTATGGTGGTAGGAAAGGGAAGAATGGAAGTATAAATGTTGTCAATAGTCTAACATCAAAATTGGAGTTAGAAGAATTACAATTTATTTGATCAAAGAAAGTCATGTGGCCAAACTCAGAATCAAAAGACAGAGAAGTCAACCCCAGTGAGAGGAATTACAAAGTCATATGCCAAAAGTACTTGGATATAGAAAGGATGCAGAATTGAAACTAGTAATACAATCAATCTAACACACCTGATGAAGATGGGAGACTCAGGACCAGGGCACTGCTGCCTTCAGAAAAAAATCTGGATACATAGGATAAAACAATGTGTTATGCACTCAAGAAATTGTATAGTTATAGGGGGCATGATGACTCTAAAGAGTTCATTAATTCTGTGTGACTCTCCAAAAAGGAGAAAGAAAAATAGAATCTAAAAACCTTCAATTGAATCTGACAGGTTGGAAATTATGGGGGGAAGGGAGGGGTGGTGCTAAATTCCAAATTTGATATCAGTCATTTCTTAAGTCATGGTATTAGGTCTTATGCTAATTCAGTGTAAATATCTTGGTGAATCCTCCCAAGGAAGAAGAATCCCAACCTGGTCCTAAGTACCCCCCAAATTTGTCACAGTTTGACACCCTTTCCCTATCCCATTATTTGAATGTGAGAAATATACAACAATTTCAATATTGATCCAAGTAAAAGACAACAAGGAGGGAAAGCCTGCTGACCTTCAGCAGCCTTGTCAAGCTCTCCTCCCCACCACATATAATAATTGAATATAAAGATGATATAAATACATTTCATGTTATCCACCATGCAGAATTTTCTCTCCCTCCACCCATAAACATCTACAGGGTGCCTGGTCTATACAGTGAGTAGGTAAATGCTCTTCAGCTCCCCCTCCCCGACCACCCATGCATATACCAGAGCATGCCGTCCCCCCATCTGCCTCCTTCAGAAGTGTGAATGAACTGACCATGTTCCTGAGAACTGCCCGTGCTGGTCAGACAAGTCTGCCCAACCCAAGAGAGATAAGAAAACAGAGTTTTATTGCCACAATTTAGAACGATTTCCCCAAGTATCTGAATAAAAACTTCAGATTTTAGATTCTTTTGGAAAGATGCTAGTAGAAAAGGATAATAGCTTTGAAATCCTAGGGAGCAAATATGCCAATGAAAGCAAACCTTTCCTAGATACTCACTCCTTTTCACCTCCCACATCCAGTGAATCACCAGTTCTGCCCATTTAACCTCCGAAACTACCTACTAATCCATTCACTTTTATCCGTCCCCTTAACCCACATAGAGCCCAAATACTTAGGGGCCACCTGCCTATGGCTCTCCAGGGTTTGCTGGGTGCCTTTCTAACTCCAGTTGTAAGTCTCTCAACAAACCATCTCTTTCCCATCTATCCAGCCTCATCTCTTGCCATCATATACCCCACATTTCCTATCCAAATTTCCCAGGATCCACCACATTCATCTAAGGCTCCATGCTTCTATAAATCATTTTTCACCCTGCAATGCCCTACAGTGTCTCAAACCACTTTCTGGTGATGCTCAAATCATTCTCCAAAATCATTCCAAAACATTCTTCATGTCCCGGTCCAAATGCCTCATGCACTGTGAATTCTTTCCCACCTCTTCCAGACACAATAAATTATTTCAGTTCTCTGCACGCTTTCACACTTTCCACCTGTCTCTGTTTGCAGTACCATCATAACTGCATCATAATAGTTTGTTCACCTATTTGTTTCTGGCTCAACTATGAGCTCCTCGAAATCAGAAACCTTTAAATCACCTTTAAATCTTGTTCTTCTTTGCATCTGCCCCTATCCAGCTCGTAGCACAATGCCTGGGACCTAACAGGCACTCAGTATGTGTCGAATGAATAAACGAATGAATGAATGGTTTCTTCCTGGCACCGCAGAGTGGCGTTCCCTTGGTGGCTACCAAGACAAGCTCAGCATGGAACCCTCAATCAGCAGTGACTACCAATAATCTTCTGAGAATAGAACCTACAAGATAAGATAGCGAAAGAAACATAGTGAGAGATGCACAGAGGTGGGAAAGGAGGGAGATAAAGGTCAGATGGGAGGAACCAGAAAAGAGGAGAGAAGTAATGGATTGGAAAGGGTTTGGAAAGGCAAAGAGAGGAAAGAAAAGTAAGGTAAGAATTTTGACAGTAAAGAGGAGCCACACGGTGAGAAAGAGAGATGGCAAAGCTCAGCTCACAGAGAAATGGAGGAGGCGGAAGGAGGAGACGACTGAGGAAACCAATGAGAGCCAGTTATAAGGAAGGTGAGAACTTATTTACTAGGAGGATTCCTTGCTTTATGGAAATATTTGCCATAGGGTACTTTTAAATATCAAGCTCCCTGGTACATTGGTTTTCGGTAATTTTTAAATGTCAAGAGTAGGTATGCTAATTATTTGGAAACTGAAGAAAGAGAGAAAATATGTATATTGGCAATGGTTCCTTTCAGTCTTTTTTTTTTAATTTTAAGTATAGTTGATACACAATCTTATACTAGTTTCAAGTATACAACATGGTGGTTCAACAGTTACCCATATTATTACACCGTCACCCACACTAGTGCAGCTACTGTCAACAAGTCTCTTTTTGTCCTATGCATTGATTATATATGTAATTAAAACTTTAATTATAAAGTAAAAACAATTCTGTAGCTCATTATAACATATCTTTTCACAGACTATCATTTTTTAAATGAGAGAAGGTCTTCATTCAGTGGATAAACTTTTGTGGACTCTATTTTTAGACATTTAACTTGTTCTCAAAGTTTCAGGATTATATATAATACTTTGACAGGTACTTTAAGTTTTACTCAGTGTTAGTTACCCATAAAGTTCATTCAGAATTAATTTGGTTGGCCCTACTGTTAGGCAGTTAACTTGTTTCCAAGGTTTTACAATTAGAAGTAACGCTTGATTTAAGTTTTTATCCACAGATCTTTTTCCATGTATCAAATTATTTCATTAGGCTATAATACCCAAGGTGAAATTACTGGGTGAAAGACTATAAACATTTTTGAGGTTCCTGATACATATCTGCCATTCTGGTTTTCAAAAGGGATTGCCAATTCATACTATCACCAGCAATATCCGTTTCAATGTGTCCTTCTCAGCATAGAGTACTATCACTTTGTTTATCTTTGTTAATTTCACAGATGAAAACTGTATCTCATTTTATCACATTTCTTTTATTATCAGTGCACTTTCCCAGCCCGAGTTAAATAGTTGTATTTCTTATTTTGTGTACTTTCTGTTCATCCAGTTCTTTCTGGAAAGCTTATAGTTCTATTAATATCAAAGGGGAAAAACTCTGAAAACTGAGCTGAAGGATAGAAAAAACATCTTTCTGATATCAACTTTATCATTTTTAGTCTTGGAAAAAAAGAGTATTAAATACTAACATTCAAAATATCCCTATGACCAATCCACCCTTCAACTCAATTGTCAATTACAGATCTCTAGATATCCCAGTCAGCTCTCTCTTGTTCAATTATTGATCACATCCACTGTTCTTTTACGTTTTTCCTATTCCCAGGCTTAAACAAGGATGAAAAAGCACTGTAAGCAAGCTGAGTGGTTCCACTGTGGTCTCATCAACTCTAACTTCAGGTGGGCCCTCCATCTTGCTCAGCCATCCTACCATTCATGATCTTAACCTACTCCTTGGCCTATTTTCAACAAGTGCGAATCCTTCAATTCTCCTCAAAGTTCTAATGTCCTAAATTTCCCATCACTCCTAGCGGATGACCTTTCTTCCTATCTCATTCAAAGGTGAACTTCCCCTAACCTCCCTACATTTAAAAATTTTTAATTTTATCCTTCTCTCATTCTCTCCAGTCTCAAAATAAAACTGCATGTCCCCTCCTTTCCAAGATTAACTCTTGCCCTGGATAACTCACTTTTCTTTTTCCTCCATGACCTTTGCTTCATTTCCCAATCACGAAAGTTAGAAGCCACAGAGACAGCTTCAATTCTTTACATACACAAGTAGCTAAATTGCTCCTAAATCCACCTTTTTCTTTCCATAACTGCTGTCCCACTTGAGGTGATCTCCATCGTTTTCCTGGACTCTTAAGGTACCCTTCTAATTGGTCAGCCTATCTTTAATATCTCATTTCTCCAATGTTTCCTAATCCATACAGGTGTCAAATTTATTTTCTTAAGTCATAGATCAAATCACATCTTAAAATACAGAAATAATCACATCATTGTCTTCTGCTGTTCCTTGCCATGGCTTTTAGATACTCAAAGGATAAAGCTATAAGTACCCAGCACAGCGTTCATAATGTGGCCCCAAAATAGCTAGCCCATCTCACCTCCTAATGCATCTCCCTCTATTTAATATGCCCTATTCTGGAGTTCATGTTCCCTGAACATATCATCATGTGTAGCTATATCTTAATGCAGTGGTTCCTGTTGCTGTCTCTGTTGAAAGACACCTTAGTGTCACTTTAGTATTTTGGAAACTCTAACAGCTCAAATGTCACTTCCTCTGTGAAACCTTTCCTAAACTCCTTAGTAGGAATTTATGATTATTTCCTCTGGATGCCTATGGCACTTTATTCACACCAATCGTATAGACTTTACTATAGCGTGTCTTGAATTATAACTATTTGTAGACATTTTTGTTGTTATATAATTATTTGTATATTGTCCTCACTAGGTTATAAACACTTAAAGTAGGGACCATGCTGTATTCTCTGTATTTGCCCCACCATCAATGTCAAATCAGTGCTTGACCCTTCATAAAGACTTGATGAATGAATAAATGAATAAATGACTCCTACTCTGAATTAAAGAATAGGGAGTCATTAGTGGAAAACAGAGTACCCTTCCTTTAATACTCTGCACTGTAATCAAGTACTTAACCTGGGTTTTACTAACTTTAAACAAAAATGCCTTACCTAACATTTCCTACAACTTAAATTATACAAAGCCTAAAATAAGACATTTTACCAATGGGAAAAGAAAGTTTAGGAAGGAAACAGAATTTCAGTGAATCAGATAACAATGCTAGTAAATGGTCTGTAGTGAAAACATGGACAATAACACAGACTCTCAAAATTGGACAAAGAGCTGGAATTGAAAGAATCTGTTTACTATAAAATCTAAGAGCAAAACATAAAATGATAGAGCAGGGAACATATGTTCTGATTTTAATCTACCCTGTTTGGAGAAGACCTATGGCAAAATGCAGGGTAGCTTTGAGACATTTCATTAAATTGGAGATTTAATTTTTGATTCTTCCTTTATATGGTCTCTCCTGGGAACACTGCCACTTGAAAATTAATTTTTTGTTGGCAAAGAAAAAGCCTCAAATTTAGCCAGCAATTTAGTGACCAGTTTTGAAACTCAAATGCTTTCAATTAATTTGAATGGATAACTCTAACATTTGCTCCCACACAAAGACAGCAAATGCTGCCAAGAAGATTACTATGAACTAAGATGCTTTCTGTAGATGAAGAATCATGCATGACAGCTGGAAGAATGCAGTCTTTAAAATTGCTAACCACTTACTTGTGAATGGTTCAATGGCAAATTTGCTGCTCTGGGAAGCTTGATTGGGAAGTCACTCTACCTAGTTCCTGCTCACATATTTTATGTATTTGATTATGTACTTCTAGGGATTAAGTGCATGCAGAGCAAGGACAATTCCTTTCAGCTATGTTACACTGCCTCTGGCTTAATCTGAGTACTTAAGAAAGGTGGAAATCTCATTGATTAGAAAGCCCAACAGTAACAAAATAGCTTATTAAGTGGGAGAAAAAGGAATCATACCTTTGAACCAGGTGGGGCTGTCAAACCCAAAAAGGCATACACTGCATTATTTTCTCTGGCTTCAAAGAAGGCATCATAGTCCTTGGTGAAAAGGAGGCACGAAGAATTAGCAATATGCAACCAACAAAGGAAAGAAAAGAGTCAGTTTATTCAAAACGACCTGCCTGTGTTGGGGGCAGCCAGGCTAACTTCCATAATGCTAGAATTCTAGCAATAATAATAAAGAGGAACGGTTTACTGGATCCCATTTAATGTGGGTTAGACGATACGCTGCTTTGTGTGGCAGAAACTGCACAATGGCTTATTCACTGACACAGAATTTAAATCTGCCTCAGGGCAAGCAGCTTTCTCCATAGTCCACCTGAGCCAAGTATTTGCCAGAAAGTGGTTGCTTATTTCTGGTGGGAGGCTGTTGCTCCAGTTTCCCATTATTTCTCTTCCATTATTTTTTAAGGTACAGATGTTCTCAGAACTTCTAATAGACTGGATATTTGCTGGACATGCCCAAGGCCCTAAGAACAGTAAATCTGCTGTTTTGGGAGAAAGGGACTAAAACTTCCATGAAATATGATCATAAAAGTAAACAAACCACTAAAAGGTTTCAACCCAGGGATCCAAGAAAAGCCTCACATGACTAAATTTGGCTGGGCTTCACCCACTGTAACCCTCTAAACCAATAAGCACGCTCTTAAAGTAACAAAGAGAATTGCTTAAATTTGACTATGACATATACTCAGTAACACACCTACTTAGAAAACACAGTCATTGTCTATACCTGGCCTTTATTTGTTTCATTTAAAACACAGAGAAATAAGCTTGGCATTTTGGATGACTCCTTAGAGATGAAAAGCTCTTATAATATGCTGGGTTCCCAAGAGATTGCCTCAACAACAGATCACCAATTACAGAGTTATTTTCTAGCATGTATAATTTCTGGCACTTGGAAGATCTGGAGGTATAAAGTTTAGAGCCTCTCAGCCATTGATGATCCTAAATTTGAATCCCACCCCAAGAAACATCAAAATTTCTCTTATTTAGGGATCCTTTTACCATGGTTAGAATTGTTTAGTCAGTGGAATCTACCCCCAAGAGTGGACTCCAGGCATCTTTTTTGTGTGTCCCAGCTGTTGACAAAGGAATAAATTCTAAACAGCAGGCATTTATGAGTAGCCTTCTATGCTCTTTGAGCTCACTGTATTCAAAAGTGAAACTAACTGGACCTTGATACTGATTCCATACTGAGACACATGACCTAAAAGCTACTTGAGGTAAACAAACAGAGATTATATCTACATTCAACCACTTGGAAGTAACTTCAAATCGCTAGTTAAAAAAATCCAACAGTCATATAAGAGGTATTTCTTACTACCATCAAACAAAAAAAACAACAACTCACATCAGTCTTTACATTCATGTGAAAGGAAGTAGGTCTTCAACTATACTGAAATCTGATCATAAAAATTCTATGTAGGGGACTCCAGTTGACTTTGTTCCAAGTGTTTTGGGATCATAGTATATTATCATTTGTTGGCCCTGGACTTACCAAAGACAAACAAGCTTGTGACTTTGAGAAAAAATAACACTTCTCAGTTTTAAGCTTGATTCATTATTTCTCTTAGCAAATGTATATTAAGCACATACTATATGACAATCACTGTTCTTGGGGCTGAGAATAAAAGAGTAAACAAAACAGACTGTGACAGTCTGCTTTTTCTATAGGAATTCTCTAGAGTAAAAATAAATACACTTTATTTACATCTCAGGTATTCAAATAACATTAATCCAGAATGTATTCTACCATATATAGTATCACATGTATTTCATGGAAATGTGTTCTAGTTCTTCACATACATAGCATAAGCTCTTTTTGAGCAAAGACTAGCCTTATAAATTTTGTATCTTTCTTGCAGATCCAGATCTATGTAGGTAGAGTAGTTGTTTCAGTCACATTCCAGTCTTGATATAAGAACCTAAGCCATGATTCAGTGGTTTGCAACAGGAGGCAATTTTTCTCTCAGGGATATCTGGCAAAGTCTGGAGACATTTTTGGGTTCTCACAATGGCAATGTGTTACTGGCACACATGATAGAAACTGACCATCCTACAATGCACAGGGTGGTCCCTCCATAACGAAGATGTCAGGAGTGCCAAGGTTAGGAAACCCTGAGATAGATGAAACAAAAGAATTTAATATAAATAACTACTTACACAAAGGACTAAAAAGTGGAAAGGCCAACAGGAAATAGTGAGGCAACCCAGAGACTAGCAACAGCAGGATGTTGCTACCAGAGTTAGGGTTGAAGGGAAAAGTGGAGAAGGTAGAAGTATATAGAACCCAGAAGTTAGAGGACCTGGTAGAGCTGGTACACAAAGGAGCTACAGCCACTGCCATGGACACAACCAGAAACAGGAAAGGGGGATACTTTGGCTTTTCCTCTCCTCCTGTTCTCCACTCTTCTAACCAGTGCCTCAGATTAGGCAGTCAGTTGGCAATGGAGACTAGGAAATGTAATTTGCTGAGGTCAGCCCCACATAACACAGAACGGATCAAAAGAATGAAGATGGGATATTTGAGCCAAGAGAAAAATGAACAATGTAAAGAGTAAGAGCTTCAGAATAAGATGTATATTTACATCCTATCTGCATCACTTACTAGTTATAAAATTTAGGAAGTCAGTTAACATCTTCTAGGCTTCAATTTCTTCATCTATAAAATAGGAATAACAATATCCACCTCATGGCATTAGAATGAGAACTGACAAATTCAATACACAGAAAGCACAAAGCACAGTAGCTGACATATAAAATGGTTTCTATGAATGATTGCTTTTCCTAAAAGTCTGTATAGGAACAAATCTAAATTTTATTGTTATTAAACTTCCAACCCAGTGTCTGGCACACAGAAGGCACTTAGTAGTAGTTGGATTCCTTTTCCATTAACAAATATTTATTTGTTAGGTTGGGTTTCACCTCCTGCTCCTTCCTTTCCATCTTCTTCCCATTATTTAGTGATACTTGCCTTATTTCTGTAACATATGCCATTCCCTTGCATTGTAGCTTCCAAGGGAGAAATAAACTAGCTAAATGTGGTTTCTCAAACATTACCCTTATAACTCAAAATGCGTTTGTTCCAAAACATCAAACACATTGAAATTTTTGCTAGAAAAAAGAGTGGTTAAGACAATATATGTTGGCTTAGATTGGAGTGGGTGACCTTTGAGGTTTCTTCCAGCCTGAGATTCAACAATTTGTAGAAATTTCAAATACAGAGGTACTGAGATTTCACTATCTAAATGAATAGCCTGATTGCCTTCTCCTTTACCTACAGAGTATGTCTTTGCACATTCAGGCCCCTCCTCAGAGCTGACAAATTCAAATCACAGAGAAAATATTTTGTGCCAACAAACTTCTCAATTCTCTATACTTCCTCCCCTAGGTACCCTAGGTACTCTGAATTAACTCATGAAAGGATCCCCACCAAGTGTCCTTCTTTCTCACTTACATATAAACCTATGAGGAAGAAAATTGGGATTTCTGGCTCTAAACAATTCGTTCTTCAGTCATACTAACTGTGAGGACAAAGCAGTGAAAACAATTCTGTACTGCGAACTCCTATAGCCCTCACATACACTTTCTGTACTGTGTCACCACATGCAAGCAGCTTCGTAACTACTCTTTGTTTCAGACGTGTATAATTCTTCCAATATCCCACTCTCCACCAGCTCCTTAAGAGAAGAGGCTGTGTTTTGTTTGTACTTACCATGGTGCCTAAAATGGCCATTGGCTACACGTGTTACTTAAATTATACAGTGACTAAAGAATGAAGGAACATAATCCATGGTTTGAATGAAGATTAAACAACATGGCATACTTGAAAGCACCAGTCATAAAGGAAAGCTCTATTTTTGTTTCCCTCATTCCTTACATAAGCCCAGTTCGTTAACTTAAAAGTTTTAAGAAAAGTCACTAACGATACCAAAATAGAAGTATTACTAGCTTCAAGCAGAAAATAAAATATTATTTTTTAAATAATTTTAACCTAAATGACTAGCTGACTTTTTTTCAGAGGTTTCTTCACGGACATACCAGAAATAATACAACTGCTCTGGCTGGAATTAAGATGAAGAAATGTAAAGCCAACAATATGTTTGGGGTTTGTATTTATACATTTACAGGTAATTGCTTGGCAGATGACTCATTCATCTGCCTCTTAGTAGGAGAAAAAATATCCCAGATACCTAGGATGGACACAGAGGATGGACAGCAGAAATGGCAGTATGCAGATTCTGGGGTGGCTAAAAGGGAGAGTATGGATTTGACACAAGTTAGAAAAAAACAAAATTTAAATTGGTTCCTTACCCCACGGTACTGGCTTTCATTGAAAATCTGAGGTGGCAGGGGGTACCCTGTGGCTGGTCGACTGTTTTCTGGTACATTTTCTCTCATCCACTTCCGATTCTCTTCATTGGCTGCAATATCTTTTTCTTCAAATCCTATTTTGTTAGCTTCTAAGAAACCAAGCACATCTTGTTGTTTCTTCTTAATCTAGAACCCAAAAGACAAGTAACTGTATTGTTGAACAAATAGTTTTTTTTTTTCATATTCAACAAGTCAGTGTTTGTGAACTAGCAGAAACGAATTCAGACATTAATCAAGATTTGTGGTTTCACAGAAGATCCACTGTGGTTTTCCCTCGTTATTATTTTGTTGTTAACAATGTCTCACACATAGATTAAAGATCTTTCAGTCCACAGATCCTTTTATCAACCTGACTTTTTCTTTTCTCCATTGAAAATTCCAACATCTAATGATGCAGGAGTAAAGCTAGCTCCAGCATATCAATAACCTAAAAGTGCAGTTAACTCAAAAGTGTGAGTAGTGGGAAACTGTGTTTTCAGCCCTGTTTGAAGTCTTTCTAGTTGACCAGAGTCTACTTCCTGTCTTAATAAGCATCATACAGTAAACAGAAATGAGTCACTTTGCATCTCAGTTTTCATTGTTTAAAATAGAAACTGAATAAGAATATATAAGAGCTAAGCCTACCTGTATACTAAGTTTGGAATATACCTGTACTATTCATTGGCCCTGAACATTATGGTGCTACAAGGTTATCTTTCATGTGTGTCTGTGCTACTTCTTCATCCAAATTAACAGGTAGAAATAATATACTCATTTTATCTCTTAATCATACCTATGAGGGAGCTTGAAAAGTAATATTAATATCTTTTAGTTAGGTTTCTACTCTAATATGTATTTATTTTAAGACCTTAATTTACACATCCATGGTAATTTGCCCATATTTAAAACTATTTTTTAAGATTTTGAAATTGCAGAGCACAATCAATAGAAAGTTCTTCATGGAATCACACTAAAAAGACATATGGAGCAGAAGCATCAGAAATTTAAAATCAAAAGAAGCAGTCTTCCCAGTGGAAACAAAAATGCAAAATTAAAAACTTTCATACAGTGAAGTCCCCTCTGGATTTACACCCCCCCCCCAAAATAAACAAATACTCATGCATACACAGAGGTTGTATTTTGTCCTAACTTACTTGGGTAATTTTCTCATTCATCACTACCCCCCCACCCCCCAAAAAATTCTCAAGTTCTCCCAATAGGAACTAGAATTTCTACAGGCTATTTAGATCAGGGTACACTATGCCCTTCTTTAAAGATCAGTTACAATCCAGCAAAATTTGCAACAAAACAATTTTTCTAACAGGAATCCTATTTCCTTATTAGCTTTAAGTCAAACATTCACTCCTAAATATAACATAAGCAACCTTTTCAATTTTGAGGAAAATCGGTGTAAAAGTCAATAAATAATCAGGAGTGTGTATCAAGTGAACCAACACTTGATGGAAGGTTAAATGAAATCTGTGGTTTTCAAT